>CAUYUJ010020726.1:1359968-1514968 GCA_963575745.1 Prorocentrum cordatum | reverse complement strand
CATCCTTGACCTGGGGCTGCGCTGACACCTGGTCGTCGAACGACTGCAGCTTCGCCATGCGCGCCCCCTCGCTCGCCTCTGCCCCTGGAGCTGAAGAGCTCGCTCCGCTTGGACTTGGAGAGCCATGCTGCCCAAGCACGGTGGCGAACATGCTGGCGATGGCAGGCGAGCTGCCCTCAGGGCGAGACTTCCTCAGAGCCGCCTGAAGTTGTGGTCGAAGCTTGCTCCATGCTGCGTACGACCCGCCAGAGATGTCCAGCGACCCGCTGAATGCAAACTGGAGTGCGAGAGAGACCATCGCCTTCTTGTCCTCGTCTTTGATGAGCGCGACCATGCCGCGCGAAGCAAACTCCATCGCAATGAAGACGTCGTCCAAGAACAAGGTCGGGGTCCCGTCAGCCCTGTCCGCCGGGAAGACCTCATCGGGGCAGTCCTCGAGCTTCTTCTTGCCACCAGGCCGCCCCCAAGCCTTGGGCTTGGCCGTCGCGGCCACCACCGCTGCGCCGGTGGCGGACTCCGACGCAGCAGACTGGGCAGCCGTCTCCGCATCCGCCGCCCTCTTCGCCGCCTTCAGCGTCGCCACGGGGTTCGTCGTAGCGAGGGCTGCCTGGATCTTCTTTTCCATCTCCTGTTTCTGCGACGCAGCTTTCGACGCAGCCTTTGCTTTTGGTTTGGCCTTGCTCTTGCCAGCGGCGCCCTTGGCCTTGGCTTTCTTGGGCGCAGGGGCGTCGTGGCCATCAGCGTCGCCAGCATCGTCCCCCTCAGCATCCTCGGCCTTGCGCTTCGCCGACTTCTTGTACAAGAGGCTCAGTTTCATTGGCGCCAACAGGTTGTTGATCTTGCTGCCGAGCTTGGCCTGGGTCTCCGAAGAGCAGTTCAGCTCCAGAGGTGCGACATAGCCGACGTCGTCAGCTTTATCCAGGGGAACTGTGAACTCCAGCGCGCACATCATAGCGAGACTGACATACTCTGCGGTCAAGCTGTTCTCGAAGTTCAGAGTGATGGTGCTGTACACCGTGTGGAACAACCATATCAGGTCGGACAATTTCATGTTCACCTGACTGCGCGCTCCTCCTCATCCTCCATCTCCCCCCACTCCTGCACCCTCCCTCCTCGTCTCCTCGTCCTCCTCGTCTTTCACTCTTTCACCTGAGGCCCTAGGACTCCTCCCCATCTGCACATTCCTTCTCCTCCCTCCCTCGCCTCCTCCTCCTCCTCCTCCTTCCGCCCCTCCCTCTTGCTGCCCTCGCATTCGGTTTCGTCGTCTTCGACGCCCTCAATGTTGCACCCCCCCGCCCAATGAAAGTTGACCCCGGGTCACCATCAAGGTAAAATCGCAACTGTTGCCCAGCATCTCTGTGAAGTGCTCGAGGCACCCGATCCGTTTGATCCCCCACTTGAAAGCGCGCATCCTCTCGTACGTGTCCCAAAAATCCCACTTGCCGGGGAACTCCTTTTTGATGAACCTCCAGTGCTGCTTGTCAAACGTGTTCTCCCCAGTCTTGTCGCATGAGGCGCGGGTGATCTTGGGGATCTGCTCGTCGCACCAACGGGGCAAGGGGGGGGAGGGAACGTCTGCAGCCTCCTTCCTCCTTCCTCCTCCTTCCTTCCTCCCCCTCCTCCTTCGTCTTCCCCCCCTCCCCCCCCCGAGCTTTCAAAAGTTTTTGGGCGTGAGAAGGCGGTTTGATACGGCGCACCATTGCTCCCAGAGTTCTTCGGCATCGTCCAGCGTGTCCATGAGCTCCAAGACCGAGATGCCGACTCCGCCGTGGAAACGGTTGTGAAGGTCCCTGTAAAACTTCAAGGCGTCCTTCGGGGTCCTGCTGTCCAAAATGATGGCGCCGCGGATGCCGCCGCGCACGGAGGCGACCACGAACGGGTTGCCGGGCTCCTTCCTCTGGGCTGCGTACACGCTCTGGCTCAGCGTGTTGTAGCCCACCATGAGGTAGGGCGTGTGATTCCCAGTGACCGAAGCCCTGCGAGCCTCGTCGACGATGGCGACTGGGGCGCTGCGAACATCAGGGATTAAGCCCTCGGTAGTAATGGACTTCAAGTACTTGCGGCTGACCGCATTTTGAAACCTGGCAGGCAATTGGGCCAGGAGAGTGCGAGAGCACGAGTGAGGAAGGAGGATTGTGCAAAGTGAGGAGTGAGTGAGGGAGGAGTGAGCACTAGTGAGGAGTGAGGGGGGAGTGAGGACGAGTGAGGAGCACGATTTCCCCCCTCCCTCTCTGCCTCTCCTCCTCATCCTGATCCTCCTGCTCCGCCGAGGGGGCGCTGCGACTTGAGTGACTTGCTGCGCGAGGCCGGCGCGATCGCTGCTGCTGCCACGAGGCGCCAGGAGGGTGGGCGCGAGCAAGGGTGCGAGGTGAAGGAGGTGAATGAATGACTGAGGTAGGAGATGAGGAGAGGTGTGCAACTGAGAGAGATTTCCAATATCCCCCCTGCACCGGTTGTTGTTCTCGTGGGGCCTCAACAATTCGGCCCCGGCGTCGTCGCAGAAATGAAGCTGCGTGTTGCGAGCGACGATGTAGTCCACCTCGAACTGGTCCACAAGAAGCCTCCCACTTAAAGTGGGATGGCGCCTCTCGTACGTCGGGAATTCGACAAAGCGCGTGGCCGATTGCTGAGCAGCCATCCTGTCGGCGAGAACCCGATCAGACAGATTCTAATTCTCGGACACCTGGAGAGGTTCGAAGGTTGAAAGGTCGAGGGCCGAAACCCTTGGGCCTGGAGCTGCGGGCCGAGGGCGGTCGCCCGGAGAAGGAGAAGGAGAAGGAGAAGGGGGTGGGTTGGGCCCCGGGGCCGCCGCGCCTTTCCAAATCAAGCACCTGATGTTCCTGTAGATCTCGTCTGGCTTCGAGGGAAATCGGGAAGGAGAAGGGAGATAGAGGATTGTGGGATGCGAGTAAGTAAGGATGAGTAAGAAAGGCCTCCTCCTCCTCCTCCTCCTCCTCATCCTCCTCCTCCCCCTCCTCGCCCACCCCCCCCCGCGCCTCATCCCTCCTCCTCCCCCTCCTCCTCCTCCTCAAGTCCTCAAGGGCTCAAGGGCGGGGGGCCCCTGCGCACCCAGGCCAGACGACGCAAGAAACGCGCGAGGGGTGCGCCCGACAGGCCCATGGGCACCTTCCACATCTGTGCGCGTTTTGATCTGACCCTGGAGGCGACTCCCACTCGCTCCCTTGTCTACAACTACAACTCTATCAGACAGACCTCTGGGGCCTCAACGTCCTCGGCGCCTTAAACGGGGACGAGGTATCGCTGGCAGAAGAGTCCGACAGCCTCTTCTGCAGGCCTACCACCCTGCTGATGAACGAACTGCAAGCCATCGCGCCCTGGATGTCCTCTGGGGCCCGCGTGGCAGCGCGGCAGAACAAGAACGAATATAAGATTGCCAGCCCTATCACGTGCACGTGCATGGCGTTGCCCCCCTGCTCAGTCATCGCGTGCCGGGAACGACCCATGTTGACATCCCAGCTCGTCCTCTCCCCGAAGATCTTCGCGCACTCGAGCGTGGGGTACCCCTGCAGCATCAGGAGCTCTCGCGGCGTGAAGGCGCGATGGTGTTTACCAGGCCATAGCATGAAACACTTCCTAGTGATGGTCCCCATAAAGATGTGAGAGTTCGAATGCACTGGCATCTTGAACGGGTCGTTGTTCAAACTATAGCAAAAGCAAGGGAAGTTCTTGCGGTATTCGTCAAGCCATCCTTTTTCCGTGTCGGTCAAGCAATCCTCCAACGAGTGCGTGGTGGGGTCGACCGTCAACCCATTCATCCTGCTGGAAGGTCTCTGAGCCGCCCACACTATCTCGTCGACAACGTCTGGGGAGTCTCGGGGCAACACCATGAAGTGTGCAAACGTAATGTGACACAGCCGAAATACTTTCTCGATGAGGGACCTGCTCCATTTGACGAGGGGCACGCCAACCTCGCAGAGAAAACGCAATGAGGTTGCGATCACAGAAGGGGGCAAGGCTTTGGGGCCCGAGGAAAGACGGGTGCAACACAACCTGGGCAGCACGGCCAACTTGGGCCTGACATCAAAAGAGCTGGAAACGTCCCACGGCTGTTTCTGAATTTACAAGGCGTTGTTTCGAACGTTCCGAACGTCCCCCTGGAACCTAAGGAGTACCAAAGGTGTTAGAGTTGTTTGTCCCCCCCAGAACCTTAGACGTATGAATCAAGATTGAGATCCTCCGCGGCCTGCGAACTGGCCAGCCCAGCTCGTCGGGGCCAACGATGATGGATTCGACCTTGTACATTGGTAGGATGGTAGAGAACACTTCAGCTGGAAAAGTTCCCACATTCTCATGTATGATAATGGGTTCCTGAAGCCGCCGGCGCTGTCCTGCCCATGACAGAAATGATAGGCAAGATTTGCCTGAGACGCCCCCTCGCTTAGCACCTGGCATTTCTGAATGATCTATGCAAGGGGTACCTGCGATGTGTGCGAAACAACATGGCGTGACACACGTCTGCCCTGGATGGTTGACGCACTCAGCTGAAACCATGATTGCGTTCTCCTGGTCACAGACAACACTAGCCAAGTCGTCCCACGTCATCAAACGCTCGGCAATCGACGCAACGAGGGCCTCGCGGATAGCGGGATTCAGAAACGCATTCATGTCTTTGAATATGCAACGTGGTGGATGTGGCAACGATTGCAATTCCTTCCGGGATGACTCTAAACATTCAATTGCATACTCGCACGTCATCGAAGGAAACGTTCCATTAGGAAATTCAGATTGCAGGTGCGCCCGAATGATCTCACACGCAGTCTCTGGAGTTCCGATGCCGCTAAAAGCTGTACTGATAGATTCAGACGAAAAGGCGTTGGATACTGCGCCCACATTGCAACCAGGAAATACTGACCACTTTTGCAAAACATATTTGACCCAATTGAAAGCGTCCGCCAAACTGTTCACTTCTGCAATCTTCTTCGACTTCTTCTCAGGTGTAACCATCAACTCGATCGTGCACGGATCACTGAGCGAAGCGACTCACAATATCATACTCTTGAGCCAGCATATCCTTACGGAGTATGGTCTCATATATCGTAGGGTGGAGGATTGCGCATGAACCTATGACGTATGGCTGAGAAACCGTCGGCCCTATGGGACAGGACGGAGTAAGACATCTGCCCTACGTCATAGGACCGACCAACCCTCTGGCCCTACGAGATAGGACATGTCAAGGCGCTGGCCCTACGGCGTAGGGCCAATACCCCCATGGACCTAGGAGATGGGGCCGATCAAGGCTATGGTCCTATGTCATAGGGCCAACACCCCCCTGGTCCTAGGAGATAGGACCGATCAATGCGACGGCCCTACGTCATAGGGCAACCACCCTACTGGACCCAGGAGATAGGACCGATCAAGGGCCTGGTCCTACGTCATAGGGCCAGTACCCCCATGGACCTAGGAGATGGGGCCGATCAAGGCGATGGCCCTATGTCATAGGGCCAACACCCTTCTGGGCCTAGGATATAGGACCAACTAGTGATTTGGTCCTACGTCGTAGGGCAGACACCCCCTATGGACCTAGGAGATAGGACCAGCCGCATTTCTGGCCCTACGTCATAGGGCCAACACCCCCCCCTGGACCTATGATATAGGACAGATCACGATCATGGCCCTACGTCATAGGGCCAGCCCCCATGGACCTAGGAGATGGGGCCGCCCACGGGTCTGGCCCTACATCATAGGATCACCACCCACTGGACCTATGAGATAGGATCGGCACAGACCCCGGCCCTACGTCATAGGGGTACCAACCCCTGGACCTAGGAGATGGGGCCTACCACGGCCATGATCATACGTCATGGAGCAAACACCCTCATGGACCTAGGAGATAGGACCGACACAGGCCCCGGCCCTATGTCATAGGGCCATCACGCCCTGGATATAGGGTATAGGACATACCACGGCAATGGTCCTACATTATAGGACCAACATCCCACTGGGCCTAGGATGTAGGACCAACCAATGCTATGGTCCTACGTCATAGGGCCAACACATCCTGGTCCCAGGAGATAGGGCCGATGAAGGCTATGGCCCTACGTCATATGGCCGATCGCATTCCTGGACCTAGGAGATAAGACCAGTACAGTATACGACCCTACGTCACATGGACAACACCCCATCTGGACTTAGGAGATAGGACCGATCAACTGACGTGGCCCTACGTCATAGGGCCAACGCCCCCATAGACCTAAGATATATGACTGACCAAGGATCTGCCCCTACGTTATAGGGCCACCACTCTCTCTGGACCTAGGAGATAGGGCCGATGCATGCTCCGGCCCTACATCGCACGGTCAACGCCCTTCTGGACATAGGAGATATGACTGATAGAGCATCGCCATGAACATATCCCTCCTCGCCCTCATGATCCTCATGCTCTGTCTTCCCAAAACAAATATCGTAAGCAAACGCCGACACTATTCCCTAGCAGCCTAGCCTTTATGTTTGCCCAAACCAATAGAAAGCGGGGTCAACGGAGTGCCCGAGTTTTCGCCATGACGCCTCCCAGAAATAGCCGAGGCAGAAAGTTGGGAACTCCATTGCTCCCACATTTCATTTCATTGGTTTTGTGAAGACCCAAGGCTCGTGGAGAAGACCCATCATCCTCACCATTCCCCTTATATCCTCCCTATCAGCATTCCCATCGCCCCCTCCTCCCTCGCCCTCTTCACCCTCGTGGGTGGCGGGGAGAGCGTCGGCACGATGTGCGACCACTGCCTCTGCGCCGAAGCGTCTCTGCCGGCCGGGGGGGGACAGGGCGGTCAACGAGAAGTAGAGGACAGGGCGCAAGTGAAGACTGAATATGGATGGGGTAAAGAATAAGCGTGTGTTGTGTGTTGTTTCTTTTCATCCTCCTCGCCTTCCTCCTGTTGTGTGGTTTGCGTTGCTCCTCCTCCTCCTCCTCCTCCTCCTCATCCTCATCCTCATCCTCATCCACCTCGTCCTCCTCCGCCTCCCCCTCCTCCCCCCCCTCCACCCCTCTTCCTGGCAGCCGGCGGCCGTGGCGGACCTCCCGGGTCCACGTCCTTCGTGCCGCCTCGGGCGACCCCCGTGTTGGAGTTGGCCCGAGGGAACTAGCTCTCGCAACTCTGTACAGTGCGCGGGAAGGCAACGGCCGCCATCGGATCGCCCGCCAGGGGTTGTCGTCGTCGTCCTGACCACTCATCCTCTCTCACACTCATCGTCAGTGCCCAAGTTGCCTTGCTCAGCCTATCAATGGCGGACAAATCCGATCATGCGCAGCCAATTAGAGCAGAGAGGGCAGGCGTTATCCAGCACGACGTCGTACTCTGCCCTCTTCAAAAGATTTCGCACTGCCGCCTGAAGGGGCCCGCTGCCACCGTTCTCAAGAACAGCTGGCCCAGAAGAACCAAAGGAAGCAGAGTTGGCAACGCCCCGCCCACAGTGGTCATGCACGACAATCCCACACAGGGAACACTGGCGCGCATGGTGGTCTGTACACACCACGCATATACACTCATCCTCGCCTGCGAGCTCAGGGCACAAAGCTCGCTGAAATATCCGAAACATCCCAAGCGGGTGCGGGGGGATCTCAGCCCTCTCCTCCTGACGCGAAGTCTTATTCATTTTCTCTCCTATGTCTGGATACACAAACACTGGCTCTTCTGGATAGAAGTACGGGTAGTATTGTTTTGTTGCGTACACAAACTTGCCCCTCTCAGTGCGGACTCTCTGACCATGCAAGACGCTTGTCTGGATCCAGTTCATGAAGTCTATGTGGCACACCGAGCTACCCAGGGCCTCATCTGTCGTTCGATGCAACAACAAGGAAATGTGCGGCTTATTGAGGTCCATTCCGCGGTGCCCGAAGCAATGCTCCAAGTGATTCGGCCAATCCTTGGCTGCCTGCTGAGTCTGATGCGTCCAAGACGGAGGGTGGTTGAGGAAGAGGAGGGCTTGAGCGGTGGAATAGGAGGACGGACGGACTGAGGGGGAGGAAGGACCGAGGAAGGAGCAGCAGTTGCGAGAGCAAGAGGAAGAGGGGATGGAGGGGGAGGAGGATGAGGAGGAGGAGGAGGGAGGAGGAGGAGGAGGAGGAGGAGGAGGAGGAGGACGGCCGACGCCAGGAAAGGAAGCATGAGAGGGAAGAGAAGTGTGCATGGGGTGAGAAGGAGTAGGAGCAGCGCGCCCGCACCCACAGGCGAAGAACTTCGGCGACCCGTTCAGCAGGAACTGGCTCCGGAGCTGCTCCAGGTTCGCCACCCCCCTCTAGATCACTGCCACGATCGCCATCGTCATCATCATCATGATCATCGCAGTCGTCGGAACTCATGCCGAGAGCTGCGTCTGCCACTTCAACGTCTGGGTCCCGTAGCGACCTGGGCAGCGCGAGGGCGCGAGACAGACGTCAGATGAGGAGGGGGAGGAGCAGCAGGAGGAGGAGGAGGAGGAGGAGGAGGAGGAGGAGGGAGGAGGAGGAGGGAGGCGGGAGGAGGGAGGAGGGAGGCGGAGGGAGGAGGGAGGCGGAGGAGGAGGAAGAGGAAGAGGAGGAGGAGGAGGAGGAGGCACGTTTCCACCGAAGGGCCAACTCAAGGCCCACCGAACGGAGCCGACGGAGTGCGGCTCAGAAAGCTGAATCTCTGCGGGCCCGACAACGGGCCTCAGCAGGAGCAGGAGGACGAGGGGGGGGTGAGGAGGAGGAGGAGGACGACGACAAGGACGGAGGCCTTCACTCCTCCGCCCCCTCCTCCTCCCTCCTCCTCCCCCTCCTCCTCCTCCTCCGACCTCCTCCTCCTCCCCTCCCCCTCCTCCTCCTCCCCCTCCTCCTCCTCCTCCACCTCCTCCTCCTCCTCCTCCTCCTCCTCCTCCCCTCCTCCCCCCCCTCCTCCCCCCCCACCTCCTCCTCCTCAAAGCTTCGGGGCGGCAGAGTTTTCCGAAGTGCCCCCGCAACCCGTCGCTGATGCAGTCGTCGCTGCTGTCCTCGCGAGCCCGTTCCGCCATCGCTTCCTCCACGAGTTTCATGATTTTCTCTTTGGCAGCAGAACCCTTCAGCTTCTCTGCGATAATCTTCTTCTCGTCATTCGCTGATCCCTGCGTGTCTCCGTCTTCCATGTCGTCGCCTTCGTCGCCATAGCAGTCATGATCGCGTTTCATCTGGTTGGCGGCTTCATTCAGCTCGTCGGCGTAGTAATCGCAATCGTCGTCAGGGTAGTCGCCCTCCTCCTCCTCGCCCTCTCCGTCTCCGCCGTCTTCTCGCCCTGGCCGTGGGCGGCGCCGTTTCACCTTCAGGCCCTGGCTGGTAGCCTCGAACAGTGTCGTGCACTCGACAATCCTCCCCTTCCCGACCTCATCCCACTGGACTACCATATCGAACACATGCACCCCCTGGATCGCCGCCTCGGGATCGGAATCTCGTTGCTGCTGCTCAAACAATGCGACTGCTGAATGGAGGTGAATGAAAAGATCCAGAGACTTGCGAAACTCTAAATGCTTGTCCCGATGGCCCTCGCCGTCCGCATTCTCCTCCTGCGTCTCGAACTCGACTTCCATATCGAACGGCGGCTCGGCTTCGGACCCCTCGATATCATACAGCGACAAGCGGGTCATGACACCAGACAACGCATATTTGAGGGAGAAGTGCCACGCGCTTGAGTTGCTCAACTCTTGTCCAGCTTGTGGCGAGAATGCCAATATATGATTCCAGTAGTCACCCTTCTCGACGGCGTGCCTGAACCATTTGAGTTGGTATGCTGTCGCCCATTCCGTTGGCGTGAGTTGGTTTGGCGAGAGGGGTCGGCAGGGCTCGGGAACGTCAGGATGCGGGGGAGGACATTTCCACCGGGCAGGATTATTCAAGATCTGTTTCGCCCCGGACCACCCCGACTCTGCTTCAATCAAGGTTGCTCTGATCGCTGGCTCTGTCACGCTATGCTTGTTTTTCTGCCAAACCTTGTCGTGCTGTTTCTTGTGGTTGATATACTTAGATAACGAAACGCGAGCACTCAAAGTATGTTGCGCAATGCTCGGGCCCCTCTCGACCGCCCAGGTGAGCACTCTGTTCGTGGACTCGATGTCCTGCGTGTCGCAGAACCACTGGCTAGCGACGGTCCTGGCGCTGCAGGCGGAGAACGGGGGGGGGCCCTCCGCCTTCTTATCCTCTTCCTCATCGTCCGCCTGCTCATCCTGCCCTCCGAGCCCTCCTCATCCTCAGGTTCCCCTCTTCCTCCTCCTTCCTCCCTCGCGCTGTCCTCCAGAACTGGCGCGCTGGCGCCCGTAGCTGACCGTCGGCGGCTGCGTAAGCCAAAGCGTCGCCAAATAGGATGCTCGCCTTCAGGGCATTGATTTCCAGCAAGTGGGGATCCGTCGAGATCAACTCCCGGGCAACCGTCTTCCGATCCTGAGGCCGCCGTCGTCGCCGCCGCCCTCGCAGTTAGCAGTCGCCGCCAAATCGTCGCTGCCGCCGCCGCCGTTGCCGACGACGCCGCAGTCGCGGCCCCGACGTCTTAAGGGGGCGGGGGAGAAGGAGGAGGAGGAAGAGGAGGAGGAGGAGGAGAAGGAGGGCGGAGGGCGGAGGGTGGAGGGTGGAAGGGGGAGGGGGGACAGGAGGAGGAGGAGGAGGAGGGGGGGGGGGAGGGGGGAGGGAGGAGTGGAGAGGGGGGAAGGTCCTCGCATCGCACATTCGGGGCGTTCTTCGCCAGCAAGAGCAGCTTGATCGGGAAAGTGCCAAGCCGAGACCCCACGCGGTGGAAGTAATCAGCAGCGAGCATCGCAGAGCCAGCCACAATACCCTCAATCAGCAAGCCCATCAAAGATAAAGGTGCCATATCGAGAAGATCAATCCAGCGCTCCTTCCGAAGATTCGCAGCGAACTCTTTAGACAGGATGTCGCTTTTATACCAGACTAGCTTTGCTAATGCACTTGCCTCCCCAGCCTTTCTCGCACCCAGGCTCCTCTCTTGCTGCGGCCAATTTAGGAAGTGTCCCATCGGTTCCCTTTGCATGTTCATCATGGCAATGGTGAGATTAAAGAACTCGTTGCTGTTGATGGCCAATACAGATCTCTTCCACCATGTGTTAAGTTTCAACTGGTATGCCATGCCCTCCTCTACTGCCAACTCGTCTACAGCATCGCCATCATCTCTCTTTCTTGTTTTCTTCGCTGCTTTCTGCATCGCAACTCTGTTCCACGCCTCTCTGAAGACATCGCGGTCGACGGCTAGTAACCTCTTCTCGCATTCTGTCACGGCCCCCCATCGGCCACCAATACACTTGGGCGGAACGTTCTTGACAAGTTTTTGGCTAGGTTGGTGAACATCAAACATTTCTCTGTAAATATCCTTGCCTGCATTCCGCCAGCAATTCATAATCACCGCCAAAGTACTGAAGTACGTTTTGATAGACCCATCAGTGACGCCTTTGATAAACGTATCGCCGAATTTGAGATGGTATTTCACAGACAAGTGGCTCTGGTGCATCAGGCATGGTACCCATCCAAAGAAGATCAGAATGGATGCCACGCATTGGGCCCCAGCGGACTTGGCTGCGAAGACCTGATCGGAACCAGCATCGGTGCAAACTGCCCAAGCTTCGATTGGAGGCAACTTCCCAGCTGTCATATCGAGCGCCCCATCTGATTTAAGCTTAGCAAGCTGAGCCTGAAACAATTCGACCAAAGCTGAGCCAGAAGTCGGTTCCTGGAGATCTGTCTCGAGGCACCCCTCTAAGCAAGATCTAGATGTCAAAGTTGCAGCCTCCCAATCAACCACACCTAGCCCCGCAATCTGTTTTTTCCACAGGGCCAGCGCGTCCAAACCTTTGCTCCCCTCAACGGCCAAAATATCAGCGAATAAAGCATTCTCCTCGACATCCGCTTCATGACCATCCCATCCGTCTGGAAAAGGTGATGATGGAGAGAAACCCCAGGCGCTCGAGACCTCCAGGACGTGTAATTTTTGACGCTGCCATACGCTGGCATTAGTTGCGTCTGCTCGTAGCCGGTGGACGACAACCCTAAGACCTGGGGACCACGACGAATCTTGATTGTCATGGTAGATCTGCGAACGTGCAAGTTTCTGCGAAGCTGAAAATGCCGATACAAGTGCAGCGTGCGCGGTGCGCTCCCACCGCCCCAAGGTGGCATGAGAGATGTCGCTGCGGACTGAGAGGCCATAGGCAATGGCCGCAGTGCGGCTGTTGCATCTCCGGAGGGCGTGGGTGAGCCCACCCTTGACTGAAAAGTATCTCTGTCTCTTGCCGCGCTTCCCATTTGCTAGCATCTCGTCCAGCCTTGCTCGAGCATGTTTGTTTTCTTCCCTGGCTTCCATACACTTGCGCTTCCAGTATGATGCCTTAGATTTCCACTTGCTCACAGGATCTTGGGGAGTTCGATGAGTTCGATTGAGCACCTTGAAACGTCGTCTTTTGAGAAATGGTGGTGGCCTTCGCATTGCTTTGGCTCTGGCTCTGGGGACGGCTGGGGCTGGGTCTGGAGCGCTTGTAGCCGCCGGTGGTGCCGAGGTCCCCCATCGAATCTCACTGCCAACGTTCTCCCGAAGAATTCTCAGTATGTTAGATTGAACAGTGCGCCACTGACTGACATCAACCATCCTGCCGCATCTCAATAGTATAAAGGGAACCACATCCAATCGATAATGTGTCTCTGAAACTTTGAAGCTCTCACATGCTCGAGGTACGCCCCTGAGTCCTCAAGGATCCCAAACGAAACAAATGAGGAATGATGAGGGGGAGGGCGACTAGAACGCAGGAGCAATAAATACATATGCAAGGGATAAGCAACAGCAGCGGCAGGAGAACCGCGAGATCGACGCAGGAAAGTTAGGGGGATGTGCTTAGAAGTTCCGAGTCCAGGAGTCCCGAATCCCGAGGAGATCCCGAAGAGGAGCCCAGGAGCCCCGAGTCCCAGAAGAACCGAATAGCCCAGGAAACCTGATGAACCACAACAGAAAATTTGAACGTATGCAAGTCCTGTATTTGCAACTGAATTCAGCACCTCGACCAAGCCGTGCTCCATGATCAATGGAACATCGCCCGGGGCAGTGCAGCGAGATGGCAGAGCGGCCTGAAGTCTGCCAAGCATCGCCGCGGCCCATGGTCGAGACGGCGAGACGCCAACCCTGAAGCGGGCAACTCGGGCCACGCTCAGCCGCGGGGCGGAGACGGGAGACGGTGACGACGACGTCCCTGCCCATCCCCCAGAAAGAGAGCCACGACCGAGCTCCGAAGGCCCTGAGTCAACCCATCCGAGCGATGTGCGCCGACCAATCCAGAACGCAAGAGGCCTACATTGTTCGGTTACGATACACAAAATGAGGCTCTCGCCTTGGCGCCGCGCACATCCGTGTTCAACTGGGCACGTGCTTATGATCATCTTCCTCCCTTTTTTTTTTCGTCCTGCGGGGAGCTAAGCGCTGCAACCAATTCGCCGCTCTAAAAAAACAAAGGTCAGGCAAGAGAAAACGCGCAGAGGAAGCCATGGGGCGCTCACAAAACATGTTGTTATCAATGAAACCACGCATGGAAAACGATGCGTAGCTCCGAAAAAATGATTGATCATAGCAAACGAGACGCTGGAACCAGAGGTACATGTTAAAAAACGAGAACGGGAATATCGGAACCAGAGCATCGGATCTATGCATCGCCATCGGAAAAGAGGAGGCCGCGTCTGGCCCTACGGGGCGTGAGGGGCCATGAATGAGTAAGACAGAACGCAACGGCGATGAACCTCCTTACTCCATGCACCTCCCCAAACCACGCGTGGCTCCCACGCGGAATCCTTAACTCAAACTCGAGCAGGGCAACTGCGGCGGAAGAAAACTGCAATGTAAAAAAAACAAAGCAAACACAACTGCAACTGCAATGCAACGACCAACGGTGTTCGCGTGGCCTTTGCCGATCTGTGCGCTTCAGCCCCCCCTGAACCTCCCCAAACCAAGCTTTGCTCTCACGCGGCATCCTATGCTCGAGCTCGAGCGGCGCCACTACAGCGCAAAGGACATATGCAAAGCAACCGCAAACTGCAATGCAAAGACAAACTGCGATGCAAAGACCAGCTGTTTTCGTGTGGGCGTCGCCGACATGTGCGATTCAACCCTCCCTGAACCGCCCCAAACCACGCTTGGCTCTCACGGGGGATCCTAAGCTCAAACTCGAGAAGCAAATGTGAAGCCTGAGTCTCAAGGCTCAAACTTGCTGTTTTGAACCTTGGCGTCCCGCCGTGCGCTACAACGGCTGATACGTTAGTCTCTGGCAATGGACCCATCCTGCGGTGCGAGCCAAACCGTGAAGGTCCAATCGCGCCGATCGCAAAAACTTTCAGTCGCCACGCAGATGAACTCGCCACTGCCCGAACACGTCAACACACCCTGTAATAATATGGCACCGACGGAGCCACATAGCGACCCGCGCATTCGCGGCGGTTCTCCACAACACCGGCGTCGCAATTTATGACCGTCGCCACCACGCGTTGCCCTTGCCAGACAGACGTGCGGGTTACTCTACAACTGAACTCAGCAAGATAAAGTCCAATCCGCTCACCATAGGGCAAGTAAGTGACGAACCACCAAACTCACCTGGCGACCCCTCGCAACCACGAGGCCCACCAGGGCCGGACTTCTTCGACGATCTCGACGACCCATGGGGAGGCCCAACCGACGACTTCCAAGGGTAAGACTAGGACTAACTGGGGTTATGTGCGACCTTGGACAACGATGACGAAACCACTGCTACTCCATCTGGAGGTCACGATAGCGATGGTCACGACGCCGACGACGAATACACAGAACGGAGTCAGCAAAGGCACCTGGAAAAGGTGCCTGAAGGGAAGGAAGTCCACCAGGACCTCGCCTCCGCGGGCACCACGCGTAGCCACCAGCTCGCTTCCCTCTCGACCAGGGTGCGGGGACTGCCGACAGCCCTACCATCCAAGAGGGAGTAGGCACCAGTGGAACACCAATGCAGCGAATGGATCGCAGGCGCGCCCTCACGCAGCATCTCATGGGCGCAACGGTTCTCATCGGTAGCTTCACGGCGCTGCAACAGCGTGCCACGAACCTTGCGCAGGCCCGTCTTTCCATCCAGGAACCGCCTAGCCCTCAGCTGGACAGACTCCGACAGAACTCAATCCGCCTGGAGCGACCTGTCACAGGCCTTCCGTCCGACAGTTTCTCTCGGGGTCACTCTCTGGGGAAGCCTCCAGGCACACCTTGAAGCTCACCGCTAGCACGCCAGTGCTAGTCTCCCCTCTCTCGGGTGCGCTGCGAGAACAGCTGGCAAGTGCTCTGCGGCCTTTGCACTGGGCCGCTGCGGAGGATGCCCCAATGTGGCGCCACGGTGCACTGAGGTGCCGATGCGCGCAGGCCGAAGCGCGCCGGGTGTGCAGACGGGGCGTGTCACGCCCTGATCAGCACAGGCCCGTTTGTATTTTCAGTCGGGGACCTCTTAGTCCGCGCGCCAGGGGGCCCCACCCCTGTCCGTTTTGCGGCACCTCCCTCCGTTGTGAGGTAGGCCTGGGCGGCGGACACAAGGTGATTTTCGTGAAAGTACCTGAGAAAGTGGCGCAATAGATCCTCATGGAGAAGGGCAAGAAACGACTTCAACCCAAACCGAAGAGGACCCAATTCAAGCACGCGACAGACCGGCAAGAAATGACTTTACACCCGCGTGGGAAAATTGAAAGAGAAATTCGAGCCGGGCGGCAGACCACAATCACCACCCACAATCCTGGACCACACGGACCCGAATGGCATCCGACTCTCAAGCCCCGACCTGCACCGGAACCCGATAGCGACTGTGACGCCGACGAACAACTACAGCATGCTGTGCGGGAGCCACGTGGAGCTGCACATCGGGGCACATGCCGCGATCGGGGAGGCCCGACCGCGTTCCCGCGTCCGGATCAGGCTCAGGCGCTCGGGGGAACCCGGCCGCCATGGGCTCTGGAGAAAGGAACAGAGACGACCCCTGGGGCCCCCACGCCCCGCCAGGCCTGGACGACTGGCCGTCCGAGCTGTCGCGCGCTCTCCCCCTTCTCTTCCCCCCTCCTCCTCCTCCTCCTCCTCCTCCTCCTCCTCCTCCTCCTCCTCCTCCTCCTCCTCCTCCTCCTCCTCCTCCCTGCCGCACTCCCTCCCTGCACTTCCCTGCCCCCTCCCCCTCCCCCCTCCCTGCCCTGGGTAGTCGACGAGCAGGAAGGCCACGTCCCGCTGCCAAGACATGCGGGTCAAGATGCGCAGCCAGTCCCTCCCGGCCGGGCTGGTGCGAGGCGCTGCGGCGTCGCAGGAGGGATCCCTGCCTCTCTCCTCCCTCCCCCAACTCCCTTCCTCCTCCCCGCCCTCCACCCTCCGCACCACGATCCCCGTCTCCCCTCTTCCAAGCTTCCAAGCAAGACTCCTCTCAAACGCGGTTCCTGGACCGTGCTGTTTTCCTAGTCGCGCCCAGTCGTGGAGACGAGGGGGTGGTTGGGGGGGGGCGAGCTCGCAGGCCCAGAAAGGGAGGCGGTGGGCAGACCCTCTAATCTCGCTCGTCGCTCCCCTCTTCTTTCTCTCCCCGCTCCCTCGACGAGGGGGGAGGGGGGGAAAACTCGCAGGTGCAGAGGAGGGGCCGGTGGGCAGGCCTTCCAACCTCGCTCGTCGCTCCCCTCTACTTTCCCTCCCCGCTCCCTCCGCGAGGGGGGGGGGGAGAACTCGCAGGTGCAGAAGCGGGGGCGGGGCAGGAGGTCCTCCGGCCCAGCTCGTCGCTGCATTCTTCTTCCTCGCTCCCCGCTCCCTCCGCGAGGGGGGGGGAGAACTCGCAGGTGCAGAAGCGGGGGCGGGGCAGGAGGTCCTCTGGCCCAGCTCGTCGCTGCATTTTTCTTCCTCGCTCCCCGCTCCCTCCCCTCCACGAGGGGGGGGAGAGAACTCGCAGGTGCAGAAGCGGGGGCGGGGCAGGAGGTCCTCTGGCCCAGCTCGTCGCTCCACTCGTCTTCCTCGCTCCCCGTGCCCGCCTTCCTGCCAGCAGGGCTCACGCCGGGTTTTTTCCCAGGCCGTGGCCGAGATGGGGCTAGCTGGCGCGCGCACGCGCCCTCCGTCCAGGCCGTCGGAGGCCAGACATATACAGTGGAGGCCAGTCCACGAGAGACCTTCCACAAGAAACCCAGCCCTGAGACCCCAGGGCGTCCATTGACCTGTGGTGCTGGAGCGTCGCGCCTTCCACCGCAAGACCATCGAAACCCGAGAAACCCAAGGCACCCTGGAGGCAAGCAGGGTGTTTCCTGGCACGGGCCCCCACTGTGCCGCGAGGGCCTGGAATCTACGGCCGGGAGCTTCTGCTTGGCGTGCCGCGGCGGCGGCGGCTCTGGCGACATGCTTTGCCCTACACGCGGACGGCGTGTCGCTCCGCTGCGCGGGGCGGGAATCTGGGAGCAGCTCGGGACGTTGATGCCTGACTCGGCTGCACGCGGGGAGTGACCCTGGGTAAGAGTGAGCTTTGGTGCGCAGCTTTTCTGGGGGCAGCGGGGGGACCAAACATGGGCGCGCAAAACGCTACCACCGCATCCCGCTCGGCGATCGGGGGACCCCACTGGGCCCGCACCAAAGGTCACTCCGGCGAAGGGTCACTCTTACGTGTAGTCGACTGAGGGCTGGTGCGTGGTCAGTGTGTCGCGCCAAGGCGTGGTGGGCCAGAACCAGCGGAGCGACACGCTAAGCACAAAGTCCCGACGGTAGACAGCTGTGCACCGTGGCGGAAACATGGGGCAAAGGCAGAGGCCCCCAGAAGTACGCCGGGAGACCACGGGAGACCACGAGAGACAGTGGCAGACAGCAGGAGACAACGGAAGACACCACGAGACAATCTGCGCCCGACCGATTCCAGATCACGGTTGCCCCGCACTCGGCTTCCCGGAAACATTGTCTAGGATCAGACAAGCAGGTCAGGGAATAAGTCAAGGACGACCCTTGGAACGTTGATGATTGGATCTTTGACTGGGGGACCTTTTTAAGGCATCTCTTGGGCCCTTCTGCGGTCTCTTCCTCTCGCTGTTTGCTTGGTGCCCTGCTTGGCCCCTCCTGGTGCCCTCTCGACCGCGACGGCCGTCTTCGGCAGTTTGGGAGTCATTCTGGCCGTCTTGCGTCTGCTCTGGACCCTCGTCCCAGGTCGCCACGTGAGCAAAACGAGAGGCGTGAGGGCGATCGCGAGGCGTCTTCGAAGATGTCCTTGCCAAGGAGTTGAACTTCTACCGCTCATTGGGCTCCCTCCTGCCTCCTTTTCCCCCTCGCGACATCCATCGCCACCCCCGCCCCCACACTGCGCGTATCACCCGGCGGCGCTCGGAAGCGCAAAGCTCTCGGGCCGCCGCCTCGGACTTTCAATTGCCCGGGGTCAAGGTTCAGGAGCGGGGGGGCGCGGGAGCAGGACGCCTCCCCTCGGACGCCTCGCGACCATGGCGTTCCCGCCGAACACGGCGTACACGCGGCGCGGCGCGGCGCCAGGCGCCTGCAGCAACACGGCCGCCTGGGCGCCGTCCCGGGTCTGGAAGCGCAGCTGCTTCATGGCGAATTGCGGCAGCAGGGCCTGCGCAGGGGGGGTGGCACCATCGGGTGGCGTCAGCTGTTTTTTTCGCAACGGCGCATCCAAGCGATGGGTGCAGCGAAAGCCGCAGACAACCACGGGCCCCCAAATCCCCAGATATGCAAGCCAACAATCAAACCTCACTTGGGATTTGCCCCCTTCCTGTAGTGAGGGCCTTAAGGCCGGTGCCGCCGACCCTAGTATAATACCCCCACGAGGACGGTGACAGCCGGAATTGTTCGGGAAGGTTGGGGCCATACGCCCAGAAAAGTTCCCCTGATGCCCCATGGAGTTCCCAAGATGCGTACGACAAGGAGCATAGCTTGGCCAAGCTATCAGCTAATGTGCTTTCGCAGAAGAACGGCGAATCAGGTGAGGGATGAGGGTGATGAAGAGACTCGGGGAATATATGTGAAGAGAGATTTTGAAATCTCGGGTCTTTCTGAAGAGCGGAATGTGGTATGGTGCAATACCTGAATGCAGGTCTAATATCGAGTGCAATAGCGGGCGCGGAGGTTGCAACCTAAAAGCCAGAGCGGTTGCGGATGGGGCAGCTGGGGTTTAAGTGGACATGGGGTGAGACAGGCAGGGCGCCAAGGCATGCCGCTCGAGACTGGTGCTCGAACAAATCTGCCATGACTTCGTTGGTGGCAAAGTGCTGCTTGGAGTGCTATACTGACCGCGCTCGTGAAACATGCCTGCAGTGAGCGCTCTGCTGACCGCGCTCAAGAGACTACTGGTGGAACGCATGCAAATTCTTGCTACCGTCAGTTGACCCAGTCAACTGAAGCAACAGTAAGTCGAGTGCTCAACTTCGTCGTCATTCTTGACCGTGAATGTCCGCAGAAGCTGGCGATCTCGTGGCTGCTGGGTAGGTCGACCTGTGTCCAGGTGAGCGGCGCTAAGCTGATCAAGCGCCGGAAGTACGGTGGTCGGCCTTGTGACACAGTCACGCGACTCGCCTGCTCGCTGCTGGGTGAGAGAACTGTGCTTGAAGCTCAGGGCGGCTGTCTTATTACTTTTCTTTTTTCTCTTCGCTGAACTGGACCGTGTCGTGGCCATGGCAGATCTGGCCATCCATCACGCGGAAGAATAGGCTGCTGCCCCGGCGGGCCCTGGAGTAACGTCTCCTGCCGTCGTGAAAGGGGATCTGTGCACGAAGGAGAGACTGAGAGCGGATGCGTAGCGGGGTGAACAACGGTGGACGGTTGGAGCCATTGCTGTCGAAGCGCGGAAGGATAGAAGCCGTGGCAATGGAGCGTGGTGATCCGCTACCAAAAAGTTAAATTGATATGAGGAAAGATTGTGACATATCGGGTCTTTCTGAAGAACGGAGTGTGGTGTGGTGAACGAACTGCGCGTCTATTAGCGAGACTACTGGCGGGCACGGGGGTTGCAACCTAAGAACCAGAGCGGTTGCGGATGGGGCATCTGGGGTGCGAGCAGGGATGGTGTTAGACAGGAAGGGCAGGAAGGTATACCGTTCGAATCAGAGGAAGAGGAGTGGGAGGAGCAGGAGGAGGATGGGGGAGGAGGAGAAGGAGAAGGAGGAGTAGGAGGAACAGAGGAGGAGGAGGAGGAGGAGGAAGAGGAGGAGGAGAACGAGGAGGAGGTGGAGGAGAGGAGGAGGAGGAGGAGAAGGACGAGGAGGAGGAGGAAAAGGACGAGGAGGTACAGGAAGAGATCGAGGAGCAGGAGGAGGAGGATGAGGATGATGATGATGAGGAGGAGGAGGAGGAGGAGGAGGAGGAGGAGGAGGAGGAAGGAGGACAACCAGTGTAAATCCAAGACTCATCAACGATGTTGGAATAAACCCTCCCTCCAAGCTCCCTCTTCATAGGCCCCTTACAAGGGTTTGGTAAGAGCCCCGTTGGGAGACAACCGTTTGAAGACCCTGAAGCGTGCCTAAACGGCGTTCTGGGGACTCCAGCGCCACGAATCAAAATAACTGTTGCGTCTGGGCGTTCCTCAGTTGTGCCAGAACACCATTCCTGGGACTTCAACGTCGCGAATCAACGAAACTGTTGCGCCCTGACAGTCCTGAATCGCTCCAACATGCCAGTTCTGGTGACAGTCTTGCAAATAACAAAAACGAAGGTGCGCGGCGCTTAGGCGAGGAACCACCTTTTGAAAACGAGTGCGCGCAACGTTGGGGCGAAAACCAACTTTGAAAACGACCCGCCCTCCATCCGTGAAGCTCTTGCAACATCTTCAAACGAATGTTGGCGGCGTTCGGGCGAGAGGCGCATGTTGAAAACGACCCGCCCTCCATCCGTGAAGCTCTTGCAACGTTGTAGAACGAATGTGCGCGGCGCTCAGGCGAGAACCACATTTTGAAAACGGCCCGCCCTTCATCCGTGAAACTCTTGCAACTTTTTGCACCGAATGTGCGCGGCGCTGAGGCGAGAACCACGTTTTGAGAACGATCCGCCCTCCATCCGTGAAGCACTTGTAGCGTTTTGAAACGAATGTGCGCGGCGCTAAGGCGAGAACCACATGTTGAAAACGACCCGCCCTCAATCCGTAAAGTTTTTGCATGTAAAAATGACGAATGTGCGCGGCGCTCAGGCGAGAGCCATATCTTGAAAACCATCCGCCCTTCATCTGTGAAGCTGTTGCCATTTTTTTACTTTCAGGGTTATCAATGGTGAGGACGACTCACGCGAAACTCCTGGCCCGCCCTTTCGACTGGCCTCGGGGCGCGACAGGGAGGAGTTATTGTAAGGAAAAGGAACGGAGGAGGAGGAGGTGGAGGAGGAGGAGGAGGAGACCTCTTGGAAGCCTTTTCGGGGCTCCAGGAGCCTCCTCAAACTTCATGGCGGCCTCGACCTCGTGCCGCCATCCGGGGACCGTCTAG
This sequence comes from Prorocentrum cordatum, assembly GCA_963575745.1. Lineage (NCBI taxonomy): Eukaryota > Dinophyceae > Prorocentrales > Prorocentraceae > Prorocentrum > Prorocentrum cordatum. The sequence continues at coordinate 1,493,565 of CAUYUJ010020726.1, read as the reverse complement.
GAGGTATCGTGGGGCCATCCAACGTCAGACTGGGGCATCTTCGCCGTCATTGAGGACATCTTAGGTCGTCTTGGCGGCAATGCCGCGCCATCCCCGAACATCTGGGAGTGGAGCCTGGTCGTTTCTTGGGAACTTCAGTTTGAGCCATCTGGGGGCCCTCTCGGGGCGTTCGGGCGATTTCAGGTCCCTCTTGGATTACGTGGCCCACGGCCCGTCCCGCCACTGTGTCTTGGTAGGGTGCTGCTGGGGACCTTCTAGGAACCCCGTTGGAGCTCTCGGTGGGCTCTCTTGGAAATTTTTTGGAGCTCTCTCCAGGCTCTCTGAGAATCCCAAAACGCTTGAAGAGGGGCCCCAAAGGGCACAAGAGGTTCTAAAATGCACGAGAGGGCCCAAGGAGGGCTCCCGAAACAGCCCGCAACAGTGTCATACCGAAGGTTCCTGGTATGATACTTTTGAGGGCTCGCTTGGGATTCTGTGGGGGCCCTCTGGGGGCTCTCTTGGGGCGCTCGAGCGATTTCAGGCACCTCTCGGATTATCGAAGACGCTTGCGGCGAATCACCGCCGCCCCCTGCCCCTTTGGAAGCGCCTGTGTGGCCGAACGTTGTGGGCAGAGGCTTGCCAAGCTATCGGACCATGTTTTCCTCGAATCGGTTTGGAAAGCTTTCGGGGAACACGTGGGGGAGAATCCCACCAGCCCTTTGGGCGTGAGTGGTTTAGCGAGCTCTCTCTGTTCTCAACCCCCTAATCCCCAATCTTCCCCTTCGGGGAGGGGTTTATCCCTCCCCCTACCCTCTCCCCTGGACCTGGAGAGGGCGTCCCGAGTGTAATCAAGGGGGTCTTTTTCGACTCCTGGGAGGGCCAAAAAACGACGACCCTCACGAGGATTCTGGCCCCCAGGGGGGGGGGGGGGGAGTTTGGCGCCTCTACCCCTCTTCGAAGCATAAATCATTGATTTTACTAGGATTTTGGCCCTATTTTGGACTTCTGAGGGGGCCGCGCTCATCGTCCTTCATAGCAAAATCATTGATTTTACGAAGGTTTTGGGCTCATGTTGTCCTTCTTAGGGGGCAGCTCTACTTCGCCCTTCTGAGGAGGTCGCAAGAGGCCCCAAGATGGCACCAAGAGGCCCCCAGGAGGCTCCCAAGAGGCCTCCAAGAGGCCCCCCAGAGGCCCCCAAGAGGCCCCAAGAGGCCCCCAAGAGGCCCCCACGAGGCCCCCAAGAGGCCCCAAGAGGCCCCAAGAGGCCCCCAAGAGGCCCCCAAGAGGCCTCCAAGAGGCCCCCAAGAGGCCCCAAGAGGCTCCAAGAGGCCCCCAAGAGGCCCCACGAGGAGCCCGAACGACTCACACCAGGACGAGGGGCCCGAACGACTCACACCACGAGAGCCCGAACGACTCACAAGGAGGGGCCCGAACGACTCACACCAGGACGAGGCGCCCGAACGACTCACACCACGAGGAGCCCGAACGACTCACACCACGACGCGGGCCCCGAACGACTCACACCACGAGGAGCCCGAACGAGTCACACCAGGAGGAGGGGCCCGAACGACTCACACCAGGATGAGGGGCCCGAACAACTCACACCACGAGAAGCCCGAACGACTCACACCAGGACGAAGAGCCCGAACGACTCACACCACGAAGAGCCCGAACGACTCACACCAGGAAGAAGGGCCCGAACGACTCACACCAGGACGAGAAACCCCAAACGACTCAAATCACGAGGAGCGCTTTCTCTCCCTCCTCCTCTCTCTCGTCCTTCCCCCGCTCCCCCCACAAGGAGGATGTACAAGGAGGCCGGAGGAAGGAGGAACAGGGGAGATATGCGGGGCCAAGCGGACACACGCCTGAAAAATACGACTGTCGGCATGCTTCGCAAGAGTTGCTGCTGTGAGATGGGCTGGTGGGGATACGCGAAGCGTAAATAATTAACATGATGAGGAAGAGGAATAAGCCTCTTGGGCCGTCTTGAGCCGTCGGAATGGCGAGAAGAAACAAATGCCAACATCCTTGAAACACTTGGGGAACATGCATGATTTTGGTCTCTTCGTGCCTTCCTGGAGGAGGTCCTCTTGGAGGCCTCTTGGGCCGTCTTGGAGGCCTCTTGGGGGCCTCTTGGGCCGTCTTGGGCAATATTGACGCCATGTTAGGCCGTCTTGGAGGCATCTTGGGCCGTCTTGGAGGCATCTTGGGGGGCGAAGCTATCGGACCATGTGTTCCCCGAGACGGTTTGGATAGCCTTCGGGGAACACGTGGGGGAGAAAGAGGAAGAGCGGGAGAAGGAGGAATTATCCCGGCAAAGCAACCTAACAGCGATGTGTAGGAGCATATCTGGAAGCATTCCCCTTAAGATTCAGATAAGAATCCTGTTGTAGAATTCTGCTGTTCTCGCAGTCGTGGTCGCATTCGCGATGGCAGTCGCAGTTGCAACAGCAGTCGCAGTCACAGCCTCAGCCTCAGCCTGCCTCAGCCTCAGCCTCAGCCTGCCTCAGCCTCAGCCTGCCTCAGCCTCGCCCTCAGCCTGCTTCAGCCTCAACATCAGTCTGCCTTCAGCCTCGGCCTCAGCCTGCCTCAGCCTCACCCTCAGCCTGCATCAGCCTCAGCCTGCCTCAGCCTCGCCCTCAGCCTGCTTCAGCCTCAACATCAGTCTGCCTTCAGCCTCGGCCTCAGCCTGCCTCAGCCTCACCCTGCATCAGCCTCAGCCTCAGCCTCAGCCTCAGCATCAGCCTGCCTCAGCCTCAGCCTCAGCTCTGCCTCAGCCTCAGCCTCAGCCTGCTTCAGCCTCAGCCTCAGTCTGCCGTCGGCCTCGGCCTCAGCCTCAGCCTGCCTCACCCTCAGCCTGCTCAGCCTCTCAGCCACAGCCTGCCTCAGCATCAGCCTCAGCCTCAGCCTCAGCCTCAGCCTGCCTCAGCCTCAGCCTCAGCCTGCTTCAGCCTCAGCCTCAGTTGCCTGCAGCCTCGGCCTCAGCCTCAGCCTGCCTCAGCCTCAGCCTGCTGCCTCAGCCTCAGCCTCAGCCTGCCTCAGCATCAGCCTGCCTCAGCCTCAGCCTCAGCCTGCCTCAGCCTCAGCCTCAGCCTGCTTCAGCCTCAGCCTCAGTCTGCCTTCAGCCTCGGCCTCAGCCTCAGCCTCAGCCTGCATCAGCCTCAGCCTCAGCCTCAGCCTGCCTCAGCATCAGCCTGCCTCAGCCTCAGCCTCAGCCTGCCTCAGCCTCAGCCTCAGTCTGCCTTCAGCCTCGGCCTCAGCCTCAGCCTGCCTCTGCCTCAGCCTGCAGCCTCAGCCTCAGCCTCAGCCTCAGCCTGCCTCAGCCTGCCTCAGCCTCAGCCTCAGCCTGCCTCCTCAGCCTCAGCCTGCCTCAGCCTCAGCCTCAGCCTGCTTCAGCCTCAGCCTCAGTCTGCCTTCAGCCTCGGCCTCAGCCTCAGCCTGCCTCAGCCTCAGCCTGCAGCCTCAGCCTCAGCCTCAGCCTCAGCAGCCTCAGCCTCAGCAGCCTCAGCCTCAGCCTCAGCCTCAGCCTCAGCCTCAGCCTCAGCCTCAGCCTCAGCCTCAGCCTGCTTCAGCCTCAGCCTCAGTCTGCCTTCAGCCTCAGCCTCAGCCTCAGCCTGCCTCAGCCTCAGCCTGCCTCAGCCTCAGCCTCAGCCTCAGCCTGCCTCAGCAGCCTCAGCCTGCCTCAGCCTCAGCCTGCCTCAGCCTCAGCCTGCCTCAGCCTCAGCCTCAGCCTGCTTCAGCCTCAGCCTCAGTCTGCCTTCAGCCTCGTCCTCAGCTTCAGTCTGCCTTCAGCCTCAGCCTGCCTCAGCCTCAGCATCAGCCTGCCTCAGCATTCAAAGTGTGGCCCGGGAATGGAGTTCTGGGAACTCGAAGAACACGAAATGGCCTACAGTTGGCTCCGGGCATTCAAAATCATGCCCAGGAATGGAGTTCTGGGAACTCGAACACCACGAAGTGGCCTACAGTTGGCTCCGGGCATTCAAAATCATGCCCAGGAATGGAGTTCTGGGAACTCGAAGACCACGAAGTGGCCTACAGTTGGCTCCGGGCATTCAAAATGTGGCCCGGGAATGGAGTTCTGGGAACTCGAAGAGCACGAAGTGGCCTACAGTTGGCTCCGGGCATTCAGAATGTGGCCCGGGAATGGAGTTCTGGGAGGTCGAAGAGCACGAAGTGTGTGACTGTATGCGAAAAACGATCCCCCCCGGCAAACCCCAACGGCCCCCCAACGGCTCCCCAACGGCTGCCCAGACCCCCCTGTGGAGTAATGTGCTGCTCTCTTTCTATACCACTAGAAACCTATCAGTCTTCGCTGTTAGGTAAAAAGGAGAAGGGAGAGGACGCCTCTTCGGAGCCTCTCGAGGTACTCTTGGGCTCGATTGGGCCATCTTGGGACCGTCTTGGAGGCCATGTTGGTGCTATCTTGGGCTCTCTTGGAGCCTCTGGAGGGCCTCTTGGGGCCTTCTTGGGACTTCTTCGGGGGCCTCTTTAATCGTCTTAGGGCGTTCCTGGCCCGTCTGACGCCGTCGGGAGCAGTCTTGGGGGCCTCTTTGAACCAGCTTGGGGCCCTGGAAGCTATCTTGGCCCGTCTTGGGTGCAGCTTGGGCCGTCTTGGAGCCATCTTGGGGCCATCTTAGCCCTCTTGGAGGCCATCTTGGCCGTCTTGGAGGCGTCTTGGAGGCCATCTTAGAGCCGTCTGGAACGAAAAACCCTTGGCAACCACCTCTGGGCAATCTTTCCGCGACCCCGGCGGGACGGGCCGGAGCCCCAGGGGGAGTTCTTTTGGAAAAAAGCCCAAACCAAAACCGATAGGATTCGGCACGCCAAGCACCCCTGCGATGAATCGACAAGGAGCGGCGGATCGAGTGGCCTGCGGCCCATCCCGCCACCGTGACTGGGAAGTGGGTCAGAATCCTCATGGATGCTCCTTGGGATCTCTTTGGGGGAGCTGTCAGGGGCCTCTGGAGGCAGTTTGGAAGCCGCTTGGGAGCCTCATGGGAGCCTCATGGCAGCCTCTTGGAAACGTCTTGGGGCTTCCTGGGGGCCTCTTGCGGGCCTCTTGGGGCTTGGGGGCCTTTTGGGAGCCTCATGGGGCGGTGAGCTTGATATTTCGGTTCCTGTTCGCCCTCTGGGGCCCCTCTTGGGGCGTTCTTGGGGCCGCATTGGGCCGTCTTGGAGGCCTCTTGGACCGTCGTGGGGGGCCTTTTGGGCCGTCTGGGCGCTCTCTTGACGGCGTCGTAGGCCGTCTTTGGGCGATCTTTGGGGCCTCTTGAGCCGTCTTGGAGCGTCGGGAAGCGGAAAAAGCTTAAACGCTAAAATCTGCCAAACTCTAACGGACATTCAATACATTTGCCTCTTGCGGCCCTCTTGGGAGTGCTCTTTCTTGGAGGCCTCTTGGAATCTTGGAACGTCTTGGAGGCGCCGTCGGCCGTTTGGAGGTCATCTTCGGCGTTCTGGAGCAATCTTTCGGCGACTCTGGGCCCTCTTCGGGCCCCTCTTGGAGCATCTTGGACCTGATCTGCCGAAGGAGGGCCAACTTTGATCGAAGGCGGCCCGAAAACGGAAGGGGGGGGACCGTATTCTGACCCGGTACCCCCCCCGTGACACCCCCCGGGACCACCCCGCAGTACCCCCGTCGACACCCTTCCCGCCTTTCCCCCCCCCTGGTGGGGAAAGGATCAAATGGAAGGGACTCCTCATTGACTCGATTACGACTTCGATTGCGACCTGGCTCGATTCACCTCGAGTTTACGAGCTTGGCGCGCAAAAGAGGGTGACGAGCTGGGCGCGTCCAAAAGAACCCCAAAAGGTGATCCGAAGATGACAAAATCCAGAACTCTCCCTCACACACGCCGGCAGGGTCGGCGGATTCCTCCCTCGTCGTCCCTTCTGGGCTCACACTGCGCCCGTCTCGTCACGCATGACGTTCCTAAGAGGGGTTGAAGGGTGGCACTGCGGTCTTCTCATCTCCTCTCCCGCGGCCTTCTCGTTCAATGGGCCGTCCTCGTATTGGAGGGGATGGTAGATGAGCGAGTCCTGCACCGTGTAGATGATCCCGACCGGTTGGGGAGTTCCAGTGGGGCACATAACCATTCTCCCTCCACGATCCGCCTCGTCGTCCCTCCCCCGCGTCCAACTTATCGTCCTGCCCCGAGTCCTCTCTATCTTGCCCCCCCCGTCCCGCGCCTCCTCCTCCACTTCCTCATCCAACTCTTCCAGCTCCTCCTCCGCTTCCCTCTCTCCTGCCTCCTCTGTGCCTCAACATCCTCCTCCTTTTCTCCTTCACCATATGCTCCTATCCCTCTCTCTCCTCCTCCTCCGCGTCCTCCTCCATGTCCTTCCGTCCTACCCCTCCTCCGCCTCGTCCTCGGTCTCCTCATTATCCCAGTGCGACCCTACCTAGGAGTTGGAGCCTCTAGGAAAGCAACATTAGTAGGAGCGGTAAACGCCGTCCTCCTCCTGCTCCTCATCGTCGTAGTTGTAGCAGTAGCGGTAGTAGTAGCGGTAGTAGTAGTAGTAGTAGTAGTAGTAGTAGTAGTAGTAGTAGTAGTAGTAGTAGTAGTAGTAGTAGTAGTAGTAGTAGTAGTAGTAGTGTAGTAGTAGTAGTAGTAGTAGTAGTAGTAGTAGTAGTAGTAGTAGTAGTAGTAGTAGTAGTAGTAGTAGTAGTAGTAGTAGTAGTAGTAGTAGTAGTAGTAGTAGTAGTAGTAGTAGTAGTAGTAGTAATAGTACTAGTAGTAGTAGTAGTAGTAGTAGTAGTAGTAGTAGTAGTAGTAGTAGTAATAGTAGTAGTAGTAGTAGTAGTAGTAGTAGTAGTAGTAGTAGTAGTAACGCCAGAACCGCCGACGCCACGCCGTAAGTGAAGCAGCAGCAGCAGCACGTGGACAATCTATGTATATATATGTATATAGCAGCAGCAATAGTGGATGCTGTACTGCGCTATGCTATGCTATGCTATGCTATGCTGTGCTGTGCTCTGCTCTGCTCTGCTATGCTATGCTGCGCAATGCTATGCTGGGCTAGGCTAGGCTAGGCTATGCTGCGCTATGCTATGCTGCGCTATGCTGTGCTATGCTATGCTTTTGCTTTGCCTTCGCTTTTGCCTTCACTTTTGCCTTTGCTTTTGCTTTTGCTTGGCACCCAGGGAGCGCAACTGGGGGAACCGCGCGTTTGCTTTTACCTTTGCTGTTGCTTTTGCTTGGCTCCCAGGGGACTGGGGGAACCGCCCAGGGCGGGTTGCACTGCCCGGCCCCTTTAAGCCAAGAAAGTAAGAGCCCTTCTAGGCAGAGCCTAGGTAGGGAATTCAAACTGATTCTACCCCTTCTCCTCCTCCACCTCCTCCTCCTCCTCCTACTCCTCCTCCTTCTCCCCCTTCCTCTACATTCTCCGCCTTGTCCTCCTCGTGGTCCAACTCCTCCTCACCCTCCCCTCCTCCTCCGCTTCTGTCTCCCACTTCCTCTGCGTGCGTCCCCTTCCCCACCTCGTTCGTCTTTCTCCTCCGCCTTTTTCCTCTCCTCTGCCCCTCCACATCCTCTTTGCCGTGCCCCATTCCTACTCCTCCACCTCCTCCTCCGTCATCCGCCCTCCGTGCTCCTCCTCCTCCTCCTCCTCCCTCATACTCTCATTCGTCCCTGCTCCTCCCCATCACGGGGCCGCCACAGCCCCGATTTGCTCCCTCGCCCCGTGGTCGTCATCATCTGCGACTTCGAATAGCTTGGAAACTTTCGCACGGCACGGTGGTGTAGGAAAGACACGTTAAGAAACAACGCCGGTCAATTCAGTCGCCCCAACCGGCATCACTTAGAACGGGCCGCAAACATCAGGACGCTGCTTCTTATGCACTCAGGCGGCCGCTTGTCCCAATGGAGAACGGAGTAGGGAGGAGGAGGAGGAGGATGAGGATGAGGAGGAGGAGGAGAAGCAGGAGGAGGAGGAGGAACAGGTTTTCTGGAGTTCTGGATATGAAGACTAGGTCGGGAAACGCTGGCTTAAACACAGGATTTCTGCTTCTAGGCTAGCTCAGCTTTGCTGTAAGCCTTCGGCCACATTCCCCGAGAACTCCGATCGAGGAACTCCGTCCGATTACCCTCAATTCGGTCGACACACGGCTTCGCTGGTTCTTGAAGCTGCTGAACTACGTGAACCCGCAAGCTGAACATAACAGAACTAGACTCCCAATCCCGCGTGACGTCTCGGACCGGGAAAACCCACTGCAATGTGTACCCGCCCTGGTGGGGGGTCGAACAAAGTGCCATTCACAATAAGTAGATCAAAGCAGGAGGAGGCTTACCAGTTCTTGCGCATTGCTTGTGTTGATGCCCCCTTGCACCGAGAGCACCTGCGACAGCTATCTTCTTCCAAAACATGCCGAGATGCGGGCATCGCACGCGCCGAGGGAGCTGGGTGCCTCGGCTGGGCACGACGGGCTGCTTTCCTGCCGCGGCTTCTCTCGAGCTCCTGCTCAGCTGCTGGGGTCTCAACCGTGCTCTGAAGAACTCGCGCCCCGAGAAGACACGCTTCGTGCTCAGCTGCTCTCACTCGCGTGCGCCTTCTCGCTGGCGAACGGGCCTCGCCCGCCCCGCGCGGTGCGAAGGCGCCGGCCTCCGCGCTGCCCGCGACGAGCAACGTGGGGGGCGAGGCCCTGCTGCGCCTCCGTCTCGCCCAAGAGCGAGTGGACGAGGAGGACCGTGCAGTGCAGTCCCGGGTTCGCCTCCAGGTGCTTGGTTTTTGAATTCAAATACAGAATTGGTGATTGAATTTTCAATTTTTCGTTTAAAAATTATGTTTGGTCTGGGTTTTTTAATTTCTGAAATTGGTTTTTGAATTACACAGTGGTTCTTAACTTCAAAGAACTGGTTTTTGAATTCAAAGAACAACACATTTTTTTCCTTCATTGGTTTTGGATTCCGTAAAACACGTTTTTCCTTTGTCGGGTTCCAAACGGTAGAACTGGAATGTTGAATTCCAAAGCCGATCTTCAGCCACATGTCGCTGTCTGGCCCTTCAGGCCTCGTGTGCCGTGGATTGTACCATCCGATGATCACACTCCCGTTGCCCGTCGTGTGCACGAGGTGGCCGCGCAAGCTCCGCGGCGCGGGGTGGAAAGGCATGAGCTCGCCACGGCGAGCGGTCTGACGGATCCCTGGGAGCCCGCTCCAATGGTGCAGCTCCGTGTCGTCGTTGAGGTACTTGTAGCAGGCGAGTCCTGGGCCCACACGTCGAAGCCTCTGGTCTCTGCTCTCGCGGCCTCCGCTGGCGTCGCCGAACACGCAGAGCGGGTGCTCCTGGGTGCCCTCGCCAAAGCACTTGTCGGCGTGCTCGTCGCCCGCGGTGCTCCAAGCTTCGCGTGACTGCAGGGGCGCCGCTTCCAGCCGAGCCGATGGCATGAGTCCGCGTGTCCAGAAACAGGCGTCAGCTGCTCCCTGGGTGTAGGCTTCACCGCTGTACTTGCTCGTCAAGGTATCGATGTCATGGTGGGATCGACCCTCGCAAGCCCATGCTCGATGACATGCGGTCTTGGGATGACGGCGGCGCTCAAGACATGTGAGTGCCATCCTCTGTTCGGCCCTCTCCTGTCTCCGAATTCTTGGCCATGTGGCGCCCGTGGCGATGGCAAAGAGGGGGGGTCAGCAATCCTTCGCCCCCCCGCCCCCCCCATCGAGCTCCTGGAGAAGTCGCATGGTAGCGAGTTCGCGCGTGCGTGTAAGTGCGCGCGATGCCGTCGCCGATGCTCGGCTGACGCACGCAGCGCGACAGACAGAGACGTGTGCGTTCTCGTGGCAGCTTGCGCGCTGGGCCCCTGCCCGCGGCCTTCAAATCGATGGAGGTTGCGAGACAATGGCCAGACGTTGAGGCCCTGCGCATTGCCCAACTTCCTCCAGCACTGCGTCATAGCATCTCCGAAAACTCCATGGCGCTGGTGCCCGTAGGGACCAGGTGCTTGTGCCCACTGCTGCTCCAGTCTCGATGTGAGGCCGTAGCGTCGACTGGCGCGGGCATGCATGACCGCGCGCTTGTGCATCTGGTGCTTGGCCTGCCTAGCTGAACGACATGCTGGAGCGCGGCGTGGGCCCCCCGCAGGTCTCCTCCGAGATGCGGGGCTTGAGGGGCTGCGCGAACTTGGTATCCGTGAGCGCGAACACGTCGAACAAGCGTCTTGGCGTCATCCAACTTCGTGCACGCAACAACGCTCTTCGCCGAGATGGATAAGCCCGCGCGCTGCATTGACTGACGCATATCGACCAAACATCGAACCGGCTTGTTGCGCACCGCATGCCTCGAGCTCTTGACCGACTGGTTGAAGTCGTCGATCGCCTTCTGCTGTGACGCGCCCACGTGCGCCGTCGTCAGCCGATGCATGATGTGGTGCGTGGCGCACTTGGCGAAACGAGTGCCTCCTCTCAGGCCGTGGACCGCCGAGCGAAGGGGCGACTGGCACCGAATATTCACCCGACTGGCGCAGGCACCTGGCCTCAATGCGCTGCATCCGCTCCAGCCCCAGCACCTCGGCTGGGAAGTCAAGCCGCAAGGCAGTCTCACCGACCAACATGCACGCGATGGTGTCGTACAAATGGCCAATGTTCAGCAGTCCATTGCCATGGTGCACTCGGAGCCTTGCTGCTAGCTCCTCGTCTATGGCACGCGCAACTGCTTCTCTAATGGCTGCGTTGCCCTTGATGGCTGTTCCCCAATGGACTCCGCGCTCGGATGTCCACTGCTTCGCGTGAGGTTCCTGCGCTTGTGACCAAACTCGTGGCGCATGCGGTAGGGGTCCTGCGTTTTTTGTCTCCGGCAACTTTCTTCGGGAGAGGGGTCCTGGTCGCGAAGGGAATTGGTGGCCCCGAAGATGTATTCAATGATCATCGTGACATCGATCTGTTGGCCGAACTATCTGGGCTGCCTTCTCAGGGATGTCGCCCGACAGGAGTCTGTCTGCTCCGTGCAAACAAGTCTAACTGCTTGGCTCCTCCAACTCGCCGAAGATGCCGCGTGCTGCTACTGATGGCCGTGTTGACTCGCGTCCGCCAGCTGCGAACTCTTACGCGAAGTGGCGCCGCGCGTGTAGGCGTCGCCAGATGCGCGCGCGCCGCTTGGGACTGGGGTGCTCCGCCGCGAGACGCACCAGAAACTGCTTGCTTCTGATGAGTTTGAATGGGGGCTTCGGCCGTGCGAACCCAGCTGGCGCAAAAAAAAAAACACGCTCGACGCAGCAGAATCTTCTGAGCCTGGGCGCTGGGCCATGGAGCGCTCGGGCGCATCGGCAGGGGGACAGGAGGGGGCGGAGGTGAAACCGATGGCCAGTCTTTCCTTGCGCCGCGTGATGCTGGGACTAAAGCCCTGGGTTCCTCGCTCGCGTATCGGGCGGCCCCTCAGACGATGGCCCCTCGGCGGCTGGGCTCGGGGGCTCCAGGGGTGGCTCGCGCGGGGCCGAATTCGATTGACTGCGCGACTGTCTAACTGCGCTGGGATCGTTGGCCGAGGCAACTGCCGCGGGCGGGGCGGCGGGTCAGAATGCCGTCTCGCTCGCCCGAGGGTCGTCTTCCGAGTGGCCGCCTCCCTCGTCTCCCGAGCTGGCGGGTTCGCCGCCCTCGCAGCGGGCGCCCGCGACGCTGGGGGGGGGGGGTGCGAGCGGAGGGGGGGGGGGGCTCGAGACCAGGGCCCGATCCGCAGGCATCTCCAGCCGCAGCTTCGTCCAGGGCGAGGCCCGAAGCGAACCTAGATTTGATCTTCGCGCCCCCAGCTTGCTTGGCCTCCAACCTTGAAGTCGCCCGCTGCGCCTTGGCCGAGCCGGGCTTGTGGTCCGGGGTGGCCCGGCGGAAGGGCTTGCGAACGAATCGGGGGGGGGGGGGGGGGTCGAGGCGCCTGGCGTGCAAAGGCTCGACCTAAATTCCGATGCGATGCTTCCGCGGCGCCGCTGCTGCGGCGAAAACATGGTGCGCGCATGGTTGCTCTGCGTCGCTAACGATGAAGTAGTCGAGATGGCCATGCGCGCAGCTGCCGACCGGCGCGGGCGCGCGCCGCGCATCTGAACGCGCGATCTGCTCGTCTGCGCGCTCCAACCATCCAGGGCGAGCGATGGTGTCTGGAGGCAGGATCCAACCGGCTGCCGCGACCCAGGGATTTTGCAAGGGCCGAAACAAGCGTCCCAGCTTCCTGAATCGCAGAAAGTTAGAGCCTCTAAATCCAATGGCTGGGAGCCCGTGAAAGCTGAAAACGGCCAGCGAGAATCCTTTCATGTGAGAGATGCACGGCGCGATCCCGTCGCGCGCGGTGCCTTTCTCTCTTCGCGCAGAGGCCGCTCCAAGCTCGATCTTCAGATGGAAGTTGAACTGGTCGGTGATTGCGGGCGAGAGTCTTCTCGCCCCCCTTCGCTGCTGTGGCTATCCATCTGCGTGTCGGGCTTGATCCGCTTGCGCTTCGGCCGATCAGGATTCGCGAGCAGCTTTGGCGGTGCTTGTCGTGCGCGGGGGGCCCATGCAGCGGCGCCTTGCGCTTCCACGTGTGTCTAGCACACGGCGAGGTAATGCTGGCTGTCAAGGCCGCAGGGCAATTCCGCGCCTTGCTCCCCATGCAGGTGATGTTCGTGAAGATCAACTTGGTCGTCGTACTAGTTGATGTCACTCGCAAACTCGTCGTTTTGTTGATTCGCCGCAGCAGCGTCGGCACTTGCGGGCCCTAGTCATGCAGGGTCGGCCTTGGCGCCGCTGGCTGCGGCAGCCCCCGTCGGCCCGGTCGCAGCGGCGGCGGCGCCCTTGCCGGCGGCCTTGCGCGAAGGCGCCGCAACAAACCCCGCCTGGGCGATTCGCGCCGCCGCTGCCCGGGGCTCCGCGCCCGACTGCCGCGGGCCCCCCGCGGCGTCGGCGGCGCCGGCCAGGGGAGCTGCGCCGGCGGAAAATTCGCTGCTCGTCGCGGGCGCGGGGCCGCCAGCGCGCACTGGTCCACCTGCGGCGTCAGCGGCGGAGGCGCCGTTCTCGTCGGTCTTCCGCTTCTTCCTCATCCTGTCGCAGACGCCCCGTTCAGCTTGCGCCACTCACTCCAGGAAAGCCTTGAGATCCGAATTTTTGCTCTCGAAGCCCTGCTTCCGGGCTCTTTCGTCAATTGACGAAGAATTTGTTTGTCAGACTCCTCCGCGCCCCAGTCCTCGAAGTTGTCGAACACCTCAGGGCTCGTTTGGATGCTGATGGTCGGCTGCGAGCCGCTGGCTCCCGCGGGGCCCTCAGCGCCGCGGGCGTCCTCGGCCATGGCCAGCGCTGCCACCGCAACCTTCTTGCTGCGCTCGGCCATCGCCAGCTCCTTGGCCGCTGCCTGCTTCCTGGCCTCGGCGGCCTGGAGCTGGGTGCGCAGCCTCAGCGCGTGCGACGCGAGCTCCTCGTGTTAGTGGCTCGCTGCCCTCCAATCTCCGTCGGCCCTCTTGACCGACTCGGCCGCCGACTCCCCGGGCGACGATGGGTGCGTGGCACGGCGGCCCCGCTGAACCTCGAGAGCGCGATTCTCATCTCCTCGTCCTGCGTCGTGCTCAGGGCCTTCTCCAAGAGCTCGCCCAGCCGCTTGTTAGCCAGACCCTTCGACTTGCGCCCGCCTGGGCTGCGAGGGCGGCGGCCGCCGTCGCCCTTGCTGGCCGCGCTGCTGTTCTCCCAGTCCGACTCGCCCTCGACGCGAGCTCGACGGTCGGGATCATGGGGCTTGAACAACTTCTTGATATGGTGCTCGCCGTTCTGGCGCATCATGTCATTGGAGCGAATCTTATCATTGTACTCGCATGTCTTACAAGTGCCGCGTCGATTCCATCCACGGCGCCATCCTTATGTTCGCGGACACTCGTGAAACTGGCGGGAACACGAGGGCCCCCCTGAATGCGCGGCGCGCGGGCGCTGGTGTTCTGGGGCCCAGGTAGACGGCGGGGCAGGCTGATACCTGTTGCCGCCACCCGTCGACTGGCCGCTGCTGCCCTGCCCAGCGCTCTGCCGGGCGGCTGAGCGCATCCCGTGGCCGCTCCCCTGGGCAGGCCTGCTCTCCGAAATGTGCGGATGTATTGTGTTTTGGGTGGCCCTCCTGTCCGCCACGCCTGGGATGCCTCTTGTGCCGTCCCTGGCCGCCCCCCAGGGTCACCCCAAACCAGGGGCGCCCCTGGTCGCGCAGCTCGGGGTCGTACCACTTCTGCGTGAGACTCGCGTGGGCTCGGCTGGCACTTTCTGGCCCTGCCTGTGTAGCCAGACGGGTGCCCTCTGCTTTCGCCGTCGCCGCCGCCGAGCACCACCCGCAGTGCCGATCTACGGTCTGGGCCCACTCCCCGCTGATGACAGCAGATTTGGCCGCTTCGTAAATAACGGCGTTGGGCTCTGTCTTCGCCTGCTGCTAATGCCTTCTCTTCTCGCGCAAATGCGGCAACCGCCGGGTCTTCTCGGCCTCATCCTCCGCCTGATGCGTGGTCTCCGTCACGGGATACTGGGAAGTAAGCGGCCAGTCCTCGTCGTTGCTGGCTCGGCCTCCTCCGTCGCGTCTGCGATTCCCTCCGCATCCATAGCCATGTCGACGGCTTCTTCCTCCGACTCCGCGAGCGTCGCTTGCCGCGCGCAGGCCTCGGCTGCCGCCAAGATTCGGTGCCCCCCAGCTTCTCTTGTAACTATCGGATGCCAGGGCTCGTGTGCCGTGCTGACGCGGCCCAATAGCTCATCGTGCGCCCGCGGCTGCAAAGTCGCGGATTTCATGGGGCCGACGTCTGCCCATCGCGCGGGCTGCTCGACCAGCTCGTCCTTGTTCACGACAATGTTGATGCAGACGCACATCATACCATCGAGCCCCTTCACCTTGCCGTCATTCTCCGTGCGAGCGCATTTCCCCGTGCACGTTGGGAATTTTTGGGCAGGCGACAGCTCCTACATGGCAAGCTGCTTCTGGCACTTCCAGGCTTGGGCGCACACCTCTGTGAGCTGCGTGGCCAGCGAGTCGGCGAGCACCCACATCTCCTGGCCTCGATCATGCTTGTCTAGAATCCGCCGGTCTGGCGTGTGAGTTTAAAAAAAAACTACACACCCTGAGCGTCAGCTCTGCTGAGCGTGTTGCCGAAGTGGCTCTGCCAAGGAAAAAAGGGAAGGGGGGGATGACTCCACATTTTTTCCGAGGCAGGGGCCAGGGGTCCGAGCCGGGGCCGCGGCCTGGGGTCTGGAGCTGGGACCGCGGGCGGGGCTGGGGCTGGGGGGGCGGGGCCAAAACCAGTCGGGGATCTTCTGACCGCGGTCAATGCAGACCCGGGTCAGTCAAGCCTTGCATGAATCCTGCAAGATCCTGCGCCCAAGTCTGGGTCAATGCGAATGATCCTGCAAGGTCCTGCAGGTTCCTGCGCCCAAACCGGGTCAATGCGACCCTGGCCCTGCAGGATCCAGAATCCGGCGCTCTGGCTGACCCCCGTTTGCGTTGACCCCCGTCTCAAGGCTCCCGAACCAGGGCGGCGGGGCTGGGGCCGGGGTTGGGTCGGGGCCGGGGCCAGCAGGGCCAGGGTCAAGAACGGGACCGGGACCGGGGCCAAGACTCCCAAGCCCAACGGCCCACCAACGAGCCAACCCTTCAGGGAACGAACCCGCAATGTAGCTCGACAGACGGACACGACGCAATCATTCCATTGAACAAATCATACTGCCTTAGGTGACTGCCAACACCGTCCTTCCGTTCCCTCCTTCCTCCTGCCTCCTCGAAGTAAAGCTCACAAACTATTAAACAGGACGGCGAGTTCGCACGGAGCGTTGTGGAGCTTCCTGGATTGGCAGCACAGGCCAGAGGCCTCTACAATAGACAACTCGATGCTCTTAGAACATGCAACCAGGGTATTGAACAAGACAGTCTTAACCAGTCATGTTCTAATACTATTTCGCATGATTCTTGCAATGCTCTTCGGTGGGCCTATAGGTCGGCAGGATGCTTCGCCGCTGCTTGAGATACCTCTCGCTGCAAGCCCCCTCCTCGACGTACCTCAACGCCGCTTCCAGAATATCGACGCTGTGCGCGCAAGACTCCGCCGTACACACCAGACGAGTCATCGACCCAATGCTCGACGGCCTCGCCTGGGTGCTGTCAGTGTGGCCCGCGGGGCGTCGCGGGGATGCGGGTGCGGGTGGTGCCCAACGGATGTGCCACCGCCCTCGCCACGCCAGAGCTCGAACTGCTTTGCAAGTTTCTACTGGCCCATCCTCACTATGCTCGTTCAAAAGTCTTCTGGCCGCGCAGGCCGCGCCAGGCCGAGCGGGCCTTTCACCTGTTGCAGCCCCGCCTCGGACTCCGAGGCGCCATCGAATGCGACGGCCTCGGTGGACCTCATCCGTATGCATCCCAATATCTCCGCCGCGTCTTGGCCTGAACGGACGTGGACCAAACATCCGCCATACTGCAACGTGATGCCTTTCCTCGTGGTGGAAGGACTGCGCCGCGCATGTGTGTGCGCCGAAGAAGACACTCGAACTCAAATCGCTATGGAATGAGGCCGAGGACGGCGACGCGGGGGAGGATGTGGAATAGGTGAGATCCCCAAACGCCCCACCTCTGACTGCATTGTGGCCGAATCATGGGAAGGCCAGTCAGCCCTTGCGGACTTGCTTTGCTTCGTTGCCGCGGAGGTCGTTCGTTCGGTTAGCCAGCCCAAGTGGCGAACCACGTTCCCAACGGTACGAAACCGTAAACAACCTCCTCCTGCTCCTTATCAGGCTCCGCTTCCCTCCCTTCCTCCACGTCCTTTCCTCATCAAGCTGATTACATGGT
This sequence comes from Prorocentrum cordatum, assembly GCA_963575745.1. NCBI lineage: Eukaryota > Dinophyceae > Prorocentrales > Prorocentraceae > Prorocentrum > Prorocentrum cordatum. Next base: position 1,476,837 of record CAUYUJ010020726.1, on the reverse strand, counting down.
CCTCTCCCCGTCCTCCTCATTACTCTCTTCCTTCCCTTCTATCCCCTGTCTCCCTCCCGCCGCCCCCCCCACTCCACCTCCCTCACCTCCTCCGTCTTCTTCTTCTTCTTCTTCCTACGAGCCCCTCAGCTCACTTCTCACGAGTGTTGACCCATGCAACCAGCGGCACGAAGCACGCTAACAACCTCCTACGCCTTCTCATCATGCTCCGCCTCCCTCCTGCTCTCCACGTCCTTTCCTCCTCCTCCTCACCAGGTTGACTACGTGGTCCTCTCTCCGTCCTCTTCGTTACTGCCTTCCTCCCCTTCTACCCCTTTGTCTGCCTCCCGCCGTACGAGTAGTGACCCATGCAACCAGCGGCGCCAAGAAGGTGAACAAGAATCCACCGATCCCTGCCTGATCGGGAATGGGGGGCGTGCGATGCTGAGCGTTCCCACTGATGTGGGCCGGAACGCTCTCACGACAGGGGTCTGCACCCTGGGGCGAAGAACACAAAAAAACGTGAATTTCTCACACGGCCAGACACATCCGTACGCTCATTCCCTGACCTCCCTCGATCTGTGTGCCTGGTGATCCCCCCCAAACAAATTATCCTGGCGAAAGATCCAACCATAAGCAATTGTTGGTAACGCGTTGTGGGTGCCGCTTTCGGTGGGGCTCCATATGGGGCCACGAAGCGCTGCCTTGGATGGGGGAACCGCATGCGGACTGCGCCACCGGGGCGGGCCTTCGGTGGAGCTCCCTATGGGGCTACGAAACGCTGCCCTGGGTGGGGGAACCGCATGCGAACTGCGCCACTGGGGCCTTCGGTGGAGCTCCCTATGGTGCCACGAAACGCTGCCCTGGGTGGGGGAAGCGCATGCGAACTGCGCCACGGGGGCTTTCGGTGGAGCTCCCCATGGGGCCACGAAGCGCTGCCCTGGGTGGGGGAACCGCATGCGAGAGCAGCCACTGGGGCCTTCGGTGGAGCTCCCTATGGGGCCACGAAACGCTGCCCTGGGTGGGGGAACCGCATGCGAACACCCCCACTGGGGCCTTCGGTGGAGCTCCCTATGGGGCCACGAAACGCTGCCCTGGGTGGGGGAACCGCATGCGAACACCCCCACTGGGGCCTTCGGTGGAGCTCCCTATGGGGCTACGAAACGCTGCCCTGGGTGGGGGAACCGCATGCGAACACCCCCACTGGGGCCTTCGGTGGAGCTCCCTATGGGGCCACGAAACGCTGCCCTGGGTGGGGGAACCGCATGCGAACACCCCCACTGGGGCCTTCGGTGGAGCTCCCTATGGGGCTACGAAACGCTGCCCTGGGTGGGGGAACCGCATGCGAACACCCCCACTGGGGCCTTCGGTGGAGCTCCCTATGGGGCACGAAACGCTGCCCTGGGTGGGGGAACCGCATGCGAACACCCCCACTGGGGCCTTCGGTGGAGCTCCCTATGGGGCCACGAAACGCTGCCCTGGGTGGGGGAACCGCATGCGAACACCCCCACTGGGGCCTTCGGTGGAGCTCCCTATGGGGCCACGAAACGCTGCCCTGGGTGGGGGAACCGCATGCGAACACCCCCACTGGGGCCTTCGGTGGAGCTCCCTATGGGGCTACGAAACGCTGCCCTGGGTGGGGGAACCGCATGCGAACACCCCCACTGGGGCCTTCGGTGGAGCTCCCTATGGGGCCACGAAACGCTGCCCTGGGTGGGGGAACCGCATGCGAACACCCCCACTGGGGCCTTCGGTGGAGCTCCCTATGGGGCCACGAAACGCTGCCCTGGGTGGGGGAACCGCATGCGAACACCCCCACTGGGGCCTTCGGTGGAGCTCCCTATGGGGCTACGAAACGCTGCCCTGGGTGGGGGAACCGCATGCGAACACCCCCACTGGGGCCTTCGGTGGAGCTCCCTATGGGGCCACGAAACGCTGCCCTGGGTGGGGGAACCGCATGCGAACACCCCCACTGGGGCCTTCGGTGGAGCTCCCTATGGGGCTACGAAACGCTGCCCTGGGTGGGGGAACCGCATGCGAACACCCCCACTGGGGCCTTCGGTGGAGCTCCCTATGGGGCCACGAAACGCTGCCCTGGGTGGGGGAACCGCATGCGAACACCCCCACTGGGGCCTTCGGTGGAGCTCCCTATGGGGCTACGAAACGCTGCCCTGGGTGGGGGAACCGCATGCGAACACCCCCACTGGGGCCTTCGGTGGAGCTCCCTATGGGGCCACGAAACGCTGCCCTGGGTGGGGGAACCGCATGCGAACACCCCCACTGGGGCCTTCGGTGGAGCTCCCTATGGGGCTACGAAACGCTGCCCTGGGTGGGGGAACCGCATGCGAACACCCCCACTGGGGCCTTCGGTGGAGCTCCCTATGGGGCTACGAAACGCTGCCCTGGGTGGGGGAACCGCATGCGAACACCCCCACTGGGGCCTTCGGTGGAGCTCCCTATGGGGCCACGAAACGCTGCCCTGGGTGGGGGAACCGCATGCGAACACCCCCACTGGGGCCTTCGGTGGAGCTCCCTATGGGGCTACGAAACGCTGCCCTGGGTGGGGGAACCGCATGCGAACACCCCCACTGGGGCCTTCGGTGGAGCTCCCTATGGGGCCACGAAACGCTGCCCTGGGTGGGGGAACCGCATGCGAACACCCCCACTGGGGCCTTCGGTGGAGCTCCCTATGGGGCTACGAAACGCGTGAGAGGTGTGCCGAGAGCAGAGGCAAGGAGGGGGAGGAGGGAGGAGGAGAGGAAGGAGAGGAACGCGGGGCACCGTCTCTTCAAAACGAGGACCCAACACCACAGGATGGTTGGGAAAATTATCCTGGCGAAAGACCCAACCATAAGCAATTGTTGGTGACGCGTTGTGGGTGCCGCTTTCGGTGGGGCTCCATACGGGGCCACGAAGCGCTGCCTTGGATGGGGGAACCGCATGCGGACTGCGCCACCGGGGCGGGCCTTCGGTGGAGCTCCCTATGGGGCTACGAAACGCTGCCCTGGGTGGGGGAACCGCATGCGAACTGCGCCACTGGGGCCTTCGGTGGAGCTCCCTATGGTGCCACGAAACGCTGCCCTGGGTGGGGGAAGCGCATGCGAACTGCGCCACGGGGGCTTTCGGTGGAGCTCCCCATGGGGCCACGAAGCGCTGCCCTGGGTGGGGGAACCGCATGCGAGAGCAGCCACTGGGGCCTCCGGTGGAGCTCCCTATGGGGCCACGAAACGCTGCCCTGGGTGGGGGAACCGCATGCGAACAGCCACTGGGGCCTTCGGTGGAGCTCCCTATGGGGCCACGAAGCGCTGCCCTGGGTGGGGGAACCGCATGCGAACACCCCCACTGGGGCCTTCGGTGGAGCTCCCTATGGGGCCACGAAACGCTGCCCTGAGTGGGGGAACCGCATGCGAACACCCCCACTGGGGCCTTCGGTGGAGCTCCCTATGGGGCTACGAAACGCTGCCCTGGGTGGGGGAACCGCATGCGAACACCCCCACTGGGGCCTTCGGTGGAGCTCCCTATGGGGCCACGAAACGCTGCCCTGGGTGGGGGAACCGCATGCGAACACCCCCACTGGGGCCTTCGGTGGAGCTCCCTATGGGGCTACGAAACGCTGCCCTGGGTGGGGGAACCGCATGCGAACACCCCCACTGGGGCCTTCGGTGGAGCTCCCTATGGGGCACGAAACGCTGCCCTGGGTGGGGGAACCGCATGCGAACACCCCCACTGGGGCCTTCGGTGGAGCTCCCTATGGGGCCACGAAACGCTGCCCTGGGTGGGGGAACCGCATGCGAACACCCCCACTGGGGCCTTCGGTGGAGCTCCCTATGGGGCCACGAAACGCTGCCCTGGGTGGGGGAACCGCATGCGAACACCCCCACTGGGGCCTTCGGTGGAGCTCCCTATGGGGCTACGAAACGCTGCCCTGGGTGGGGGAACCGCATGCGAACACCCCCACTGGGGCCTTCGGTGGAGCTCCCTATGGGGCCACGAAACGCTGCCCTGGGTGGGGGAACCGCATGCGAACACCCCCACTGGGGCCTTCGGTGGAGCTCCCTATGGGGCACGAAACGCTGCCCTGGGTGGGGGAACCGCATGCGAACACCCCCACTGGGGCCTTCGGTGGAGCTCCCTATGGGGCCACGAAACGCTGCCCTGGGTGGGGGAACCGCATGCGAACACCCCCACTGGGGCCTTCGGTGGAGCTCCCTATGGGGCTACGAAACGCTGCCCTGGGTGGGGGAACCGCATGCGAACACCCCCACTGGGGCCTTCGGTGGAGCTCCCTATGGGGCCACGAAACGCTGCCCTGGGTGGGGGAACCGCATGCGAACACCCCCACTGGGGCCTTCGGTGGAGCTCCCTATGGGGCTACGAAACGCTGCCCTGGGTGGGGGAACCGCATGCGAACACCCCCACTGGGGCCTTCGGTGGAGCTCCCTATGGGGCCACGAAACGCTGCCCTGGGTGGGGGAACCGCATGCGAACACCCCCACTGGGGCCTTCGGTGGAGCTCCCTATGGGGCTACGAAACGCTGCCCTGGGTGGGGGAACCGCATGCGAACACCCCCACTGGGGCCTTCGGTGGAGCTCCCTATGGGGCCACGAAACGCTGCCCTGGGTGGGGGAACCGCATGCGAACACCCCCACTGGGGCCTTCGGTGGAGCTCCCTATGGGGCCACGAAACGCTGCCCTGGGTGGGGGAACCGCATGCGAACACCCCCACTGGGGCCTTCGGTGGAGCTCCCTATGGGGCTACGAAACGCTGCCCTGGGTGGGGGAACCGCATGCGAACACCCCCACTGGGGCCTTCGGTGGAGCTCCCTATGGGGCCACGAAACGCTGCCCTGGGTGGGGGAACCGCATGCGAACACCCCCACTGGGGCCTTCGGTGGAGCTCCCTATGGGGCTACGAAGCGCGTGAGAGGTGCGCCGAGAGCAGAGGCAAGGAGGGGGAGGAGGGAGGAGGAGAGGAAGGAGAGGAACGCGGGGCACCGTCTCTTCAAAACGAGGACCCAACACCACAGGATGGTTGGGAAAAAACACCTCCGGCGAACGGCGGAACTCCTGCAAGATTCGGTGACCACAAAATCGCGACAAAATAATGTCAGAGGGCTTCAAAAACAGCCGTGAACGATCACGTGACACGACTGGAAGACTCCATGGCTAATTGCGCGGCGATATGACGTGGCATGCGGCTGCCTCGTGAAAGATCCCTCTGGCACTCTCAAACAGCTTCGCCTCGCCCGCGCGCACGACGCAAGCAGAAACCCAAACAGACTTCCCTATGCAGGGCATATTCCTTTCACTTTGGTCTCATTCCTCAGTGTCTGACAACCTGTAAGATCCCCCGTGAGGTGATCAGGATGTTCGGGAGGGGGGAGAACGGAGGCGTGGACACATTTTTCGGTTTACAATCAGTTTCGCGTCGGATTGGTGATCAATATACTACTTTGTCCGTCGCGCCACCCGCCTGTCAATCGAATCCACATGTCTTGCGGACTAAGTTCTGCCTGATTTCGACCACTTTCAATATATCTCTGTCTCTCCTCTGTATGTATATATGTATGCGTGTATGTATACACACACCAGATTTTACCAGCTCGTTTCGCGTCGCATTAAAGATCTTGATCGCATGTTGCCAGAGAGGCCCGCCGCGACTGGTACACGCCACTGCCATGATGCTCTTCGAGGCTGACAGGACCCGTGGGCTCGACCGGGTCAGAGGGCTCAAAGGCCTCTCCGCCGACTTTGGGGCTCAGAGGCTCGGAGCCTAATTGGAAGAGGGGTAATTCAGCCAGCGGCTCATGGGGATCATGGGGTTCCGAGGGCCCGCAGGCGTGATTGGGTGCATAGGGTTCCTCGGGCTGATGAGCTCATCAAAGTTCTAGGGACCGTGAGGGTTTCGGCCAAACAGGAATCACGGGCTCTTGCTCCCCGTGGCCGGCGAGCTCATCAAGCTTATGAGACTTATGGGGCTCATATCATTGTGCCCGCCATGCTCATGAAGCTCATAGGGTTCATTACGGGTCGTGAGGGTCCTTGGGCTCGCATGGCCCATGGGGCTCATACGGCTCATAGGGCTGAGAAGGCTCCCTGGGGCCATGCGGCTCGTTGGGCGTGTTGGGCTGATAGAGCTCAAAGGGCCTGCAGGGCTTATGAGGCTCATAAGCGAAATAGGGCTTACAGGGTTCACAGGGCTTGTAGGTCTCATGAGGCTCGTTGGGCTCACATGGCTCAGAGGGTCATAACGTCATAGGATCACAGGCGACGTAGGGCTCACAGGGCCCATACAGCTCATGCGGCCCATCGGAGTCATGCGGCTCGCACGGCTCATAGGGCCTATGGGGTTCGGAGGGGCATGAGGGCGCATAGGGCTCATAGGGTTTATGGTGGCCATTAGGGCTCATAGAGGCCATAGAGCTCGCGGCACTGATGACGTCGATGTACTCGCATGACTCAACGGGCCCATCGAGCTCAGGTGGGCTCATGGCGTTCACTGGACGCTTGGGAGCAAGGTCGCTCGTGAGCTCCTAGAGAAGGTGTCTGGGGAGCCTCTGACAGGGCACACAGGGCTCATGGGGCTCAGAGGGTTCGTAGGAATGATAACGCTCGGAAGAGTCGAAAGGCTCATACATTCATCCGGATCATGAGTCTCGTAGGGGATGGAAGGCGCATGAGGTCGTGAGGAGGATGGGGTTCTATGGCGCATTGGGTTCGTGAGCTTATTTGGTGCATAGAGATCGTAGGGCTCGTAAGGGAAGTGTGGCAGATGGGGCCCAGAGGGCTCGTAGCACTGACAAGGGTCGTAGGATTCGTAGGGCTCGAAGGGCTCGCCAGGGTCGTTGGGCTCATAGGTGTCGTGGTGCTCGGGAACTCATTGGGCTCATGGGCTCGTAGGGCTGATGGGGCCCATAGGGCTCACAGTGGAGGGTCTCGGGGGCCTCTTGGAGGGCGCGAAGGGCTTATAGGCCTCGTAGGGCTTATGGGGCTCATATGGCTCATTGGGCTCGTAGGTGTCGTACGACTCATAAAGGGGTCGTCAACATCATGGGGTTCGTAAAGGTTGTGAAATTCGCGAGGTCGATCGGAATACAGGGTCGTAGGACGCATCAAGCCCATAGGGGTGCTAGAGCTTGTGGGGCTTCCAGGAGGGGGCTTTTAATCGTGTTTTGGGAACTTTGAGGGCGTCATGGGGGCCTGTTGCTTCTGGGCGCCTTAATGGCTTCTTGGGGGCTCGAGCGCTCGATATGTCAATTCGGTTTGTCCTTCTTTGGGCCATCTTGAAATGTTTTGCGGAACCTTTTGGGCAATCAGAGGGCCTTTTTGGGCCGTTTTGGGGCCTCCTGAGGAGCCACATTTGTCCTGGACAAAATGGGCACGTTGACATGTACCAGGAAAGCTATACGGATTTTTGTTAATTTTGACATTCGGAGCCCTCTTGGCGGGCATCTTGGGGCTCTCGGGGGGCCGAACACCACAGCCTGAACGCCAGAACCCTAACACCGTAGCGTACACGTTAACGCTGACATCCCAGCCTGAACTCAACCACCGAAGCCTGAACACCCCAACCCGAACACCCGAGTCCTAACACCCAAACCTGAACACCATAACTCCAAAGCGCTAACACCCGAACAAGTCATCCGAACACCCGAGCAAGTGTACTTGGAGGCCTCTGGCAAGCCTCCAGACGGCCTCGGACATGCATGTATGTATGTATTTGGTCTCTCTGGGCCGTCGTTGGGGTCCTCATGGGGCCCTTTTGAAAAATTCTCCAGGGCTCGTGAGCCGTCCTGGAGCCCTTCTAGGCTGTAATGCTGGGCTTTGGCCGTCCTGGGGCTCTACTGGAGGCCCCCTTGGGGGCCTCGTGGGGCCCTCTCGGGTCGTGTTGGGTCCCTCTTGGGCGGTCTTGGAGCCCGCTAGGGCCGTCTAGGGACCCTCTTTGGCCGCGCCCGGGTGCGATTTGCGGGGCCTCTTGGACCGTCTTGTTGCGATCTCGCAGGCCGTCGGAGCCGTCTTGGGCCGCTCTTTGCCCGATACGACGGGAATTCAAACATCTTGAAACCACTAGAGAAAATCACTATTTTTTGCCTCCTCACTCTTTGGGGCCTTTTGGGGCGTCTGGGGAAGCCTCGCGTTTCCGCCTTGAGGCCGTATTGGGCCGCCTCTGGGCCTCTTGGGCGCTCTTGGGCCCCTCTCGGGCTATTCTTGAAGCGGTCTTGGGCCGTTCCGGTGCTCCGTGGGACCGTCCTGGAAGCGATCTTGGGCCCGATCGGGCGGTGGGAGCGCTCAGGGTGCACACGCGCACACGCACGCACACACACACACACGCACACACATGTATACATGTATATATATGCCTGTTTCGTGTCTCCGCCAGAAGGTAGAAACATTGTCTATTGGCAGCTGTCGGTTGGGTGAGGCTCGCAGCTGGCCGAAAACAATGCCAGCAGCACTTCAACAATCAAATCAGCGCGCAGAGCAAGATTATTGAATAATCAATGTCTCCTAGGAGGTGTTGGGGTGGACGATGGGCCCAAGAAAAACCTAAGCCGAAGGCTACGGAATACAGACAGCGGCGTACTGACTGGAGGCATTCACGCTTGGCTGATCATGCCTGCTTCGTGTCTCCGCCAGAAGTTAGAAACATTGTGTATTGCCAGCTGTCGGTTGGGTGAGGCTCGCAGCTGGCCGAAAACAATGCCGGCAGCACTTCAACAATCAAATCAGCGCGCAGAGAAATAGTATTCAATAATCAATGTCTCCCGCATCCGCTATCATATAGTGTTCTGGCAGGGCACGGAAAATGGCTACAAAGAAGGCGGACTGTGTCTGAGATGCCGAGCCAGGCATCGCGAGAAAGCTGCACAAAAACGTTGTGGGTACTGCTGGGTCTGCTTGGTACGCCAAACTCCGTGCACCTTGCCGGTCAGAGTCGCATGAGGCTGCTGTGTGAAGGCGCAAACACCTCTGGTGCCTGTACAACGCCTGCCCAGCGCCTTCATCGCAGGGCAGTGCCACACCAGCAGCCTCGTGGGCTTTTTCCAAGAAGTGCCGTAGGCACACTGATCTAGCAACACGTCTTGGTGATCAGAAAAATCAGCCTTCAATTGCAGTAGTCCAGGATGAAGCCAGAGCCTGGACGTCAGTGGGTTCTCTATGACCACAACGACTCTCTTCGGTAAAAGTTCCCGAAGTAGCTTCACTAATAGCTCCACCATGAGATTTCCCAACTGCACAGCCTCTCTATCACAATCGCGCTCATACTGTGGGTACCCCAACCAGTACTCATCATCATCTCGTAATCTGGGAAGAGGCGGGCGGTCGCGAAGGCGAGTCCAGGTTGAGCAAACGATTCCAACCCAGAGAACTGCGAACACCCCGCTCAGCCCGAAGCGATTCTCGGCCGCTTTGAAGTCGCGGGCGATGCTCTTGATGACTGCCGCACTCGAGAGGTCGGCCTTTGAGCTGATGGCCGTGTCCCAGCCGACGCCCCCGATGCCCTGGCGGCCCGCGCTGTCGAGGATCCCGTGCGTGCCGCAATGCAGCTCCTGGAGGAGCCACGGCGTCCTCCAGCGTCGCGCCCGCCCGGGCTGGGGTCGGAGAACATGCCCACCTGAGGCCTGATCCACTCTGCCGCGCGAGTCGCGGCGGCCTGTTGTGCCGTCGACAGCTTGGCCCACTCCTGCTGCACCACCCGCGCCGCCTCGTGCCGCTTGACGGTCGCGTCCGAGCTCCACCTCCCCCGGCGCTTGACGTCGAGGAGCGTGCGGGCCCCCATGGGGATGTCGTGGGGCGGCCCCGCGTGACGGATCTGGTACAGGCGATGCCGCTGGGATGGAAGCAGCCCGAGCTGCTCCTGCGAGCGGCCCCACTGAAGGCTGAGCTCCCTCTCGCTGACATCGAACAACTTTGCCAGCCGTTGGCCGCGACGTCGCCGATGCAGCGCTGGGCCCAGACCTGGGAGGTAGGGGGAGTCGAGGAGCAGCGCCTCGTCGGACACCCCCACCTTTGACGTCTCCCCGCGGCGCGCGGGGTGCACGTTGAGCACCCAGTGGCTGCTCGAGCCTCCGGGCGGCACCAGGTCCTCCTCCCTCAAGCTGTGGACGTCCACGGGCCTGAAGTAGCAGACGAACATGGTCAGCAGGCAGAGTGGGATGGTCCAGTCCTGGAGGCGGTGGTATATGTGCCAAGCGATCCAGCGCACCACCTCGAAGGGGACTGGCGGAACGGTCTGCGCTGGCGCCGGCAGGCCTAGCCCCCGGGCTGCGCGGGAGAACCGCGGGAACCGCAACTTCCCGATGGGCGACAGGCCGGCCAGGTGCCAGGCGGCCGCGGCGTACATCTTCATGAGGTCGGGCCGCTCGAACCTTTCGAGAAACAAGTAGTCCGCGAAGTCCACCAGCGCAATGTCGGCATTCTTCACGCTGTCCAAGGTGTAGCCGTTCATATCCGCAAAATCCTGGAGCTCCTCCCACCAGGCTGTGTACAGGCCCTCCGTGGGCGCCGTAATCGAGTGACGTTCGAGAATGGAATGCTGGCCCGACAGGGCCCGACGCTCGAAAGCCCCGAAGATGTTCTGGCGCTTCTCCCGGCGGCTCTCCCTCGAGGGCCCCGAGATGCGCTCCACCGCCCCTTGGCGCTGAAGGCGCAGCGGCGCCGAGCTCACAGGCCTCGCCGAGGTGGATCCCCGGTGGTGCCGCTGGAGTCGCGAGGTCACGCCCTCCCCGTGGCGCGCCAGAGCCGTCTTCTGACACTTGGCGCGGCGGGTGGGCGCCCGAGCCGCTGCGGCCCTTCGGAGCCCTGACGTCACTCTCCCATCGTCTAGAGGATCGGTCGGCAACCTCATTGAGTTCAGAAGGGGTCCACCGCGCAGAGAGACTCGAGCCAGTAGCCAACATATAGGTAGCGATACGCCTGATGATTATGAGCAGGTCGTGCGAGGAGGCCCGAGAACGCCCAATAGCCAACGTGTTCCCCAGCTGGTCCCCCACAAGTAGAAGGCGCTTTCCAAAAAACCGAGACGACCTCATGTAGTGCTGTATCCCCAACAGAGACGCCCGACCTTCCAGAATAGGTATAGCCTCCTCCCTCCTGAAACGCATAGCAAACACCTCGTGCCACTTGCTGGGGTCCATGAAGGCCTCTGGGATCTCGTCGAACCCCGGGTTAACCTCCAGGTTCTCAGGTGCCTCCCCAAGGGCCTGTCGGGTTACTGGCAAGACCGTGTCCACGTCGTGTAGAGGGTCCTCTCCCAGGGCACGCAGACGAGGACGACAGTGAAGGGGATGGCGAGAGCGATATCTCCACCGCTCTCGGACTCGGCCAATGGACGCCACCTCTGCGGGGTCCGCGCGACGTGCAGCGATCCCTGCACCAGACTCGCGCGCATCAGTCGACACGGCTGTGTCGTGCCAAGGCCTGTCCAGCCGAGCGAGACCAATGAAAGTGAGAGAGCGTATCCAGCGAACCTCGCGCCGAGCAGAGGGCCACGAACTCTGGGGCTTCTTATCTGCCGCCTGCGCAAAGTCATAGCAATATCTGAGCACCGAGAGGATCTCCCGTCTAATCAGAAAGAAATCGACCACGTGGCCAAGGTACTGCCTCATCTGCCTACCCGTCACTGGTTGACCCCCCTCAAGAGCCTCACAGACCTTGCGAAGACGCCCCCCTCGTTCAGATCGATTACGAACTACCCAGGACTCCCCATCGATGACGCGACCCAGCGAGTGCGACAGGGTCTCGGGCTCGGTCTCCTCATGGACAGTGAACTGCACGAAACGAAGCCTCCGAACGATCACATCCGTAGCCTCCTTCACCTCCTCCCTCCTGATGCCCGCTACATTGATGTTGTCGCAGTAAGGTAGAACAGCCAACTGGGTCCCAAGGTCTGGAGCAGGGGCCGGGTCCCTCAGAAACTTGAAAGCCAGGCCAGCCCCAGCCAGGGAAACTCTGCACTGGTGTTCCACGAGGCGCTGGACGAAGTAGACGGCCCAGGAGAAGCCCATTGGAAGAGTCAACAGCATTGGGTAAACCGAGACCTCACGAGCTAAGTCCCCAAGGCCACTAGGGCCCCCAATACCAGCGTCGGCTCGCTCCCCCTCCGTGATCGGCGGCATGCAGAAATACGGGCACAGCTCTGGAAGGTTGCGAACACAGTGGAAACAGTCCTTCACGTCCGCCTGAGCTACCCAGAGTTTGCTTCCGCCACCTCCGCATGCGTCAGTTCCGCCGGCCTCGGGATCAGGACAAGCCTCAGGACGCTGCAGGTTGCCCCGCGCTGCAGCCGTGCCCATCTCAGGGGCAGGGGGTGCTCGAAAGAGGAGGTTCGTGTTTCTGCAATCCATGATGAGTCGTAACCTGTCGTGCTTCTTTACCACAAAGAAGGGGGTCACCAAGCTCAGAGGCTTCTCAGTCCAACCGATCATCTGGGCGTCGCTAAGGTCTTTCAAAAACTCAACGTAGACATTTCGCTGCGCCTTGCAAATCTCGTCGAAATACAACCTAAACTGATGTCCCGACTCTCGATAGAACCCCACATCGGCAGGGTCAGCAAGCATATGAGTACCCCATGACTTCAGCAAATCCTGGTCAGGCTCTGGGAGGGTACACAGCAAATCCGCCGAGGGCCTCCCGGGATCCGGAAGAGAAACCTGATCCCGCCGATAGGGACGAACCGTGGTGCTGCAATCGCTGCCTGCATAGTCAACGATGCCTGACAAGAGCTCGCGAACGGCCCCGTGTCTGGTGTACAAGGTCTGAGATGGCGGAGTGGGCGCGACGTCACAGCGTATCGCATCCTGAGACGACATCTGGCCCATCGCGGGGGCTCCATCGTGCACCCCGGCGCAGCCCTGCATCTCATTCAAGGTACTGATGACAGAGTTGGTGGCTCTGTCCAAAAACCTCCTCCTCGCCAGGCGTCTTCGCACCGAGCGTGAGGGATGCCCCTCAGTAGCCGATTGCTCAACAACATGAGGGGGTGGAAATAGATCCCGTGGCCGAGCTCTATCAAAAAGTTGTGGACCTCCTGGGTGTGTCACTGCCGAGAGGCTAGGTCCGTCGCCCCTCGGAGGGGGCCGCATCACCCCTGGCCCTCTGGGGCCTTGTCCTTGTTGTTCTTGTTGTTCTGGCGGCCCAGACGACGCTCCTCCCGGGCCTTCCTCTGCTCCTTGGCCACCTGGTGCTCGTCGCGGAGGGCCGTCGCCACGTGCTGCTGGAGCAACGGGGCCGCCATCGTGCCTTGACGGCGGCGGCCCCACCCCATGTGCTGGTCGGCGGCCGAGTAGTCGGGGGCCGAGGGGTTCAGGGAGTGGGCGCTCTCGATCAGCTGGAGCCTCCTGCAGACCAGCTCGGCGCTGCGAAGCGCAGGGGCGTGCAGCTGGTCTGTGCACGCCATGCTCTCGAGCACCTCGGAGAGCACCTCATGCTCGAAGACGCTGCGGTCCCCACTCGAGACGCCCGACGTCGCTCTCCACGACGCGTGCTGAGACACTGGCGTCTGGGACCTCTCGACATAGGTCTGGCACCTCCAGGACACGGTGCCTGGGCCTTCCAACCCCAAGCCCCCCTCGGGCTCGTCGGGCGCGAAGCTGGCCACGCCATCCTGGAAGAGCCTCCTCCTCCTGCGTCGGCCCATGCCGTCGAACTTCACTGGCATCACCCTGAGATCGTCCATCTTGAACTCAACTATGCTGTCCTGAGGGATCATCTGCAAGAAAGCCGTGCTGCCGTCCGCCGTGGGGGCGACCGCCCTCTCTCCCAGCACCACCGCCCCAGCAGGAAGCTCCTCCACACTGTCGCCCTTCTGGTGACGGCCGTGGTCCTCGGCAAATACCCACACGCGGCCGGGCTCGGCGCGTCTGGCGGCCGCCCCTGCGGGGCGGCCCAGACCTTGCCTCTGCACGTTCCGCATCGGGGCCGCCAAGGGGGCTGGTGGCGGCGCCGGCGCAGCACCCAGCATGCCCTGCGCCTCCGCGAAGAGCCTCTGGCGTTCATTGGGCGGCACGTTGTGGCGGAACCGATAGATCTCATTCTCTGGCACATGAGTTGGACGACCTCCTGGCAGCCCGATCCAATACACCGCCTCAACATCATCTCCAGGCGCAATATTGAACTGATAGTGGTCCCGATCGGCGGTGTACAGCGTCACCTCGGTGGGATCCTCAGCACTGACCCCCGTGATCAACGTCTCATGGTGCAGGTCCTCCCCTACCCCGTTGTACTTGATGAGGATGTAGTCTCCCCTGGCTGCCATTCTCACTGTTGTGTGTGGCGCGCCGCCTCTCGACGGGCCCGAACGGCTGCCACCTGCTCAGCGGCGAGCTGCCGCCGCTTCTCGTCCGTCACGGGCGGGATGACCTGCTGACCGCCCGCCTCCTTCTGACTCAGCGTCCTCCTGGCGCACCAGCGGCCGAGCAGCACTCCCGCAGCTGTCGCGAGCAACAACGGCACGAAGAGGAAGGCGAAGAGGCCCTCCTCCAGCAAGGGGTACAACTCCCTGGGGTCGGGCACCGACGGGCACTCGACGATTGGGCAATCGGTCTCGGGGCACTCCGGCCTCGGGCAGACCACCTCCGGGCACTCGCAGATCACCTCGGGGCACTCCTCCTCGTGCCCTGGGTAGCTTCCTCCGCCCTCAGGGGCGGCGGACTGTCCAGGCCCTCGCGCGGCCTGCCAGATGAGGGCGGCCCAGCCAGGCAGCCCTGCAATCGCGGCGGTATACAGGGCCTGGAGGTCTAGGGTGAGCATACACCCAAGAAAAACCTAAGCCGAAGGCTACGGAATACAGACAGCGGCGTACTGACTGGAGGCATTCACGCTTGGCTGATCATATATAAATATGTGTGCGTACTGTATCATATTTACATAAGAGTACATCTAACTTTCTCTGTGATTTTATATATCTTTCTTTTTCTCTTTCTTTCTCTCTCTCTCCCTTTCTCTCTCAATCCATCTATCTTTGCACGCAATGTAAAAGCTTCCATCGCGGATTCCGCCATCTACTTGCACTCACAGTGCACGGCAAACAACTAACTTTGTACAACTTGACGTCACCAATGCCGATTCCCGAACATAGAACCCGCCCACCCACCCGCACTTACTGGCAATTCTCAGGACGCCGTGAGTGAAGTTACCTACAGAAACTGGCTAGCAACTCCCAACAAGCGCACTGACGCGCGGACTTCCTCGTTCAGATCGGTGGCTCGGGCGGGCGAGTGATGATAGCGTCGGGGGGTGGGGTGGGGATGGGGGGATCTGGATTAACATCATATAAAGCAGCAGCCGTTTCGCATGATGATTCGTATGTGCAAACTGGACCTCTCGTAGCACTCGTGTTTGAAGTGTCGAGCGCGCGGGCGAAGCGAACATGTGCGGGCGGGCGTGGAGCAGTGAACTTCCTGTCGCCCGAGCGGGGTCCGAAAAAACGTCGTGCCGCGGCGTGGTGTGCCCAGGGTGGAGCTGCCGCCTCAGGATTCCTGGGCTGGGTCGCCGGCTTGCCGCAGTCAGCCCCTGGATCCAACGGGTCCTGCCCCTACAGAGGCGACCAGAGGGTGGAACTGGCTGCTCCGCGGCGGCCCAAGGTGCTCCCAAGCCTTCCGCCTGTGATGCCCTTGGGCTTCGGCCTGCGTCCCCTTGTGCATCCCCTTTATTGCCGAAGTGTGCTGGAACCGTTGAAGCGACCGTTGCTGGAGCTTCGTGTGAAATGTCCTTAAACTCAGGATAGCCAAACGCGTAAGAATGCTCAATGCCCACGCCTTTGCTTGTGGGCTCCGTGACTCAACGAGGGCTCCGCCATGCTTCTCCGTTGTGCCCTTTTGGAGCCGCTCACACGAACGGGGGCTGAATGCAAGCAACTCGCCGCTGCTCGCTGCTACTTTTGCTCCTGGTGTCATCTAGTGTTACTGTAGCTGGGTAAACTGCTGTTCGCCAGCGTCCTGCTGCCTCTCCTGCTACCCCTGATCCATCACCTCCTTCAGCGGGGGCTGCGCCTTGAGTGCCATGGGCGGGGGCGTTTGTGTTGTGCGACATGGTCTGGCGCACAATTCCATTGCTCACCCGAGACATCGCACCGTGGAAGCCTTAGACGGTATCTCTGCTGGGGGGGGAAATCGTACTGCCTGCCCGGCATTTATCGAACACCTGCTGCCGTTGTCCTGTCTGTTCAAAAAGGGCGGCAACAGTTAGTACAAGATGCTACACCTTGCCACTCCCATGGGACACCCCTGATAAAGAAAATGAAGCCTGTAAGGTCTTGGATCGAGACGAGGGCCCTTGCCCCCTCCTCCTACCCCACTCCCTCCCTACTCGGAGCCCGTCTTCTCAAATCTGTCACTGCTCCATCCACCGTGCTTTAGACCGGACGGGATCCATGGTGGAGTGTGATTGCGGTGGATTCATCACGTATGACGACTCTGTTTTTGCGTTGTGGTGATCACAGGTAGGGCACACCACATGGATCGAACCCGCTCCCTTGTCGTGGTCTAGTGAACCCATGCTCTGGAACGCTTCAATGGCGGCGCGGGGCTGTGGTGCTCTGCAGACTTCGCAGCGGGATCAACGGCCCCTTAATTACCCTGTGTCCTGGGAGCTTGAACCAACACGGCTTGACCAAAACTGATTACGAACCGCCCCTTTTCATTTCCATCATCCATCCCTTCCTCTAAGTCCTCCACCTCTTCCTCCGTGCCTCTGTCCCCCTCCTCTAGAGGAGCGACAATGGCATAAACATACTTTCTCGGTGGTCCGCGTGGAGGCGGAGGCGGAGGCGCCGCCCGGGGGGGGGGGGGGCAGCGCCGATCTAAAAAATCCACGTGGACCTCCGAACGTTTATGCTTATGGAGTTGTTTTTGTTTTCGATCTACACTGCCGCCCTGTGGGGAACCCCCGCCCAGCTCTCGTCAGCCCTACTGGACGCTTCGGCTCACCGATTGCGACGGGTAAGCCGTGGAACTCTCAACGACGCGGGAGCGCCCACGACCAGATTGACCCTGAACTTCTTTTCGACCTCCGTGCCGTCGTCGTCGTCGTCCTCCTCGGCATCGCTCCTCGGCTGTGGTGGGAAGGCGCCAGCCCTGCGGATCCCGCCCTGGACATTTGGGCCGCCGCGCGCTGCCAGCGCCGGCGGCCGCCGCGCATCCCAGCCGGCGCGGCGCGGGGTGCAAATGCCCAGGCTCAGAGCACGCGCGCAAGTGGCGGAAGGGCGCCTGTTGCCCCCGACGCCCGGGCTCCTCTGCCCCGCCAGCTCGAAAATGCCTCGCAGACCATAAGCTGCAGAAGCATAAACTTTCGGAGCCCCGCGCGGATTTCTAGGATCGGCGCTGGGTCCTCCTGCTGGCGGGTCTGGCGCCGATCCCAGATATATATCCGCGCGGAGCTCGGAACATTGATGTACATGCAGTTTGTTGTTCCTCGATCTACACTGCCGCCCTGTCTGCCTTGTCGGGGGTCGCCCCCGCCCAGCCCTCGTCAACCTCCCTGGACGCTTCGGCTCATCGGTTCCGACGGGCAAACCGTGGAATTCTCAACGACGCTGGGTGGGAGGCCCGCGACCCAAACGTCCTCTCTGGGCGAGGTGGGCAAATCCGCACGATGTCATGCTAGACATTCGGCAGTCTTGAAATTTCGCTGGGTCGTCGGGACACGTCTTGCGCTCGCTCGACGCGCTGACCTGCGCGGTGGGTACGGGCACAAAAGCCAAACCATTCAGTGTGCTCAGCGAAGCAGGCGATGCACATAACCCAAACTTAACATGCCATGATCGGGGCGGAACGGGGCCCGACGTCGTCGTCCGACCCGCCCGCGACACGCCAGCGACCCCGCCGTGGCCAGCCTGCAGCCCGCTGGTGACCTTCCTGCGATTCGCCCGTTCTCGCCGAAAAGCTGGAAGGTCAAAAAGTGTAGCAAATACGATTGTTTTTTTCACGATTTTCGCTTCCCTGGGCGTGACCCCGACGCTTCTTACAACTGCCTTTCGGGCTCGTTTGGGATATTTTTCATCATTCGAACTTGGATGCCGTTTTTGGGCGCGCTCCGGGGTCCATTTTGGAAGATTCGGAGCCCCACTTGGGGCCCCCAAACGGACCCCAAACAGCCTGGAACAGGACCAACTTTTACAAGAACACGGATGGGGCGGCCCAGGAGGCCGCCAAGAGCCCCCAAGACGGCCCAAAGAGGGCTCCAAGATCGCCCCAAGACGGCCCAAGAGGCTGCCAAAAAGGCACCAATATTGCCCAAGAGGGCCCCAAGGCGGCCCAAGAGGCCCTGAGGACGGCCCAAGAGGGGTCCAACAGGAGAAGCCCGGTCGAACTTTTCGAACCCTTCGTCCCAAGAGGCCCCACAGGAGGCCCCAAGAGCCCCCCAAAAACCCCAAACAGTCTCCAAAAAGCCCGAGGACGCCCCCGACAGGCCCGGAAGAGGTCCTAACATGCACCCCAAGAGGGTCCGAGAGACGTCACTGGTGCTCGAATGGTACCACTTGAAGCCTACATGCTCAAAGAACACCCAAGAGGCATCCCGGAAGCTCGCGGACACAGACTGTTATGGTTCACGCCTGGTCTACCTGTGTCGTCATCCACGTCATCGTTGTCGTCAGCGTCATCGTCGTCGTCGTCCACGTCGTCGCCGTCATCGTCGTCGTCGTTCCCTGCGTCGCAGCTATTACATTCCTCTCTCTCTCTCTCCTCCTCCTCCTCCTCCTCCTCCTCCTCCTCCTCCTCCTCCTCCTCCTCCTTCTCCTCCTCCTCCTCCACGTCCTCATCCTCCTGCTCCTCCTCATCATCCAACCCCGCTCCCTTCGATCGATTTGCCTCCAGCGGTTTCCCTGGGATGCCAATTTGGCCATGCAACATCCGACACACCTCCCCAACACTAGGGATCCACGCCCGCAGGAATCCGCGTGACGCTCACGATACCACTTCGGTACTACTTGATTCATACCTATTGCACCAACGCAAACACCATACAGTATCCCTATGCTTTCGCAAGGCATTCCACGCAACCCCGAGCAGCATGCAAGAGGCTTCGGAACCCACAGCCGAGGCACGAATGCCACTAGATCTCAGGCAGTGTGTCAAGTGCTATGGTATGAAGCCATATGATGCCGCACGCCGTGCCTGAGTCCACGCCCAAGCAGAACATGACGTCTAACACAAACAACGATCCAGACGCCTGCATTCAGAACCCCGACCCCCTACCTGGGACCTACAGCTCGTGCTGTACCTACATACACCTGACACCCACGTCGTTTGTGGACTCGATTCAGGATCAATATTGGACGCTCCTGGGCTTCACGTGGGCCCCAGAACAAGACCCAAACCGGCCCCAAACCAGCCCGATTTTCAATGGCATTCCGACGGAGTTACGGCCCAACACGGACGTGCTGTCGCTTCGGCCGTTCAATGCCCGCCTGAACCGCATGGGTCCCTGCTTGGCTCCTTTTAGGCAGCGTTCGGGCCGTCGTTGGTTGATCTTGGGCAGTGTTCGGGTTATTTCCGGCCTCGTGGTGTGGATAGTAAGCAAAGGCCCAGAGAGCCAACGTCCATGTCCCCGATCCGTCGGTACTGATGACGGGACGACGACCAAACGGCAAATCTACGATCGATCAGCCACGCGGCATGCCTGACCCTAACATGTCATGGGTTGGAAGCAACAATGGAGCGCAAACAGCAACAACATAACTCAACTGCGGGGGGTCTTGTATGATTTTCTGCATCTGTTCATGCCGTCGTGGAGCCATCTTCGCCTCGTCCAGCGAGAACTGGCGTGGGCGGGCGGTGAACGCGAACGTCTTGAACAATCTAAATTGCTCTCCCCCGCTCACGACGCACTCATGAATCCATCACCCCTCCAATCAGGACGCCGGCGAAGATCATCATGCAAAAGTGCAGCGAAAGGGCGCCGATGACAGCCCAAGGCATTTGCTTGCCAGAGAGTGTGCGCCCCCAGAGATGGATCGCCTGGGCCAGCACGGTCTAAACGCAAAGGGTCATGACGGGCACGCCATCAACGCTCTGTACGTGGTGAGAGAGGACAAGCGCAGTGAAGGTTACTTCACATTCGGCCACGTCGAGCTGAGCTGTGGAAATGTTCTCAAGACGCTCTATTTCCAAACCCTCATACCCTCCTTCTGGCTTTTTTCGCGCTAGCGCCAAAGGTCATAATCAAGTTTGCTGCAAGACTGAGTGAAAGGTGCAGGGTGGCGGCGGCAACGAGAATGTCAGATACCATGATGTCTAGAATGATGCGCACAAGGGAGACCAGCGGTACGAAATTTCGAACCCCCAAATCTGCCCCGCGATGTGAATCTGTATGTTTCGAGCTGGCCCAGGCTTAACGCTTGAGCCAATACATATGCAAACCTTGCTATTGCCCATTCCCAACAACAGAAATCATAACACGATACGGCTTGACGCCTGCTGTGCTGTAGTCCCAATTGTACTGAATGTGGGCGTTAAGGCGTACCAAGAAACACCGAACTAGCGGTGCCGCCTTGCACACCTGTCCTGTGATCAGACGTGCGTGAAGCAGAGGCGGAAGGAAGACTACTAGCATCTGCAAAGGATCGCTTCATGCGCCGCCGATCACCCCCCCCCGACAGGCCCGCAAGAGGCCCCCGCGAGGTACCAGCAACACTCTGAAGAGTCGAACTAGAACTGCTTGAGGAGCCTGGACGCTAACAACACGGGGGCGAACATGAGACTTCCTTCGTCCAGCATTGGCTACTCAGTCCCATTCCACATTTCTACAACACCACCGCTCAGGGGCCTCCACACCTATGATTAAGGTCAGGGTTCGTGATTCTATGAGATCCGCCTCGCAAGCGCTCCCACTAGATATGAATGATAGCCCCCTGAAGGGTCCAAGAGCGTCCCAGACGAATCCAATGCGGTCCCAATTCGCCCCGAACAACCTCTCAGATGCATAAAAAGATACGAAGAGGGTCCCGCGACGGATCCAGAGGGCCCCCGGAGGAGCGATGACCTAAGAGGAACTCAGGGCGGCCCCAAGTGACCGCACAAAAAAAACAAGAGGGCCAAGAGGTGGCTCCAGCATGGCCCCAGAGGACCGGCCCAGCAGGCGCCCCGGGCGGCTTCGGAGTCTCCCAACAGAGCCCGACGAAGCTCCGACGACAGCCACCAGAGGGCCCCAACTGCACGGGCAGCAGCCGCCTCTGGCGCTCGAGCTCCGGAGACGCCCCCGCAGTGCACCGGCAGTGCGCCCAGAGGGTGCGGCAGGGCTCCCGCACAGCCCAGCAGCAGCAGCCGTGCCTCCCCGGGGTTCGTCCGGCTCCGGCGGCAGACCCAGGGAACAGGGTCCAGCGACGGAGGCCGATTCCCCTTCTCTTTCTTCGGCAGGCCACTGGGCGCCTGGGCGCGCACGCCAGGATTCCCCTTCTCCTTCTCCTGCCTCCCCTTCCCCCTCGCCCTCCTCCTCTCTGCCGCCCCGGATTCCGACCACGCTGTGCTGCACGGGGCGAAGCGGAGTGTCGCGTCAGAGTGCACGCGCGCGATGCACCAGCAGAGCCAGTCGGGAAGAGGAGCTTCGCGCAAGGCCTCCGCGACGCTGTTGTCTGTAACGCCGCGCGGCCTACCAGCTTGCCGTCCGTGTCGCGCAAACGTGTGTATGGCCTGGTTCGCGACTGCAGTCATATTTTTCGAATGCGACGCGCCCACATCTACCTCGGTGGGCGGACTGTCCCTGGCGGACGTGGGATCCAGGAAGGAGGAAGGTGGGCGATGGGTGCAGAAGGGTGATGCCAGAGGAAGAGGGAAGGACAAGACAAGGGGGAGCAGATGATAGAAGGCAGAGGGCCACGGCGAGCACTCTACGCACATTCCTACGCGCTCCAGGGGCACCGTGGATGCACTTCGCTCGGACAGGCTCTTTCATCCTCGGGCTCCTCCTCTCCTCCCCGTCTTCGGCACGCCCCGCGCCCCGCCACACTGGAGAGTGCAAACCTCGCGGCGCGACGGGCCGCCCGCCCTCGAGCACGGGGGCCGTGCCAAGGGGGGGGGGGGGGGCGTGAGACTTCGGGGCGCACGCCAGACCCTTGCGGCCGGGAGGGCGCCTCACACTTCGGCTACACGTCAGAGTGACCCTGGGTAAGAGTGACCTTTGGTGCGCGACTTTGGGGGGGCCGCGGGGGGACCAAACCTGGGCGCGCAAGCAACTGCTACTGCCTCGTTTTTAGCCATCTGGGGACCCATCTGTGCCCGCACCAAAGGTCACTCCGGCGAAAGGTCACTCTTACGTCTAGTCGAACACTGTTCGGGGGGGGGGAATGCGCCACCGGGTCTTGTCCGATGGGTGCGCGCCCGCGCGGAACAGCGCAAACGGCACGAGCCCAGGAGCCCCCAAAGAGGCGGAAGGAGAAGCCGCGCGCGCAGCGGAAGGCGAGGCAAACGACCCGTGGCACACTCAGCTGCAAATCTGGACGTCAGCTCTTCTGGGGCTGAGATGGCAAGGGCGAGGGAAGCTGCGTCATATTTTCTGCGCGCGACGCAGACACTGGCCTCTGCTGTTCGAATCCACGCTGCGTGCATTCCGTACCCAGCCTCCCAGCTGGAAAGCTGGAAACGGGTGTACGGCCTGTCGGCACGAGGCCCTCGCCTTGCCCACCGATCCAATCGCCCCCCGCCCCCTCTCCCCGCTCCTCCCACGTCCTGCGCGATGGGAGGAGAATCTGGGGAAACTGCATGGTACCCATGTGCTCCCCGGACCTCTCCAGGGGTGCGTTCTGACGGCGAGAGCGCGGCCCTCCTCACACGTGAGGGGCCATGACCTGTGCCCGCGGCACACGCCCATGGACGCACGCCTGTTCCCGCCGCCGGCGCTTCTCCAGATCTTCTCTTCGAGACTCCTGGGGCCCCCTGGGATCAGCTTGAACTCGCCCGGGCCCTCTGGAACCACAGAGCACAGAGAACTGTCGAACTCCCTCCTCCTCCTCCTCCTCCTCCTCCTCCTCCTTTTCTGACGTTGCGCACGAGTCCAGCATGTTACCCCCTCCTCCTCCTCCTCCCCCTCATGTTTCCGTACTCCTCCTCGCTGTTTTCCCCTCCTGTCCTCCTCCTGGGATGAGGGACGGGGTGCAGAGGTTTCGACCCTGGCCTATCGCGGGCTCCTAGATCGAATCCTCTGCCCTCCACATTGCCCTCCAGCTTTCCCTCTGGGAGGGGGGACAAACGGGAGCTTGAAGTCTTTCGCTTCCACCGGCTTCTAACATGTTTAGGAGCGTTCAAAGTTCAAGACCTCTTTTCAGCCCCCCCTCCGCCACAAGAATCCTTGGAGTTCCTCCTCTTGAGCTCCACCACTTGCTTTTCCCTTCGACTATCGTGCTGGCACAAGGGACCAAGTACGGCAGGTTCGCGTCGTGTCGACCCTGGCGTTGGTTCCTGACACCGCGGGGATCGTTCAAACTTGAACGATCGGCCGTCCCGCGAACGCGGATCGCTCAACGACGGGCCGACCCTGGGCCACGGGCGGCGTTCAACCTTAAACGTACGCGCTGGGGTCGCCGCTGGTCGGCACGACGCGAACCTGCTGTATGCACTGGACCATAGCCCAGTCAAAAAATAATCAAAAAATAGTCTGGGGACTATTCTTTGAGTATTTTTTGGCCTTTTTGGAGCATTTTTGAATATTTTTCATCTTTCGTCGAAATCCCCCTGTAGGGGGACACGCCCGACATAAACATAACCCCGGGAGTGGCGGCCGCAGGAGGTGGAGCAACGAGAGTGCTGGAGGGGAGCGGCGGGGGAGACGACCAACCAACGCAGGGGGGCGGCAGCGCGATGTCATAAAGGCAGCAGGCGCAAGAGGCGCGGCTGGATGGCGAAAGCACGACACGGAACTGCCCGACCTTCTCCCCTCATCCTTCTCCTCCAACCACCCTTAATCTCACCCTCCTCCTCCTCCTCCTCTTTCTTCCTTCACCTCCTCCTGCAGCCTCGTCGCCGGCATCCTCGTCCTCCCCCTTCCCCCTTCCCCTTCCCCTGCCGCTCGCCCCTGTTATTTCCCTCCTCCTCCTCCTCCTCCTCCACTTCCTCCTCTCCATCTTCCACGTCGCCCTGCCCACTTTCCTCCTCCGCCCCTCGCTGCCTCCCCCAAAACTGCTCGTCCCACGAACACAGAAAGGGATATGGAAATGCCCTGATTAAATTTGGCAGTGGGCAGTGGCACTGCCTGGGGCCTATGATGTGATATGCTGTGCTGCGCTGTGCCGTGCTGTGCTGAACTGTGCTGTTTTACACTGTGCTGAGCTGCGCTGTCCTCGATTACGTTCTGAATCCAGCCCTTCTTGGCGTCCGGATCTTGACTGACATGATGTGGATCGTTAGCTCGACCTGCTGTCTGTAGTCGACACAACCAACTCGAGGTCAAGACCCGATTCACTTCCGAAGCGGAACGAACCGAGAGGCGGCGCGCGGCCCGTGGCTGCGCCCTGGGATGTGCCAGGGGGGACGTGCCAGGGGGCATACCCAGGGGACGCGTTCGGGGACGTTCTGTGGAGGCTTCAGAGGCTTGTCACGGGACGTGTTAATGGGGGCACGTGAGGGGGCGCGCCAGAGAACGTCATGCCAGGGGACGTCCCAAGGGACGCACGAGGAGACGTGGCAAAGGACGCGCCAGAGGACAAGCCAGGGAACACGCAAGAGGACAGACCAAGGAAGGTGTCATGGAGCGCGCCAGTGAATGCGCCAAAGGGCCTTCCAATGGAAGCGCCAAGGGACCCGCCGGAGGACGAGCCAGGGAACGTGCCACGGGACGCGCCACGGGACGTGCCACGGAACGTGTCAAGGGACGAGCCAGGGGATGACCCACCCTGCTCTGGAAACCTTCCCCGCTGGATCCGCGCTCCCAAGGCAACCACATCCCTGCCAAATCTCAATGGGTGCGAGCTCCCCAAGAAGCGATTCTTTGCAAAGGACGCTGGGTCCGAACTCCCAGCGCCAGTCCCTAGGAGGAGGAGGAGGAGGAGGAGGAGGAGGAGGAGGAGGAGGAGGAGGAGGAGGAGGAGGAGGAGAACGAACGAACGAACGACTCTGCAGAAGGGTGCCAGATGATCCTGCCGTAACGCGGGGAACTCCGGAGCCAAAATAATGTAAGCTCCGAACTGACTCGCTTCTAGAGGGCGCGGTGACTCGATATAGACTGGTCACGCGTGGCACTAGGTGCACTCTGCTCCCGCCCACCTTACCCCACCTCGGCTGGAGGGCCCAAAGCTTTAAAGGCAGGGCTCGGCCGCGGGGACGTGGGTCGAAAAACGGGGACGAAACTTCGAGGCTCCAAACAGAAAACGCAGAGCAGGGAGGCCCAGCATTATCAGTCAGATCCTCGCCTCTCGAATTTCTGGAAAAAGTCAACTACGACTCAGGCAGGCCCGAGCGGCCCCAAGGGGGCCACTGAACACACGAAGCTAAAAAGTTACGGCCCTGGGGGAGGGCCTTCGCGCTTTCTGAGACCTAGAAGACCCAAGACTCTGGTGAGAGGGATCGGGGGAGGGGGAGGAGGAGGAGTCTGAAGGTCGGGAGAGGCGGCAGCGACGGCGAGATTATTCGGCCTAATCGAAGTCATCGGACCAGGAGTAGCCGAACTCACTGAAGACGTGGCCGAGGTGAGAGGTCGAGTAGCTCTCTGGGGACGCGGAGATCTTGATCTCCCCTCCGTCGGAGCCGCCATCAGTGATGCTGCCAAGGTTAGTGAACGAGAAGAGGTGGCCCTCAACGGCGTGGTCAAAGTCGCCAACCGTCCAGTCGATAGCCTCTGTGATGCATGCCCCACTGCTGCGTCGGACCCGCTAGGTCGGTACCCTCTGCTCTCTCGAGTCAGCTCGGAGAGTGAGCAGTGCGTGCCTGCGGGCCCTGTCTGCTCGGACCTGCAAGGTCGGTACCCTCTGCCTCCGAGCTGCGGCTCGGGAGGTGAGCAGTGCGTGCCTGCAGGCCCTTCTCCTCTCACTGCCTCCAGCAGCCTGGCCACTACTGCGCGTCGAGGTGAATCTGCAACAGCCTGGCGTTGTGGGGGCGTGGAGGCGCCCCGTGTTTGTGAACCCCACCGAGCTGCACCAGAGCGGCTACGACCGTGTCCTCTATGCCTGTCGCTTTGGCCTCGATCCAGATCTTGACTTTGTCCTGCGCGTGGGTCGTCTGCAGCCTGCAGTGCCGAACCTGGTCGGCCAGTTCGCCGTTGGAGATGGGTGCCGTTTTCATGCGATCCTGGTACTCCTTGATCTGCCTCGCGTTGGCCTGGCCCACCTTGTCGCCCTGTCCCACGAGAGCGCCCACCAGCGCGACCCACACATGTGGATGAGGGGTCCCCAACGCCTCGAGCTCGGGGACGGGGTCGCCGTTCTTGAGGGCGGCCTGGTTCGCCTCGCGAAGGCGCTTGGCCTCCTGCCCGTAGTACCGCGCCGTGAGCATCATCGACTGGGGCACGTCGTGGTTGGCAGGAAGCTGGACGTGACGGAAGATGGCCGACTCGAGGGCGTTGATCGCCTGTTCGTGCCTGAGGGACATGCGCATCAGGATGGGCATCATCTGCTGCACCTGCTCGATCGGGATGGGCGGAAGGTTCCTGACGTCGTCCCCTCTCAGCCCGTAGTGGTTGTCGGTAGCGCCCCACACGTCGATCTGCTGCTGCGGGGGCTGACCTGCTCCTGGAGTCGCGGCCGCGGGGCCAGCTCCGCGCTGCTGCTGAGGGGCTCCCCGAGCGCCTCGGCCTCGGCGGTCTCCACTCCGAGTCCGATCGCCTCGCCCACCTTCGAGATCGCGTCGCCTCTGTTCTGTCCCAGTGGCGAGAGCCCGCTCCGCCAGGCTCGACATCCAGCACAAGATCGGGGGCGGGCGGCGCGTGGGCTTCTCGGATGTGTGTCGGAAGTGTCTGCAGCGTCAGAAACGGCTCTTGAGCCAGTGTGGCCTCGGCCATGCCCTCTCTGAAAGCCTCGTGAGCAGACTCTGGATCCACGCAGATCGGACAGTGGAGGTCGTCGGGCACAACCAGGGGGGGGGGGGGGGTGAGTACGCACTGAAATCTGTGAGGCAGCGGCGACGGCGAAGTGACTGTACCACGTGTCTCTTGGCCAGCACCACCGACGAGAAGGTAGAGGAGCAGTCGCAGCACTGGTTAGTCACCACAAGCTGGTGCATCGGGACCCTGATCTTGTGCGACGGGTGGTGGCACTGATGTGCCCTCAAGGCCGCTCTGGAGTAGAAGACGTGCCCACAGGGGTCCCCGTTCTCGCCTGGGAGGTCACAGTCGTATTCTTGAGGAGGGGCTTCAGGGACTGGTGGAACCTCTGGTGGAACCCCGTGCTGAGGAGGAGGCCGAAGGGGTCCTTCATGTTCCTGTTCCCAATAGGCCTTCCGAAAACCCTTGAGACTCACGCTCTTGAAATGGCGCGCGACACGGTAGTTCGTGAAGATGTCCCGAATCGAATAGCCTCTCGCCAGGAACTGGTGCCCAGTGGGGATGACCGAGAGGAGCTTGATATCCTGCTGGAGCTGGAGGGCCCACGGGTTAGCGCCAGACCGAATCCAACCGTCGGGGGTGAACGTCGGAGACTCGCCCAGCGAAGAAAAGTGCCCGAAGAGCGCCGCAACCACCTGAACCGAATCTGCGGGGTTCACCGCAAGGCGCTGCCAGTAGCCGAGGCGCCTGATCAGGAGCTCAGTCCTCGAGTCAGCGATGCGCAACCACTTGTGCATGACTCTCGCCGAAGGTGTCCGAATCCTATCTCCCTCTGGCCCTACTCTCTTGGCAACGCCCCTCATCGCCACCTTCACGAATCCCAAGATCACCGAGTCAAGCTTGGCATAGTCTTTCTTACCTAGGATATAGACCTCGAGGCCCG
Source organism: Prorocentrum cordatum (assembly GCA_963575745.1). Taxonomy (NCBI): domain Eukaryota; class Dinophyceae; order Prorocentrales; family Prorocentraceae; genus Prorocentrum; species Prorocentrum cordatum. The sequence goes on along the minus strand of CAUYUJ010020726.1, from coordinate 1,449,010 downwards.
AGTAGGCCGCGCTGTGGATAATCCCCAAGAAAGCCATCCTCTTAAGCTTCAATGACGAGTGCAGGTTCCAGAACCTCCCGAGCTTGGTCCAGGCAGAGCGCGTAGCGTCGACACGTAATTTAACTTCAGCCCCCGAACCACCCGTCAAATGTTCAAGTCCTCCGAGGTAGACGGTTTCAGCTCGAGTTTGCCCTGGGAACTGGACGAGTCCTGAGAGCACGGCCCTCGTGGCCGTGTATCCTCCTGGGCCCACAAAGACTGGGAGGATGATCTCCTTGTCTACATTCTGAGTAAACCCTCCTATCTCCTCGAGCTGATCTGACAAGATACGAGACGACAATTTTGCCCTCTCCGCTGCGTGGACGGGGTTGCCATTCGGCAGCGGCAGGGTCTGCGATACGTCATCGGCGTAGTCGCGCATGGAGATGTCGATCTGCTCAGAGTGGATGGGCGAGTCAATCAGCGTCGCCGCCTCCATCACCGGCACGGAGCCGCCGCTCTCTGTATCTAAGGTGGCCTGGGTGCCCTGCAAGAGGATCTGGTTCCACGCCTCCAGCGGCTTGACGAACGACCGCACGAACAGCTCACACGCGTTGCCGTCGCCCATGCCCGAGCCGTGGGTGGGTTGGAAGAAGCCCTTCTCTTCGCCTGCCTCAACCTCGATGACCGCCTCACGATGCCTCTAGTGCAAGAAGGGTTGGTCCTGCATGTCGGGGATCACTTCCCCAATCACCTGCTCCAGGATGTCGTGATCTGTCGAAGGGAACGCGTTGCTCATGTCTTTTTTGATCTGCAGGTGGGAGACGAGCTTCTTTCGTAATCTCCACGAGTGAAGTTTAGCAACCAGCTGCGCGTTCTGCCTCGACCTGTGCGCTGCATATCCATGTGCGTGTAATGGAAGTCTTGAGCGCGCAGGTCGAACAAAAATGCCTCTGTACCAAGCTTTGCCGAACGGGCAGTAGCAGTGTATGAGTCTCATCGCCTTGGTGCCCCTCTTGTCATTGCCCTTGCTCAACTGGAACGTTTTTGACCAGTGCCACTGGTAGGGAGTGCGACACGTATTCCGAATCTGCCTCAGGAACTCAAAGATGCGCTCAGCCAGTCGTGGACAAGGGACGTGAACTCGCTGCCTTCGCTCGTGAGGGTCTTCATCCGCTGGTTCGCCCCGTGCTTCTCGAGTAGCAGCCCTCATCGCCATGAGCCACACCTCGCTGGGGGCGGAGTGCGGGGGGGAGTACCTGCGCCTGGCCGCCTTCTCCAGACACTGCAGCGTGTTCGTCCAGTCGTCGTAGGCGGCCGATCCAGGTCGTCCTCGCAGATCCTTCCACTCCCCATCTGGGTCCTCAATCTCTCTCGTAGCCAAAGCCACGCTGCGAGGAATGCCTGGTCCGCGTAGACGAACAGCAGAGAAGCCCCCCTCCTTAGCGTCGGACTCCAGCGTGTCCTGCCACTCTTGCAACGTCGGGGCGTAAGTTGGGGTCAGGTTAAACCGTCGTCTCCGCACCCCGTGATAGCGCGCCCCGATCTGAAAGGCGAGCTTCCAAACTGTGCTGGTATGGCCACGGTCAGAGGCCACTTGTGCCTCCTTCAGCAGCGCCTCGGCATTCTCTCTGTCCAACCTGCGGCGTGCACGCTTGATCTCACGATCGCAAGCACGGAGTCTAAGTCGATCCTCTTCCTGAAAGTGAACACTGAGCTGACGCCTCATTGCCAGAAGTCGATCTCGCTCTTCTCGATATGCAGCAGACGGCCCCCTCGTCTTGGTCTCCAGGAATTCTGTCTGTGCTGCCTCTGTGACATCCGACACCAAGTGAAACCAAGAAAGTGAGGGGTCCTCTGCTCTAAGAAAACTTCGCCACGCTCTCGCCGAACTCTCGCACCGTCTCTCCAGCTCTGCGATGAACTCGGGGGCGCCTCGCAGGTTAAGAGCTTGTCCCATGAGGTCTCTGTCCCACCGAAGGCGCCGTCCATCAGGATGAGGTGCGGTCTGCAGCCTGTAGTGTACTCGCCACAACATGGGGCAATGGTCTCGAAGTAAAGGTGAAGGTATACGTTGTAGGTCACGCATCGCTCGTCTGAGACACACACACACGATTTGGTCGCCTGCACGGCGTCGCACGGTCCCCACAGGTGGTCAGGATGCGAGGTGATGTGAGCTTCGGCCCCGAAGTAAGTTGGCCCCGTGTCATAAAAGGTGTCTATCGCGGCCAAGCCTTCCATGCTCATCATGCGCCACAGAGCAGCACTCACCCCGTTCTCGTAGCTGTTCGCGAACGGGCCGACGTGCACGTCGTCGCGCGTCGTGGTCGGGGTGCCGTTGGGCCCACTGCGTCGTCCGAACTCGGAATTCGTATCAGCCCCCACCACTATCATGCAGCGCGCTCGGGCACGCTGTATCGTCCGATGAAGCCACGCCGTGAGCTTGGCGCAGGTCGTGTTCCAGTGGTCGATCTGGTGTCTCTGCGGGGGCGGGAAGTAGGCCACCACTACCATAATGTCGAAGGTCGGACTCTTGAGTCGAACTGCCCCTCCCCGCCCCGCCAGTTCTCGAGGAGGCTCTAGTACTTCATGAACGTGGGCCTCTCTAAAAGCCCGCCGTCTCAGCATGATCGCGCAGCCCGCGCTTTTGTTTGTGTACCTCCCCCGCTGCCACCCGAACTGCACCATCATGTGCTTCTCAAGCTTCATCCTTGTCGGGGGATCTCCTGCGCGGCGCCGCTGCTGAGTCCCTGGCAACAAAAAAGATCAGCAAAGCTCAACCGAGAAGAAACGTCGTGTGCCCGCCATGTGTCGCTAAGAGAGAGTGGATTATAGAGTACTGTTTGTAGGAAGGAGGCCCACATGGTGGGCGGGAGCTGGGGCTGCAGGCGGAAGGGGTGTAGCCTGCATCAAGTCCTGACAGGGAGCCCCAATTCCCCCTGGTCTGAGCAGGAAGGGCTTAGGAGGAGGAGGAGGAGGAGGAGGAGGAGGAGGAGGAGGAGGAGGAGGAGGAGGAGGAGGAGGAGGAAGAGGAGGAGGAGGAGGATAGGAGACTACCTTGGGTCCGCTGTTCCTGGGCCACGGCCTCTTTCAAACAACGCCGAGTCCGCGCGCCCAGGGCCAGGTTCCATCGCGAGCTGCGCTCTGCCCGCGCTCCCTGGGCCACGGTCCGTGCTGCGGCCGACCTCCCAACGCCACGACCCTTCGTAGATTTCGCTGGCTCCGCGCTCCCGGAGTTGCCGGCTCTGCAGACGAGACAAGCTTAGGCACGCCTGCCTGCAGCGCTGGCAGACGTGCCACCCCGTGCCCACCTCCCTGGCTATCCGAGCGGGCGTTGGGCCGACGAGCTGGCCCGAATCACGTCGCCGACAACCTTTGGCCCCTGCCAGCAGACATCGGTCCAGAACGCAGGAGCTGTGGTGGCATTCCGAATGACCTCTCGCTGCGCCCGTCCCTCGTGTGTGGAGAAATGCAGAGCGAGTGGCCGTTTGCACTCTCCCCGCTGCTCATGCTCGGCACCTGTTTGGAGTCCCGAAACGGTGCGGTGACAGACCGTGCGGTGACCTCGAAATCTCCCAAGACCTCACCGCACGGTCCGTCACCGCACGGTCTTGGGACCTCGGATGCCCCAGTCGCCGGAGACGTCCGCGGAGAACGACCCGAGTCCCAAAACCGTGCGGTGACACCGAATCCCCACCGACTCACCACACGGTGTGGTCACCACCCCGTTTGGGGGCCCTCGAACCTGCTGCGACCGATGGAAGGCCAGAAAAAAACCGCTCCACTATGAGCGCCGTGCCAAGCGCGGTGCCCTCACCGAGCCGCACGCCCTGTCCGGGCGACGCCGCCACCTTTCGGCCGCGGCGAGTGCGGAGTCAGCGCTTGCGCTGACAGCAGCTCGCGCCGCATGGGATCCAGGCTCACCTGCTTGTCGGGGGAGCGCAAACATGGATTAGCGATCCGTGGATTTGGTGCGCGGTCGCCAAATCCGTGGATCGGGGGAGGTGCCCTCATCAAAATGCGGCGGGTGCCGCCCCGCTCGGCGGCGGAAATCCGCGATTTCCCAGGGAAGCGGGACCCGTCGCTAACCCACGCCCCCTTGATCCATGTTTGCGGTCGCCTGAATGATGCCGGAGGGAAGCGGATCCTGGACCCCCCTGGCCTTCCCCTCAACACCAACTCTTCATCCAGAATCATTCTCTGACGGCCCCGGGCCCGTAGAGGGCCCGAGGGAGCCCCCCCACAAACGAGACCATGAGGACCCGTTTGCCCCAGGAACCGTTGACTTCATGGCGACGAAGCATCTCCAGGACGAGTAGCGGTCTTGGTATCTTTCTCTCCCCTGTCACCTGGGCCGCCGCGATTGCGGAGTCAGCGCCTGCACTGACAGCAACTCGCGGCGCATGGCGTCCAGGCTCACCTGAGCGTCGTTTACACGATCCCTGTGCCCACTGGCTGGCTTACCCACCAGGGGAATATCCCCCAACCAGTGCTTGCACCTAGGGATTCTTACTGGTGTTCCAAGGTAGCTAGGCCTCGGTGGTGGTCTGGCAAGCTCGTCGCCGCCCGTCGCTCCCCGTCGCCGCTGGGCCCCAGTGGCGGTCTGGCTGGTCCGTCGCCACCCGTCGCCGCGTTGCTTTGCATTGCCTTGCATCGCTCTGCATGTCTTTGCATGTCTTTACATGGCGTAGCATTGCTTTGCGTTACTTTGCATTGCTTTGCATTGCATTGCATTGTTTTGTTTTGCATTGCTATGCATTGCTTTGCTTCGCATTGCATCGCATTGCATCGCTTCGCATTGCTTCGCGCAATATAGATTGCACCACATGGATTGCACCACCTACGTTGTACCACATTGATGGCACCACCTAGGCTGCACCGCATAGGCTGCAAGAAAGTACTGCTTGGGGTCCACGCTGGCTGACACATGCCTGTTCCTTCGGGTAAGAGGGCGGGGTTGGGTGGGGATGGGGATGGGTTCGGCGGTGCTGATCACCTGCATATCCTGCAAGCGCACCTGCAGGCGCCCCTCGCCCGTGAACAGCCTCCGCAGCCGGCGGCGGAGGTCCGCCAGGCCGCCGCGCGCGGCGCCCTCGCCGCGCCGCGGGTGCCGCTCGGGACGGCCGGGGCCGCCCTCGCCGACCAGCCACAGCTGCGGGGGGGCTGCGCTCCCGACCTCGCCCTGAGGGAACCCTTCGTGTCGAGGTGGGGGAAGCACAGAGGTGGGGTAGGGGCAACGGTGGCGTTGGAGGGAATATCGCTCCGAACGGCCCCTGGAAGAAAGAAGCGCGTTAAACGGAAGCATCCGGCTGGGCCCGTTCCCCAGCCCCACCTTGGGATATGACTCCCCCTCTACGAGCCCCCACGAGGGAAAGCCTGGAGGCCTCGTGCGGCAACTTGAGACCCGGTTTTCGTCGGATCCAGGGCGACCTTGCGTCGGACCTGCGTCGGAACATCGCCGCGCGAACGTCGCCCGATGTCTGACGGGGCGGGCGGACGTGTGGATGAGGGAACCCATCGCATCGGTCGATGCTCGGAACGTGTGTTAACGCAAAAGCGTGCTTGTCCACCAAGGCCCGTAAACACGACGCAGACAGTGCAGAGAGGGCCGAAACAGGTGGCATGCCACCGGCCGAGCTCAGCGGGGCAGACCCGCATTGGACCAGCACACGCCCTGAGGATCAGCGCATCGACGTGGGGGAAACCCGTGGTGCCGACGATCTCTCGAGGGCGGTGTCGAAGTCGATGGGTCCCCCTATGGGGGTACGGACCATGGCTCCCCCAGCTGTGGCTGATCTGCCTCGGCGGCCTGCCCCAGGGCCGGCGGCGGCCGGGGCAGCTCCGCGCGGAAGTCGAGCAGGAGCCCCGGTGCCCTCCGCGGCCAGAACACGGCGCCGCCCGCGCTGCAGAGGGGCCGCCCGCGGGGCGCCGCGGCAGCGGCCGCGGCCACCTGCGCGGGTGCCACCCCTCCTCCTCCTTCTCCCCCTCCCTCTCCTCCTCCTCCTCCTCCTCCTCCTCCTCCTCCTCCGCCTCCTCCTCCTCCTCCTCCTCCTCCTCCTCCTCCTCCTCCTCCTCCTCCCTCTGGCCGGCCACGCGCAAGATTGAGGACCCGGGCCACGAGTGGCCCCTCGTGCGCAGCTCGAGGGGGCCGCGCCCAGGTGCAGGCCCAGGCTGCCCCGCCGTGCTCCACGAGCGGGGGCCCCCGTGGGCCCACGCCAAAGGGCACTCTCTGGCGAGGGGTCCCTCCTGCGCGCAGCTGGGCCGCGGCTGGCCAAAAGGCCGTCCTGGGCCCCGGCACGGTGCAGGCACGCCCTCCTGGCCGAGGCCGGGAGGGCCTCTGAGGCACCGTCCTGGGCCCCAGGCTTGGGGAAACCAAGAGATACCTCCTCCTCCTCCTTCTTCTCCTCCTCCTTCTTCTCCTCCTCCTCCTCCTCCTCCTCCTCCTCCTTCTTCTCCTCCTCCTCCTCCTCCCCCTCCTTCTTCTCCTCCTCCTCCTCCTCCTCCTCCGATACCGCAGCCCGGGGTGCGTTCTGCCAAGGATTTCGGGGCGAATCCAGCCGTGGCGGCGAGGGCCTCCCGGGAGGCCCCAAACGGCGAAAACGAGGCAGGGGCAGCGATATCGGTACACATGTTCCTCTTCTGAAGGCTGGCTCTGGCTGGGTACGGTGGTGTGGTTTTCTCACGACTCGAGGGGGCCTGGGTCTAGCGAAACGCTATCAGGGATATCAGGGAAGTAAGGCTCGATATGTTCGAGTCTCTGGAGGTCTGAGTTGTTCGATCATGGACCCCTTGTTACCCGTAGGCATCCAGCCTTCACGCCGAAGACCGCCGAATACCGCGGGAATACCGCCGAAGACCGCCCGAGGCAGATGGGTAACTGGGGGTCCATGGTCGAATGCGTACAGTCGGACCTAGGCCAGAAGAACATCCGTCAAGAACATGAGACCCTTCGTCGGCCAAAACACACAGAACATCCAAGGGTACCGTCCCCAGGATGCACCAGAACGTCCAACAAACACGAAGAACACGAGGGTACCCTCCCCGAACCGACCTCGATCTTATATATCGGTCCGTCTGTGACAGGGGGTCCATGGTCGAACGCGGGCCCTACATCTACGGACAAGGCCTCCGCCTTGTAGGAAGCAGGGGTGCTTCTAAGACGCCTTCCTCCTCCCCCTCCCCCCCTCGGCGCGTGGCCGAGGGTCCACGGTGGAATGCGAAATCTGTGGGCGGGCCCATGGTCGAATGCGCAGTGTGCGGGCTCGCCGCCGCTCGGGCGTCCGCTCCCTGCGCACTCTGCCGGCTCCGTGCCTCTCTCTTTCGGGCCCGATGGCCGAGGATGCTCCTCTCGAAGGTCCTCGCCGAGAGCAAACGTGCACACGTCCGAGCGCTGCCGAGCGGGCCACCGCGCAGGCGCAGGCGAACGCGCGCCCCACAGGGCCGCGGTGGGGCGCCGGGCACGGCCGGCGGCCTGGCGCGCGGCCTGGCGCGCCGCGGCCGCCTCGCCGCCGCCGCGGCGCCCCGCGGGCGGGCGCCGGCTCCTGCTGCCAGTCGGCGGCGTGGCGGGGAGGAGGGCGAGGACGAGGGCGAGGGCGAGGACGGACGACGGGAGGAGACGAGGCGGCAGGGCCTCTCAGGGTAGCCCACCGTAGTGCAACGATACCTATACGTGTACATGTGTGTACATACACATATGCACGTGTATATAAATATATATATATATATATATATATATATATAAAATGTGTACAACTATGTACATATGGAGCATGTCGGTATATTAGGTAATATAGGTGCATATGCGTATATGCTTATACATCCATGCATGTATGCATACTGTTCTTATATGTTTACTTGTTTACCTCTAAGTGTACCTCTAAGTGTACGTGTATGTATACGTGTATGTACATGCATCTGTATTTGCATACGTATATGCACGTGTACCTGTATCGGTATATGTCTATGTCTATGCACTTGCGTATGTATCCGTATATATATATATATATATAAATGCATGGTATGCATGCATGCACAAAGTTATGCATGCATGCGCGTTTGTATGCTCATGTGTATATGTGTGTCCATATACGAATATGTATGCATAAACACACACGCACACACGCATCTTTATACATGTATACATATATATATATATATATATATATATGTATCACCACTGCCCCTGGCCTGGTACATCCTGGGCCCATGTGCATCCCTGGCCAGGGCACTAGGGCGTATACACCGTTCCTGGGCCAAGGCTGGACCAGGCCTGGGGCGATGGATATGCATGGATCTATCGCCAAGCCTGCCACGTCTCAACCGCCGCCTCGCACTGCCGCAGCTTTCCGCCTCCCCACCCCTCCCTCTCTTTAGCTTCAAATCCTCATCCGCCCTTTCCCCCTCCCCGACGAGGTGCGGGGGGACATGGCTACCCCGCCCCCCTGGGGGGTCGTCCTTGCTGTTCGTGGCTCCCCGTCTACAGCTATTACGGATACCTTAGTTTGATCCCAACTCCAAGGGGCGACCGCTCCTTGGGGGAGAGGGGACGTGGCAGCTCCGATCATCGGACCCATTACCTATGTATCGCGCCAGCGCTGGGCGCCAGGGACTGAGACTCAGAGCTCCGACGATGATTTATTAATCTGGGCGTGTTTCCTGTATTTCGGATTCCGGAGGGCGTCATCGGGGCGGGGCGAAACGCTACCCCGTGGGAAGGGGTTGGGGCAGCGCACGGGGCCCTCGCCGGGCTCCGTGACCGTCCAAAAACGACTCGGGATGAAAAGCCAGCCCTGGTGGAAGGGTTGGGACTTCCGGGGGCCCCGCGTAATCAAAAGTTCACGCCAGCGCCTGTTGTCTTGGTCAGGGTGCAGTGCAGGAGTCCCGGGGTGCCCGGCGACCTTCGTCCCTCGCAGAGGAGCACGCGGGAAGGCCTGGAAACTTTGCAAAGTACCAGCATCATGGCCTCCTGTTCCTGAGGGGCGGGCACGGGGACGGGAGTCGAAGACACGCTCCCTGGAGGCAGGAGGAAGAGGGAGGGAGGGAGGGGAGGAATGGAAGGGAAGGGGAAGAGGGGAAAGGGCCCTCTTCTTCCTCCTCCTCCCCCCCCCCCTCCCCCTCCCCTCTGCCGCCGCCGCCGCCGCCTCCTCCTCCTCCTGGTCCTCCTGGCTCAGCACATGGTATAGATCCCCATTTGGCTCATTGCCCTTGCCCGTGTTGCGTCGTCATTGGGCCCGTCTCCCTCTGGGGAGCTTCGCTCTCCAATGAGCCCAGTGCCCGCAGGCATGGAAACCGTGTCATTTCTGTGTCTGCTGCCGCAGCTGCATAGACCGAGTGGGATAGGAGGATGGACGTGGACACCAGTGCTCAGTCTGCGTCCCACCTGCTGGCGACAGTCTGGGCGGTCGATGTGCAAGGAGCGTCCGTGCGACCAGCCTCCTGCAAGTCCTGTGGCCTGGTTTTCGAGACAGGCGAACTGCGCTTGTGTACGTGCGAAGAGGCGACGCCGCAATTGTAGCCGCGGCGCGAGTGCAGACAGCAGTCACCGAGTCTGAAGCCAGCACCAGAGAAGGACCGATGGGGAATCGCAGATGGCGCCGCCGGAGCAGCTTGTCCAACATCCGCGTCTGTGGGAGAGCGGGGGGCGCGCACAAACCCGCAGAGCGGCATCTGACTCACGATCGGTGGTGGCGACGGCGACAATGATACTCGTGTGGCCGATGCCGCAGAACGCGTGGGGAACAACACACGCACACAGACACGTTTTTTTTTTTTTTTTTTTTTTTTTTTTTTTTTTTTTTTTTTTTTTTTTTTTTTTTTTTTTTTTTTTTTTTTTTTGTTTTTTTTTGTTTTTTCTCTTTTCCTCCCCCCACACAGTGTGTGCTTTTTCCCACAGTGTGTTTTTTGTCCCACTGTGTTTGTGTGTGTGTTTTCCCCACGTGTGTTTTTTTGCGCCCCCTCCCGGAGCGCGGGGAGGGGCGCGCTCTTCGCGCGCCTGCCCGCTGGCCGGGTGGGCGCGCACCGTGCCGCTCACGGCGGCCCTCGGCCCGCGCAGCTCTCGCGCCCGCGGGGGGCGGTGGCCGCGCTGTCGGGCTCCCCCTGCCGCGGGCGCCCCCCTCTCGTCCGCGCAGCCCGCCGCCTCGTGCGGGCCCTCGCCCGCCCGGCTCCCGCGGCTGACCATCTCGCCCCGGCGCTCCGCGCCGCCTGGGCCTGATGCGGTGGTGCCCTCGACCTCCTCTCAGGCTAACACCTCGGGTCCCAGCCAGAGAGGCTCGTGCCCTTCGTCCCCCTCCTCGCCGGCATGGGCGCAGTCGCGCGCGCCCAATCACCCGTCGACTGCCCGCGCGCCTCGCGCCTCGCTCCAGTCGGCATCCAAGACCACTGGGTGGCCACCGCCCCTCACTCCTCGCCTCTCCTCTGGCCTTGAGCCTCCTACCGGGTTCGCCCTGGGCTATCCCCTCATGCGGGCCCTCTCCTTCGCCGCGTCGTAGCCCACGTGGAGAGTGGACACTGACGTGGCCATCGCAGTCGACGCTGCTCGGGCCGTCTCGTTGGTCTCCCACAGGTGCCGACGGAATGCGCCGTTGTTCAGCCTTCCCCACCTCTTCGCCACCTCGGTGTCCCCGTGATGGTACAGCGCCGTGGCTCATCCAATCCTCAACAACCGGGGGCCGAACTACGACGCTGGGTAAGGTTCCGCCATCGCCGCCCGCTGCAATTCCTCCTGGATCCTCTGCCTCGTCAGTGGGCTGCCGTTCGACTGCCGCGCCAACAGGAGGTGGACCTCCTTGTCTCCTCCCATCCTCGCCAGGGAAAGCGCCTGGTACTGCTCGGCAACGCGCGCCGGGCAGATCTCGCCTACTGCCCAGTAGTGGTTCCTGGCCAACCCCGCGCCGACGTGGCCCGTCTTGCTCGCCTTGAACCACGGCGACACCTCGCCCGCCTGGGCAAAGTGAGGCGCTGGTCCGCCCTTCGCTTTTGCTGCCGCGTCTGTGCCCGTCAACGCCTTCTTGTAGTCCCAGTGGCCCGTTTAGGCGTACCCTCCGATTCGCATAGATTGTAGAGCACCGCATCGTCCGGGTCCGCCTCGGGCCGCAGCCACCCCCTAATGATCTCTAGCATGCTGACAGCGACTAGTAACTTGCAAGCCCCTGGGCACTGCGGCCTCTCGATCCCGTTCAACGCCATCCGCGGCCTCGGTTCTCCCAGCCGCCGCGGGCGATGCGCCTCGATCTTCGCATGCTGGGCCCTCACTCCGAGCAACTTCGCGCGGATCGCGCCGTGCGCGCGGCGGAGGTTGCTCTAAAGTCGCAGCGCGAACGGCATCAACTCCTCCTCGTGCTTGCGCTTCTCCCCTGGTCTGGCCGTCCAGGATGGGGCTCGTCCCGCGAACGCGACAAACGACGTTCCACTGTTGCCATGCGACGTTGTAGCTGCCCATGGTGCCCTTGGCCTCCGACGCCAGCCCCGCTTGTTGGCGCGTGCCCCTCAGCTCGTCCACGTGCTTAGTTTGCCCGATTGCCCCTGCTTGACTCGAACCCATCGCCGCCCTCTGGATGTGACCTCCGCTGCTGGCTGCCCGCTGCCCTCGGGCACTCGCTGGCCGCGCTCGCTTTGATCCGGGCGGCCGAAAGGTCCTGGGGACACCTCCCGGGCCTTCTGGCCTTGCTTTTTCTGCGAGGCGACCGGCCGCGGCCTCTTCTGGGACCGCTGCCCAGATGTACCTCCTCATCTCTCCTGGTTATGCCTTGGCGGAAGCCTCTGGCCCTCGGGCGTTCATCTGCTCCCACTGGGTTCGCCTCCTTTCCCTGGGGCGCCTCCTTCGCTACTTCGGTGTCGGAGGCGTCGTGGGGCCATTCGTCGATCGCGTCCGGGTCCCAGTCGAGCTCCGCCGACTTCTCTCTCGATGGGCTCGGGGCCACGTGCTCGCCCTGGGGCTTCTCGACCTCCAGGCCCGAGTCAGGCGAACGTGCTCGCTCTCGCGTCGGCCCAGGCAAAGGTTCGCGCGAAGGGGCTCGGGGGCTGCTCCGGCCGCTCCCGGCGCCCGCTGCTGTTTCGGCTCCTCCTCGGCCTCTCTGGGCTGCCTATGACGCGGGGCGGTGGCCCAGCCCTCGTCGCCGAGTCATGGCCCATGTAATAGTTCCTGCGGTCGAAGGGCTCCGTCACATACTCGGCTTCGCCCGCCTCCGCCGTCCGCGGTCCCTGCGCGCCCGAACTCCGAGCCCTCCTCTCGCCTCGGGCGGAAGGCCTCCGGCCCCGCGCGCGATCCTCTGGCGCCCAGAACTCCTGGCTCGGCGTCGCGGGGGGGCCACCTCGTCCTCGTCCGTGGTCCCACTTTTGACCAGAGGCATCTTGGATCGCAGCCCGATGATCGGCGTGTCTCTGGCCTTCCTCTTGCGCTTCAAGGCTCGCGCCCTTGCCGCGGCCTCGCCCCGCCGCTCCGACGAACCTCTGTCCTCGGGGCGGCTGCCGATGGTGGTGGCGCCCGTCCGGGTCGGGGAAGGGGGCTTCTCCCACTGTTGTGCGCAGGTGCACTCTCCCAGAGAGGCGGGCGTAGCCTCTCCTACATCTCCTGCTCCCTCAGCCGCCCCCTCCTCGCCCGGCAGCGCAGGGGGCGCGTCTGGGGGGGCGCGTGGAGTCGACCTCCGAGGACTCGGACTCGATCCCCTGTGGTGCCCACTCGTTTACCTCCCCCCTGTGTGCGAAGCGCTGTGCGATGCCCACTCTTCTCCCTCTACTCCTTCTTCTTCTTCCTCTCCTTCTTCCTCCTGGGTGCAGGGCCTCTGGCTTCTCCTTCAGCCGCCACTCTGGGTTCTCGGTCGACGGCGGGCCCCCGCGCTCCTCGGCCTGCCTCCCCCAGCCGCGTGTTCTGGGTCTGCCTGCATGGGGGCCGCCGCCGGCGCCTCCGCCGCCGCCCTCGGCGGCGGGGCCCTCGGCGCCCCCGTCGGCGCGTCCGAGGTGCCCATCGCCGCGAACTGGTCCTCCCACTGATCCTCGGTGCCGCCTCGCAGCATCCAGACCTCCTCGGCCGGCAGCTCTCGCGCCCCTGGAGAAGGGCCCTTCGCGTCCGAAGCCAGTTGCACCTCGGGCTGCCCTTCGTCTCCCCGAAGGGATGTGGGCGACGGCCCGCTCGCGCCGTGGACCTGAGCTCTGCGCCTCCGTCGAGAGTGTGCCAGTGGCCCGCCGCCCTCGGTAGAAAGCGCGACGGTCCTTCTGACCGGCTGCGTTTCTCCGTGGCGGCCCGCGGGCCCGCCGCCAGCTTCCCGTCGCCCGGGGTGCGCCGCGCGCCGGGGGGGGCCCTCTGCGCCGCCCCCATCCCCGCTGCGAGCGACATGGGCGGCGGCGGCGCCTCCGCTCATCGCCCCGGCCGCCCTGCGGCCGGCCGTTCGCTTATTTTGGTCGCCAGTGCCCGCGGCGGTGGATCGCCCGCCTCCGCGCAGATCGTGCTGTCCTCTTGGGCCTGCCAGCTTCTCCCCCTCGGCGGCGCTGACCGGGGGGCGTGTCCAGCGGCGCCCGCGAAACCCGCCCCCCCGCGCCCGGCCGCCTCCCGAGCTCCGGCGGCCTGCGCACTCCTCCTGAAGACGCGCCCATCACCTGGCCGTCCGTCTGCCTGCTCGGCGTCGGGGCCCCGCGCGGCCCCCTGACGGGCGCGCGGCGGGCTATGCGCCCGGCGCCACAACAGCCGCGCCGCGGGGCTGGGGCGCGCCGCCCAGCTCCACGATGCACCGCCCGCTGACATCCAGCTGTCGCGGAACGCCCTCACCGCGCCTCCTGGGAAGGAGCTGCGTCGCGATCTGCCGCTCCTCGGCGTCCGCGAGCGCCGCTGCGTGGACTCGGCGCTCGCGCCCCTGGGCCAGCGCGCTCTTCTACGTCTCAACGATCTCGACCTTCCGGGAGCCCGTGCGCTCCATCCTAGCCTCGACCTCGGCGTCCGCGGCGCGCGTCAGCATGTCCGCCATCTCGCTGCTCTGCGCCCGGATGTTTGGCGCCGCCATGATCGTGGTGGAATGACACTTGGCCTCCATGTAGTTCAGGGCTCGGATGAGGTGAACGCCCGGGTGGTTGCGGGCCTTCCGCAGCTCCGCCAAGCGCTGCGCCGTCTGGTTGCCGACCACGTAGATGACCGAGCGCTCCTTCTATTCCTTGCCCATCTCTGCCGCGACGCCCGCGACGCAGAACAGCTCGGCCAGCGCAATGATGACCCACTCCTCCTTGGCGTCGGCCACTTCCTGGAGCGCCTCCAGGTGTGGGGCCGCCTCCTGGCGCGCGTGCAACTTGGCCCCCCAGTTGGCCTGGCCTGCGATGGCGAGCGTCGCGTCGCCTCCAATCTAAACCACTCGCCCCATGGCACCTGGAACGGCCGACCTGTCCCGGGACCCCAGCCCTCTCGTTAGCGACGAGAGGAACGTACTACTCCAGGCCTCTGGGCGGGCGGCCATGGCACTGAGGGCGTCCAGTGTCTCCCGGAACTCCTGCCAGACGAACCCCCGCTCTGGCTCCGTGCCCTTCGGCTTGGCCCGCTCACTTGGCCCGTCTGGCTGGGCCAACAAGGGGTCGACCGACCCCGTCTCCGTGCCCGGCGCCGAGTTGGTGGCCGCGAAATGGGTCCCCGATCCTCTCATCTGCTGCGCCGTCTGGAACCTTGCTCGGCTGGGTCTTCGCCTCCTGATGCGCGGCCCTGCCCGCGGGCTCCCCGTTCTCATCCTCGAGCTGGGCGAGCAGGCCCTAGATCAGCTTCTCCGACGCCGCCATGGTCCAAAGCCCCGATGTCTCCACCCAGAGCAGCTTGAACGCCGAGGCGAAGTCCCGCTTGGCCAGCAGCGCCCGGATTTTCGGACATCGGTACCTCCGCCACAGCATTTGCCTCGCCACTTCTTGGTGCCCCAGCAACTTCGCGGGGGGGTGCTGCGTTTTGTCGCACCCTCGACTAGCGTCCCACATGTTGTTGATGGATCGCCCGTCTGGCGCAACACTGTCATCTGGCAACATCATGGAGGGCCCTCCCCTGGGGCGACTCCATGATCCCTTCGAAGCCAGGGTGGTTCGAGCTCGCCAACCAGGTCCGCCGGGCTCGCGACTCTTCGCAGGTACCCCAGAAGCTCAAGCTTGAACATCGCGTCGGATTTCACGTGGAGGATGCCTCAATCCCAGGTGGTCGCCGTGCCGCCCCCCACCCCCACACTCCCACGCGCGTCGCAAGGTTTCTGAGGCAAACTAGCTTCCATCCTCTGGTAACGTCCACGAAAGCTTTTCCCAACTCGATCACCCTCCCGAAGCTCGCCAGCCCGTGCTCAGGCGATAGCCCCGCCTTCGTCCAGAACCTTTGCGGCGCCAGTGGGCCCTCCCCCGCGCGCCGCTCCTCCGTCCCCACCTCCGCCGCCGTCGCTGGCCGCAACTCCGTAGGTGTGGGTGTGCGGCAGGGTGGGGGGCCTTGATCGGGGTCCCAATTGGGACGACAAAAAAGCCAAGACGTAAGTGCAGAGCCCAGACCGACTCCGCGGCGCAAGCCTCCACTCCATGGCGCGCTCTCTGGACGTCCGTGCCTCGTGAAGACCCCGCGAGTTCCAGAACTCCTCCTGTTCCTGCTTCTCCTCCCCCTGGTCCTCCTCATTCATGTGTCTCGTCCTCCCCCCGCGATGTCTCGTCCTCCTCCTCCTCCTCCTCCTCCTCCTTTTCCTCCTTCTCCTCCTCCTCCCTTTTTCTTCTCCTCCTCCCCCTTTTTGGTCTTCCTCCTCCTCCTCCGCCTCAGTCCTAATCCTCATCTTCCTCCTCCTCCTCCTCCTCCTCCTCCTCTTGCTCCTCCTCCCCCTTCTTGATCCGCCGCCTCCTCCTCCTCCTTCTCCTCCTCCTCCTCCTCCTCCTCCTCCTCGATCCTCCTCCTCCTCCTCTTCCTTCTCCTCCTCCTCCTCCTCCTTCTCCTCCTACTTGGCCCCAACAAAAAATCCCTTGGAAACTCGAAGCAAGAAGTTTATGTGTGCACGCCCACCGGCGACATGAGTTGTCGCGCGCGCGTGCTCCGCGCTCGCGCGCGCGAGATCCCAAGACGCCCCCATAGCCGCAAAATGGTTCCAAGAGGGCCTGAGGCTACAGACGGTGACGCCACCCCAACACGATCCCGCCATGGATTGTGGACTGTTCCAGGCCGACTCGAAGATGACCGAACACATGAACCATGAGTGACGCCGAGATGGCCCGATGGCATCAAGATGGATCCACACGCGCCCAGGGTGGCCCCAGAATGACCACGACGGCTGTGCGATCCAAGCATGACCGAGATATGATCTCAATATGATCTCAAGACGACCGTGACATGCCAGGAATGCTGCAACTTCGGAACTTCGGAGCCCCACCTTGGTTTGAAACGATCCCAGCATGGCGGGATCCGTGGACGACCCGGGATAATTGTTTACCCCATTTTTAATGGGTGGGATTTTAGTCTGGCTGAACTAAAACTCTAATACTATAGGGGAGTAAGCTAGGCAGGATCCCGCCCGGCCCACGGCAGAAGACTACATTGCTAGGCTTCTACGGGGGGTATGGGGGGCTCGGGCAAGGCGTCATTTACTCCCGCTGTCTTCCGCAAGCCTTCCAACGGCCTTCCGCTGTCTTCCGCCTCGTTTTGCTCCTCGAAGCTGCAAAGAACTTTCATTGGTCCGACGTACTCCTCCTCCTCATGGCGTGCTCCTGCAGCGGTCGGCCCCCGCAGCCGCAGCGGCCCGGGAGCCCGGGCATGAGGGGCAGCAGCGGGGGGGGGGGCGGCTCTGCAGTGGCGGGCTGCGGCGCGCTGGACCCCGGCTTGTGGCTCAGAGGTATCACTCCCGCCACGCTGATTCGTCAAAAGCACACCCACGTCCTCGGTCTGAATCAAGGCAGTCCGCGGGAACTCACACGCAGGACTCGCGCATTCGAGTCTGTGGCTGGAGCGCTTCCGTGGGGACACAAGATCTCGCTTGGAAAGGGACCATCCAGGGGGGCATCATGGTCTCTGAGACGCTCCCGCTGGCGGAGCTCGAGGCAATGATCGCCTTGCTCCAGTCCGCCCAGGGCCAGCTCCTCATCATCACAGATTGCGCCTGGGTGATCAAAGTCTTCGCGAGAGGCCGGCCCGCAGTACCGTCACTCCAGGACCCCCCAGACGTGAAGAAGTTCTGGAGCTTCGCCGCGGTTCGGAGACGGGGCATCATATTCTACAAAGTTCAAAGCCATCCCTCAGACGACGACGACGACGCTCGTGACCTCATATCTCACCGGTCATGCCGGTAAGTTGACCTCCGAAACCGACCATTGGCGCCGAGTTCCCGACTGGCTCGTTCGACACATCGAAGGCACCGACCTTTTCGCCGATCGTATTCGAGATCGGCCAGCAGCTTTCAAAGTGTACTACTGGGAAAACAATGGCACCCGAGGCTTGCCGGAGGGTGCGGGGAGCAAGCACATGCGTAGGAAGGCTACAGTCGGTTGGAGCGTGGCAGTCCTCCAGGCAGAGCTCGCTAGGACGCCCCCTAGCCTCACTTGTGCCCCCCCCCCCCTCCCCCCCTCTTTTTCAAGTCTCCTGCAGTGTCTGTGGTACGTTCGGCAGTGTAATTAAAGGAACCTCCGGGCGGCTCAAGACCTCATGTGTCCCGAAGAGCACAAACCAGGTTTCACCCCAGCCACTCCCCCCTCATCAGAATCTGAACAGTGCTCCCGATGCGGAGCGTGGACAGTTCGTGCGGCCAAGAAAGTCGCTTCTCCCTACGTCAGCCCCCCACGGTAGGGGGGAAGAGCGCGCCAGAAGCTCTCCACAGGCAAGTTGCCGCCAAGCCTGCCGGCCTTGCCCTCACCAGCTCCCTGAAGCGGGAGTCCGGCTGCGCTCACATGGAGAGACCAGGACAGCTGCGGAAAGGCGCGCGCGCGTGGAGGAGAATGGGGACTGGGAGGCGGAGGGGCCGGAGGTGGATAAGGAGGCTGCGGGACAAAGAAAATTAAGGGGAGGTGGAGGAGGCGGAACATCGAGGTGCGGATGCTGTGGGGCCTACTCGTGGTCCTCCCCCTCCCCTCCCCGTCCTCCCGCTCCCTGCCTTGCGCGGAGGTGCGAGGAAAGCGCCCAGACTGGAACAATTGCAGCTGCGAGCATCACGAAGCAGGTGAGACGAAGGACGGGGGGCTGGCAACAGGACTGCGGCGTGGATGAGGGGGAGAAAAGCTGACGCGGGCAAGCGGGGAGTTTTCTTGCTTTGGCCTGAGCCCCGTGCGCGGCCGCGTCGGGCGCATGCGGACCCTGCCACTGGGGCCCTCGATGGAGCTCCCTATGAGGCCGCGAACTGGGTGAGGGGTGCGCTAACATGGGCGTCGGGCGCATGCGGGCCCTGCCACTGGGGCCTTCGGCGGAACTCCCTATATGGGCACGAGCCGTGTGAGGGGTGTGCTGGCGATTCTGATGACGATGCTAATGGTGATGGCGGCACGCGGAGAGCAGAGGCAGGAATGGGAGGAGGGAGGGGGGGAGGAGGAGAGAAGAGGAGAGGAGAGGAGAGGAGAGGAGAGGACGTGGGGCGCAGTCTCTCCAAAAAGAGGACCCAACGCCAAGGACAGATGGGACAAACGTAATATCGTCAGCGATCTGAGGCGGCGGCGGCGGCAAGCGCAAGCCCCCTGCCGGGGTCGGGGGCGCGGTCGCCGCTGGCTCGTGCCACCGCCCACAAAGGGCTCGTGCTTTGGGGGCCCTTTTGAGATTACCTGCTGCTGCTGCTGCTGCTGCTGCTGCTCCGGCCCTCCTCCCCTCTGCGCCTGCCCTCCGAGGCGGGTATTCACGATCGGGAACTTTGGCATTCCGCGTCGCGGCGGCGGCCCTGGCTACGCGCTATGCCCTGCGAGCGGGTAGCGTGTCGCTCCGCTCCGCGGGGCGGGAGGTCAAGAAGGGATCGGGACGCTGACGCCTGGCAACAATGACATGGATAGCGTGTCGCGCCGAAGCGCTGTGGGCCAGAACCGGCGGAGCGACACGCTGAGCCAGAGTTCCTGACCGTATCCGTAGCCACCGCCCGCGGGATCCTCTACGAGGACGTCGACAGGCAATGTGGATGTCGGTACATTTGTCTGCCCCAGCGCCCGAATATGTCTATATCAACCGCCTGCCGAGGTCCGCGAAGAACGATGTCCCAGGCTGTGGTTATGGACAAACGTCTGCCTTAGATGCTCACCTTTCCGCGTGGGGGCGCGGCAACGACGAGCTCACGCTCAGCGCCTCTTGCGCGGCGACCCGGCGGCCTTGGCCCGCGAACACTTTCTGTGGAGGTCCTCGCAGCGCGAGCGCAGGACCTGGAGCTCATCCTTGGAGGCCTCCCCGATTGGGTCCAAGATGATGATGGGGTCGGAGGATCGCGCCGCACCGCCGATGCATTGGCGACGTCGGCGTGGAGAAACTCGGGCTCCGCATCGATCCGCATCGCCGATGCATCGGAGATGCGACGCCAGCCTTCGACCCCGCCCACTCGGAGCCCACTTGGGAGGCCTAGAAACCTCCAGCGCCGCCTCCGCGGCCTTCGCGGCCCCGGCTTCCACCGCGCCCACCAACACCATGCCTTCGGCGAGCTCCAGCCGCGCCTCCCAAACGGCGTCCGCCTCCGCCCGGGCGGCCTCCCGCTTCGCTGCGAGGCCAGCGGCCAGCTCGGCGAGCTCCCGCTCCGCCCGCGCCACGCGCCCTGCCAGCTCGTCGCTGCCGTGCTTGATCCGCGCCCAAGACTTGGACACGCTGGCCTCTTCGACCTTAGTGGGGCATAGAAACGACAGGGCAGTGTGCTTACCGGCTCCTTCCTGCAATTTTGTTGCCGGTTCTGGCGCAATTTACTTCCCCAATGCCGGCGCTGGTTCTGGTTGCAGTTCCAATCCTGGAGCCGTTTCCCTGCTTCCGGGAGCAGTTTGTCAACCGCTTTCATGCTGCAGAAGCAGTTTCTTGACAATAGCAAAAAAGCCCTGCCATTTCCGGGGCCCACTGAGTCCTGGACACGCAGCGCATCCTCTATCCGCGACAGGCCGCGTCGGATGGCGACGCGCTGTCGAATGCACCAGCCGATCTCAGCCAGCAGCGCGGCGTCCTCCTCTGCGGCTGCCGCTTCCTCCAGCAGCCCGGGCAGCTGTGGCCCCGCGGCGCTGACGTCTTCCTCGGCAGCGTTACCTGAGGGGCATCGACAGAGGGTTGGGACTGGCGCAGGGGGGAACAACGATCTGGAATCGGAGATACGATGGTGAATCCGCACGCTCCTGGGCGGATTGGGCTATCGGGCCCCTGTCGGCGATGAAGGGGCGATTGTGGGTCGATGCGTCCCTTCCTGAGCCTATCCCTCCCAATGATCCTCGTCGTCTCGCTTTCGCGCCATACCTCAGGCCTCTGCCGGCCGTCTGGGACGATCCCGGCAACCCCGGAACGCCCTCGACGAGGCGTAGATGATGGAGACCACCCCCAGGTCCCGAAAACAGGAGGGCACTTATGAAAACCCCAGAAAGCCGTTCGAGGGCCCCCCCCCCTTGAGCTCATGACCTCGCAGCTGCGCCACGATGACGGCGTGCTCGAGCTGCTGGGCTGGTAAGGCTTCGGGTTGCGCGCAGGCAGCTCCCCCAACCAGCCCGGGCTGGCCTCAACAGGCCCCCCGAGCAGCCTCAACTGGCCTCAACCCGCCCCCAGAGTAGTCTCAACACCTCAACCCTGGGCTACCTTGGGGGCGGACAAAAAGTGTCCACACTTGTCGCGCCAAGACAACTCGTCGTCAAATCACGTCGAACGAATATGTATACCCCCCTTTCCCCAAACTCAAAGTTGGCGGGGTTAGGCGGCAGGCCGCGCGCTAGGGACAAAATGTGGACACTTCAACTTTGGGTTTTGGGGGGAGGGGTGCGAGGCAAGTGATCATGCTGTTGCGGTTGTTATCACGTCGCAGTGTCTTGCCGCCCTGGGTGTGGACACTTTTTGTCCGGGCACCGTACCTTGGGGGCCTGTTGAGGCCAGCTGGGGCTACTCGGGAGGGCCTGCTGAGGCCAGCTGGCGCCACCTGGGGGGGGGGGGCTGCCTGCACGCAGCCCGAAGCCTTACCGTGCTGGACCGACCGCTGCTCGCTGCGCTCCAGCCCTGGCGAGCCGCGTGGAGCGCACTGCTCCTCGCGCCTGCCCCTCTGCGCCGCCAGCCGCGCGGCCAGCCGCGCCTTGCGGCTCCCTTGCAGGCCCGCCTGCAGCTCCAGCAGGTCGGAGAGCAGGGGCCGCGTGCGCCGGTGCAGGCGCGAGAGAATGCGCCGGAGGAGGGCCTGTCGAGACAGCGGCGGCCCCTCTGGGAAGGCTGCGGGTTGCGCGCAGACAGCCCCGCCACGTAAGCGAGGGAGGTCTTCAGTTCTGAAGCCCCCCCTGGTTTTTTTTCGGCGGGGAATCAGCTCCTCCTCTTCCTCCTCCTCCTCCTCCTCCTCCTCCTCCTACTCCTCCACCCCTCGTAGTCGTTGTCGTAGTCGTAGTCGTGGTCGCTAACTACTCGTAGTCGTAGTGGTAGCCGTAGCCGTAACCGTGGTAGTATCATGGTCGTAATCAGAATCGTCGTCGTCGTCGTCGTCGTCGTCGTCGTCGTCGTCGTCGTCGTTGTGCGGCGGATGCCGCGGATAAATAATCATTTTCCGATATTGGTGGGACCCCAGTCCGTCAATCAGGACGCCGAACAAGACCATTCGTTTCCACTATCGGGGGGGGGGGGGTTCTGAAGACCCATCGCGGTCAGCCCCGGGTGGCCTCAGCAGGCCCCCCTCGAGTAGCCCCAGCCGGCCGCAGCAGGCACCCCGAACAGTCTGGGGCGGCCTCAGAACTCTGGCGCCGCCTCCTCCAGGGCTGTTGAGACCGCCCGGGGCCAATCGGGGGGCCCGTTGAGCCCAGCTGGGGCTCCTCGGGGGCCCTGCTGAGGCCAGCTGGCGCTACCTGGGGGAGGGCTGTCCGTGCGCAGCGAAGCACTACCAGATGCCTCCCTGGCGTTCGTCGTCCTTCTCGGGCCTGCCAGGGGCCGCTCTGCTCCTCCTCCTCCTCCTCCTCCTCCTCCTCCTCCTCCTCCTCCTCCTCCTCCTCCTCTCGTCGCCAACGCCAGATGCGCGTCCGTCGCAGAACGGGCCAGGAGGAAATCCCGGAGGGGCCTGGGGCCCAGGTTGGAGCGGAGCTGTGCCTGGCGCTAGGGCCGCCGCTGCCTCCACTGTTGCAGGCCTTGGTAGTGGACACCAGCACCAGCACAAGGGGGGGGCCTCCACCGGAGGAAGACATCCTAGATGTCGACGCTGGTGACAATATTTCGACCACCCGGGGAAGCCCATACATTAACACCATCACCGAGAGCGGGACCACCTTCCCTCGGTGGAGGCACTCCGCCCATGTATTGGTGGTTGTGCCAACCTCCGGGCCTCCGAGACTGGCCCTCCTCCGCATGAGGTGTCGCTCACTCGGCTTCTTCCGGCGGGCGGGCGCCACCAAGCTCGCGACGCACAGCGGCACGGAGACCTGCGTGGCCGGGAGGCTGGCTGCTGCCCGAGGCCCCAGCAGCTCGGCCGCGGCCCTGGACAGTGCCGAGCCCGCCCGCAGGAGGTGCCGCGGGACGCCCGAGGAAGGGAACTGCACCAGGAGGCCGCCAGCTCCGCCGGGCACGTCGAGCGCCACCTCCATGCCGAGGGCTCCCAGCAGAGTCAGCGCCACGCGATCGCCGCGCAACTGCTCCCGAGTCCATGCTGGCAGCAGAACGCACCGCCGCTTCTCCCGCGACTCCTCGACGATGTCCGCCGCGGTCATGCCCAAGTGGCGGTCCCCACCCGCAGCCGCCACCGCCTGCACCACCGCAGCGGGGCAGAGCTCCGCGCAAGAGGCGGCAAACAGCGCGCCTCGCCAGACGCCAGGGGCGTCGAGCAGCAGGGCCGCGTCCGCGAGGCTGACCATGCCCTGCTCGTTGGGGCGGAGCCAGGCAGCCAGCTCGGCCCTCTCCTCCAGGTCGAGGGGCTCGTACTGGTGGGATATGGCGTCTGCCAGCCCCTCCACGGGAGCCCGCACCTGCCCCGCGAAGCGTGCACGCCAGAACCACCGCAGCGCACCGCACCCGAGCAAACTCTCTGGCGTCCAGACGGGCCTCCCGGCGCCCTCAGGTTCTGCCAGCTCCTCTGCCAGCGCGGCGCGCAGCGCCTCCAGGCGAGCCAACTGCCCACGCAGCGCGGCCCGCGGGCCGCTCGGCGCCTGCAGCAGCTGCTCTTCGGCGGCGACCGCTGCTGCTGCTCCTGGTGCTGCCGCCCAGTCGTCCAGCAGCGCCGCAAGCACGAGGCAGGCGTTCGAAGAGTCCGAGAGCATGGTCAGCAGCAGCCCGCCGCGCAGGCTGCTCTTCAGTCGCGCTTCCACGTCGCCGACGGTGCCAAAGGTGCTCGCGGCTCCCTGGATGCCCTCCAGCACGGAGGACATCGCGCCGCGGAGCCTCGTCTCCTCCCTGGGAGCCGGCTTCCTCGCCAGCGCGAGGCAGCGCGAGAGCTTGCCCCAGAGCGACGAGATCTCCGACTCCCCGTTGAGGAGAGGATTCATGGGGCTCCGGTGGCCTCGGGAGCTGCCGAGACAGGGAGCCTCGTCCACGGCCACCGCCGGCGGTGCGGGGGTGGGCTGGCCCTCGCGGGCTGCCCACACCTCGAGCCCGCTGAAGAGCCGAGCGCCTGGGCAGAAGGGCTACGGACACACCCGTTCCCAGGTCATCGGCCGCCCAGATCTTTCCAATCGTGGGTCTCTGGAGATCTCTGGAGCCTTCTGGAGCTCAGGACCCCGACGTTCGCATGACCTTCGCGCCCTGGGTTACCTCGTGTGGACCCCAGGGCCCGAAACGGGCATCCCGCACCCCAAACTCCGAGCAACCAGTCGTGTTTCAGACGCTCCAGAGAGCGCCCCGTGCCCGCGCGCCCGCGTCTGGTCGCTGCCCTGGCCCTGCGGGTGCTTGCAAGCTTGTCTCGAGACCCGCAAGGACCATGACGCGAGAGTACTCAACTTCCGTTGCTTCACACCTGTCCCACCGCCAACGCCGCTGGAACCGTCCTATGGCGGCTTGCTTCACCATCTTGCCAGTGCACCTCTGCCGTGCACGGCTCGTTTCGCCACTCTGCGAGTGCACCGCCGACGTGCGCGGATATTATCCTGTCTGCTCTCTCTCTCCCTCTCTTTCTCTCTCACTCTCTCTGTCTTTTTTTTTTGTCCCCCTCTCTCTCTCTCTCTCGCTCCCCCTCCCTCCCTCTCCCTCTCCAAAGGGCGCGAGCCAGCACCGCGGCCGAGGTGCAAAAGAGTCCGCAGCCCACGCCTCCGCGCAGCCCCCGGCGCGCGGCCCGGCCGAAGAGGGCCCGGCCCCCGCCGCGGCCGCGGCCGCGGCGCCGCGCGGGCAGGCTGCGGCGAGGACCACCTCACGCCAGGCCGAGCGCGGAGGCGGCGTGCAGCCTGGGAGGGCACAAGGACGGCCCCTCTGCACCTCGACCGGGATGCAGGCCGACGACGACGACGACGACGACGCCGACGCCGACGACGATGGCGATCGTCATCCTCGCCGTCGTCGGCGTCGTCGTCGGCGTCGTCATCGCCGTCGTCGTCGAGGAATCCTCGGCCAGACGCAGCGAGCGACCCTGGGCAGGACCTCTCTGACGGGCAGCCGAAGGGCGGCGAGCCGACCGGCTTCGTTCCCAGACCCTTGCAGGACGACCCTGTTCGAGACATTCACCAAAGGAGCGCTCGCAAACAGGTACACTCCTCGGTGCCACCGGGCATGTGCCAGTTTGCTGGGGTGCGTACCGGTACAACTTCACCAGGGTAAAACATGAGAAGCCTTCACGGCCGGAGGGCGGTCCCGTTTCAGAAAGTGGCTCTCGCCCTGGCGCCGCGCGCATTCGCACCGAAAGATTGCCACAGCTTCGCGGAGGGAGGGGGGTCGTTCTCAGAGTGCGGCTCTCGCCTCGGCGCTGCGCGCGTTCGCCTCGAGCGTGTGCAGCAGCTGCACTGACGGAAGGGGCGGCTATTAACGTGTGGCTCTTGCCCCAGCGCCGCGCACGTGAGTGACACAAGTTCGCACTCGCCTGGCAGATGGACGGCAGCTCCTTGCCAGAATGGAGCTCTCGCCCCGGCGCCGCGCGCATCCTTCCGCATGCAACGCCGGGCAGGATGGGGGACCGGTCGCTCTCTCAGAAGTGAGATTCTCGCCCGGGGCCTCGTGGAGTTCAAGGGCCCGACACGTCAACGCACGCAGAGCTGCACGGATCCATGGCGTTTTTTTTTTTTTTTTGTTTTTTCCGAACTGCAGCTTTCGCTGGGGACTTCCTCGAAACTGACGACCACAAGGGCCAACTCGTGCAACCGTTACACGGATGGGGAGCGGTCCCTTTTCGAGAGGGGGCTGTCTCTTGACACCCCGTGGAAATGTATGACACTTGCTTTTAGCGGTCCTGGCTAAGCGCTAGAAAGATGCGGGGCAGTCCCTTTTGGGGCCCTCGCCAAAATGGCAAGCCCAACTGTACTGGATGTTCAAAAGGCGCTTCTTGAAGTGAAAAGGAGGACTTGTAATTAGGGGCGCCTGGGAAGGGAACTTGGGACGGGAGGGTGTATTGCAGCATCGCTTATGCAGCTTTGGTTTACTCTGGTCCTTCTCCTCCTCCTCTTCTTCTTCTTCTTCCTCCTCCTCCTCCTCCTCCAGTGCCTCTCTCTCTCTCTCTCTCTCTCTTCCACCATCTCCTACACACACTCGAAGTCCAATTGAAACCAAAAACACCCAAATAGTCCAACAACGGCCTGAACCAGAAAGTCCGACACCGAACCGTGCCCCTTGGGGTCCGCTGCGCCACGCCTCGGCAGCGAACGTCGAGATTCGACTCTGGAGATCGAGCGTCCGAACAAAACACATCAAGGCGCTTCTCCTCACCCTCACCTCTTCCTGCGCAACTCGCCGCACTCCTTCCTTAGGGGAAGAAGACACGCGTAAACCTGAACTTTTGCAGCCAAGTCGGGAGAAATCTAATCGGCGGAACCCGGCAGGTTTGTGAAGCCTTCGCTGATAAACCGACATCCAAATCGTGATCCGAAGTGTAATCGAATCGTAATCGGAATCGGTAGAAACCGAATCGAATCGGGTCAGAGGAATCCCAGAGCCGATTCGAGAAGTCCACGCGGAGCTCCGACAATTTACGCTTCCGAAGGAGCGGCTGGAGAGCCTGCGTCGGCGCGAGCGCCTCTCTGGGGAGGAGATGATGGCCACCACGACGTGCGATTCCGCTCCCCCCCTCCTTCCTGCCCCTCCTCCCCCACCCCCCCTTCCCAGTTCCCCCGTCGATCTACGGTTTTCCTGTTTAATTTCGCCCCCCGCCCCCCTCTCCCACCCCCCCACCCCCTCTTCCCTGCAGGGGGCGGCGCGGGCACCCTCTCCTTCCTTCGCCCCCCTCCCCCCCCCCGCAGCCACTGCTCGTTCGGCGACCTCTCCATCGCGGGGTCGCCGGGCGCCTTGAACTGGGGCTGCCAGGTGGTGCGGTCGTAGACCTCGCTCGGCTTGAACCACGTGCCTGGAAGAAGACACGGCGGCACAACGATAACCTCTCGGAGCTCCGCGCGGATGCCTCGGAGCAGCGCTGAGGCTCCCCCTCCTGGGCGCGCGGAGCACGCCGAGGGGCGCTGCCGCCAGGCGCCGCACGGGGGGGGGGGGCCAGCACCGATCCATGAACTCCGCGCGGAGCTGCGAACGTGTACAGTGGAGACCAGTCCGCAAGAAAGCTTCCACAAGAAACCCAACCCTGAGACCCCAGGACGTCCATCGGTCTTTGGTGTGGGAACGTCACGCTTTCCATGGCAATAACATCGAGACCCAAGAAACCCAAGGCACCCTGGAGGCAAGCAGGGTGTTTCTTGGCATGGGTCTCCACTGTACGGTCGGGGGCTCTTGCTTGGAGCATCGCGGCGGCGGCCCCAGCGACACGCTGTGCCCTGCGAGCGGACAACTAGCGTGCCGCTCGGCTCCGCGGGGCGGGGGGCCGGGAGAGCCCCAGGACGTGGGCGCTTAGTGACTGGGACGTGGGCAGCAGGGCTGGACCTAAACGTTGTATTTCGTTTTGTTTTCGTGCTGCTTTTCGTTCTGCTCCACCTGTTTTCCTGCACCCCCCATCCCAGAACGAGCAAAAACAAGACACAGCCGAGATCCAGCAAAACAGCGCTTGGGTCCAGCCCCTTTGATCAGCGCGTCGAGCCGAAGCGTTTTGGGCCAGGACCGGCGGCTCCGCACGCCGAGCCCAAGCTCCCGACCGTGTGCTCGTGCCGCTGTTGCTCCTTCCTCGAGCGCCGTCGGGCCGCGCGGGGCAGGCGCCGCGGTCGCCCTCGCACGACGCCGTCTGCGCGCGGGCCGCCTCCAGCCGCCCCCGCTGCAGCTTCAGGGCAGCCTCCAGGCTCCGCCCGAGGGGCCGCGAGGCCGGGCAGAAGAAGTGCTCCGCGCCGCTCGAGAAGAACAGGAAGCCGTCCGTCGCCTCCGCTTCGAAGCCAGCATGGAAATCAGACTGCAGGTATTTCGCCGTCCTCGGCCTCTAGGGACCCTCGCTGGGGCCCCGAGACCGTCGTGAGTCGAACCGAGGGGGAAAGCCGGTCCCCGGGAGGGGTCGAGACTTCTGGGGGCCCCACATTGAACAAATCAAGCCGCCCGTCACCTTCACTTTGAAGCACAGCATCTGTTGGAACTCCTCTGGCTCCCCCGCGCCCAGCATCTGCCAGTCCTCGTCCTTGGCCAGATCCAAAGTGATGTGCGGCAGCGCCGCGTAAGGTCTGCCTCCTGGGCTGACCTTGTAGAGCTCCAGCCCGCCGCAGGACAAGCGCACGAGGGCCGCCTGGTCGGGGCTGGAGCCTGACCCGCCCCTGCCCGGCCCAGTGCCATACCACCCGCCCGCCACAAGGTGCATGTAACCGAGGTCGTTGTCGGCCCCGTCCAGCGCGGCCCGGAGCACCGAGGGGCCGAGGAAGAAGCTGCCTGCCACGTCGGCGGAGACGGTGACCTCTACCAACTCGGACCCTTCAGTGGTGACAGTCGTCACGCTGCCGCCAAAACTTACGTTTACGTGTCGCAGCAGAGACCCAACATCCCATGTCGGCAGCGCGCGGTCATGCGGGCGCTGGAACTGGGGTGGCACCACGCCGTCACCGCTGTCAGGAGGAGCGGTGCGGACGTTTGAGGGCATGGCAAGCCTGTCGTCTACCTCCTCCAGAAATTCGGACACGCCCTTCGAGGCGTAGGTCGCCGTGAACGTGTCGCCGCCACCCCAAGGTTCCAGCTGGACCCCGCTCACACGGTCCATGCCAAGCGTCACGCCCGGCGCGCTGACGGTCAGCGGCGCGCCCTCGCCCACCAGCCCGCACAACTGGTCGAAGACTTCCGAAGCGTTCTCCCCGCTCGGCTTCGGCTTGCACCCTGTGGGGTCCACCAGCTCTACCGTGAACTCCTCCAGGGCCCCCCTTATCTCGATGGTGTCCTTTCCAGCACCTATGGGCAGATGGGCGTTGTCCACGCGAATCTGTGGAAGCTGGATCACGCCGTCGCGCACGTCGAGGCGGCCAGCCTGGAGGGAGAGCCTGCCCGACCCGGGCAGGAAGTCCTCTGGCCTGACATCGGGGCCCAGAGCCTGGAGCAGCCTCAAGGGCACGTCCAGGTTGGGGCGCGCGCGGAGGGACAGTGCGTGCTCCTTGGACAGCCCGAGGTCCACGGTGAACTCGCCCTTCAGTCCGCCGACCACGGCGTCGCTCTCTCTGTACGCGTCCGCGACGGCGCTCAGCACGCCCGCGTCGCCCTGCTCGGCCAACTTTTGCAAGACTGGCTTCGCCAGCACGTGCGCCGTGCTCTTCATCGTGCCCTTCAGCTGCATGAGGTGGGCTGGGCACAGCCGCCCTTTGGGGCTCTCGCACCAAGCATCGAACTCGATCTTGTGCTCCACGTTGCCCTCGGACTTGGGCACGGTGCCGAGCGCGACTCCGGCCCATGCGGGCAGGAGCTCCAACACCTGCGGCCACAGCAGGTCAAAGATCGCCTCCTCAGCAGCCTTGCCCCCCGATCCTGCCATGATCGAGTTTATGATCGACAGCACCAGGCCACCCGACCCGATGTCGAACTTGGCCTTGCTCGTCTGTGTGTCTGGCTCAAGCTCCCACTTCCCGCGCTCGTCGGTCCTGACGTCCCCAGACATGGAGATGTTGGCCGATACCTTTAACTTCTCGATCTGGCCGTAGTCGCCATCAACGAGTCCGCCCAGGGTCCCGAACCAGTTCTCCACAGACGAAAACCCCTTGGCGAGTCCCTCGTAGGCGGACTCGGGCAGCACAAAATCGACCTTGTCCAAAAAGCCCTCTACCATGGCCATCGCCGCGCCGCCATCGCCGTGGAGCCCAAACGAGAAGACGCTGTCGCTCTTGCGCGCCAGCGTGACGGTCGCGACGACCCTGGTCAGCTGCACGTCTCCCACCTTGAGGTGCACGTCGCCGACGCTCGTGGCCGGGAGGGAGCGGCGCACGACGTACGACTCCACGGGATGCTTCTCGATCGGGTAGATCCTGGTGGCCATCTCCTCCCGGGCGAGGCACTCGCGCCGCTGCAGGCTCTCCAGTCGTTCCTCGAGGAGCCGAGTGCGCCAAAAGACAACCTTCCAGGAACCCCGGGCGGACCCCCCCAGAACTCCGCGCGGAGCTCCGGCCGTCTGTGCCGATATGCGTGCTTTTTTCTTCCTCGAGCTCCTGCAGCAGGGCGCCCGGCGAGGCCCCGGCCCCCCGGGACGCCTCTGGAGGCCTCCTCACTGACGTCTGAGCAGGGGGGGGTCGGAGGCTCTCGCCGCACCGCCGATGCATCGCCCATGCCTCGGCGATGCGCCGGCGACGTGGGCGGTGCGTCGGCGCCGTCGGCGTGGAGAAGAGCGGACTCCACACCGCGTGGCATCGCCGATGCGTCGGCGACGCGGCGCGACCCTCCGACTCCATCTGCTCCGACCCCATCTGGGAAGCCTAGAGCCTGTTAGCATGGGGGAAAAAAGTCCTGAAGGAAACGGGTCCTGGACCCCAAGGCCTCCCCCCAGGACGAGAGATCTCCTCCCGGAGCCGCTCTCTGCCAGCCCCAGCCCGAAACTGGCAAAAAAGCACAGGATCCTTTCCCCTCAGAACCCGTTCCCCCCATGTCGGCTGCACGTAAGAGTGAGGAGGAGGATGAGGAGGAGGAGGAGGAGGAGGAGGAGGAGGAGGAGGAGGAGGAAGAGGAGGAGGAGGAGGAGGAGGAGGAGAGTGACCTGTGGTGCGCGGCTTCAGGGGGGGCGCGAGGGGGCCCCACACCCAAGCGCGCAGGCCGCTGCTCTCGCATCGCATTCGGCGATCGGGGGGCCCCACTGTGTGAGAGGGATGGACGTACCATAGGGCCAAACTGCTACGGCAGGTTCGTGTCGTGCCGACCCCAGCGTTGGTTTTTGACACCGCAGGGATCGTTCAACCTTGAACGATCGGCCGCTGCCGCAACGTCCGATCGTTCAACATCGATCGATTCTGGGTCGCCGGCGGCGTTCAACCTTGAACGCCCGCGCTGGGGTCGCCGCTGGTCGACACGACGCGAACCTACCGTACACCCACCCCCTGGGGGACAGAGCCCGCACTATGAGTCGGGATGCCCCCCAGAGGCGCGTGCGCCTTGAGGGCAGCGCGCAGTGAGGCGATAGGAGGATAGATGTTGGCGTTGCCACCGACCAGGCCTGCACCATCTTCCACACAATGAGCTCGCACCAAAGGTCACTCGGGCGAAGGGTCACTCTTACGTGTGCAGTGGAGGCCAGTCCACAAGA
The DNA here is from genome assembly GCA_963575745.1 of Prorocentrum cordatum. Taxonomy (NCBI): domain Eukaryota; class Dinophyceae; order Prorocentrales; family Prorocentraceae; genus Prorocentrum; species Prorocentrum cordatum. Next base: position 1,418,210 of record CAUYUJ010020726.1, on the reverse strand, counting down.
AGCCTTTCACAGGAAATCCAACCCTGGGACCCCAGGGCGTCCACTGATTCTTGGCGTGGAAGCGTCACGCTGCCCATAGCGAGAACATCGAACCCCAAGGAAACCCAGGGCACCCTGGAGGCAAGCAGGGTGTTTCTTGGCATGGGTCTCCACTCCGCTCGACCGTGGCGAGCCTCGCGCATGGAGGTGGCGCCCGCCGGCGACCCCAGCGCCAGCAGCAGCGCGGCCGCCAGCTCGGCCGCTCGCCCGCGCGGCCGAGCTCTGCCGCGGGGCGCACCGTGCGGCCTCTCGGGGCGCGCGCCCCTCCGGGTGCCCTCCGGTGGCGACGCGGGGCGCGCGGCTCCGCGGGCCGAAGCCCGCGCCATCGGGCGCGCGCCCAGCGACTGTACTCGCAGACAAGAAGATGGGGTGTTCCCAGACCCCCTCGGGTCATGAAGAAATCACAGCGGACAATTTTTTTACGCTATTTTCGGCCTCCGGGGGCACTTACGGGCCCTCGGGACCGCCAAAAACCCACTCAGGATGGAAACCCTGTCCCGGGGAATGGGTCCAGACCTTTGGGGTCGCGCCATGAAAAAAAATCATGACGTCGGGGGTCTGGGGCCCGAGGTGCCCCCAGGGAGGCTCCCTTGGCCTCCAGAGCACCCCTCACGAGGCCCAGCGGCTCCCCAGGGGCTCCAAAATGGATCGAAGAGCTGGGGGCACCTTGGGCCAGGGGCACTTTTAGCAACCACCGAAACGATTGCAGCATGCGGTCTATCCGGATGTGGTCTCGAGCCGCAAGGGGAAGGGGGGCGGCTGATCAGGTGCTTTCCGGGATGGGGGGGCGCACGGAGGCGGGGGAGAGGACCCCCAATCCCGACCTGGTGATCCAGGGGGTCCTGGCTGAGGGCGGCGGGGGTGGCTTTGTGGGGCTCCTGGGGGCCAACAAAACCCACCCTCACCCCCGACCAGGGCCCACTGGATCACCAGGTCGGCATTTGGGGTCCTGGCTTGGGGTGGGGGGTGGGTTGTGCTGCCGTAGATAGAGTGGACACATACGACAAGACATCTTGCTACGTATCAAAACTCTTGGGGCACATGCTTCGTCGATCTTTGAGGGTCCTACGGCCGGGAACTTTTGCACAGCGCGTTGCCGCGGCGGCCCCGGCGACACGCTATGCCCTGCGAGCGGATAGCGTCTCGCTCCACTCCGCGGGGTGGCAGGCTGGGAACAGCTCGGACGCGGACGCCTGGGGAATGGAAAAACGGATCATGTCGCGCCGAAGCGTGGTGAGCCAGAACCGGCGGAGCGACACGCTAAGCCAAAGTTCCTGACCGCACAAGGGGCATTTCCGATCATAACCTTTGCCATAACATATTGGGGGGCACATTCTTCCTCGATCTTTGAGGATCCTCATGTGCGCCACAGCTTCTGTGGGTCCCAAAAGCCATTGGGGTATAACGAGACTTCTGTGGAGCACCTGCTGGCATGCCAGTCTCTCATTTGGTGCGCCTACTGTACGGAGGACGTGGCTTGTGGGCAGTGGGGTGGGGGGGCAGAGCAGGAGAAGGACGATGATGTGGAGGGGGAGGAAGAGGAAGACGCGGCGGTCCTAGCTGATCAACGTCTGGGCAGCGCAAGAGGGAGAAGGGGAGAGAGAGGAGGAACAGAGGAGGAGAAGGACGACGATGATGTGGAGTGTGAGGAAGAGAAATGCGCCACAGTCCTAGCTGATCAACGTCAAGGCAGCGCAAGAGGGAGAACGGGGGAGGGAGAGGAGGAGAAGGGCGAACCTGGGATGGAGTTAGGCCAGCTACCGCTCATGTTGCGTACGGGACAGCCGCGGCTGCAGCACAGGCGACGGGCATCGGAGGGGGGAGGGCCAAGGTCTTGCTTGCACTGCTCAGTCGCTGGAGCGGGGCACCGCGCCGTCAAGTCCATGGGACGGCCCAATCCACAACTCCGCATCCTCTGCCATCCTCCTCCCTATGCTGCTGATGCCGCTGCTCCCCGTCTGTCCTTGACTCAGTCCCGCTGCTGCTCCTCTTCCCTCTCCTTCTTTCTCCTTGTGCTGCTGCCGTTGCCGCCGCCGCCCCCCTTCCAGCCCTCTCCCTGTCTACCTCCATCCAGGGGGGGCGAGCATGACCGACGCCGCTGCACAGACCTCTCCCGAGGCGCGTCCGGACCAGCATCTCGAGGCGAATCCTGCCGTGGCGACGCGGGGCTCCAAGGGAGGCCCCCAAGACGGCGAGAGCGCGAGGCAAGGGCAGCGGCATATCGGTGCCCGCTCCTCCTCTGGCCGCTTGCCTCCGCGGGTCTGCGTGCTTGGCGCGCAGCCCCGGCGCCCCCGAACACTCAGGCCTGGAACACCTCGGACCCCTCCGTCTGGTAGGAGTCCCTCGCGCCTGGGAGGGGGGCCCCAGCACTGGGGAGGGCCGCCGCGCCCTGCGCCCCTCCCCCTCCCGGCCCTCCTCCCCTTTCCCCCCCCCCTGGTGGGGTCCCCCCCTCTTCCTCGCCTCTCCTCGCCTCCTCCCCCCCTCTTCCTCGCCTCGTCCTCTTCCTCGCCTCTCCTCCCCCCTCGCCTCTTCCTCTTCTCGCCTCTCCTCGCCTCCCCCCTTCCTCCTCTCCTCGCCTCCTTCCCCAGCTTCCCCTTGCTGACGCTGGCGGCTCACTGGGTCGGTCGCCTCTCCTCTCCTCGTCATCCAACCACTCCCTCCTCGATCATTCGCCCCCCTTCTCCCAATATATATATATATATATATATATATATATGTATTCCTCCTCCTCCTCCTCCTTCTTCCCCCTCCCCTCCGACTACATCCTCCACCCGTATCCTCATCACTTGCCTCTCCTCCCCCTTTCCTCTCATCTCCTCTCTCCCCTCCTCTCCTCTCTCCTCTCCTCTCCTCTCTCCTCTCTCTCTCTCCTCTCCTCTCTCCTCTCTCCTCTCTCCTCTCTCCTCTCTCCTCTCCTCTCTCCTCTCTCTCTCCTCTCTCCTCTCCTCTCCTCTCCCTCTCCCTCTCTCCTCTCCTCTCCTCCTCTTTCTCCTCCTCCTCCTTCTCCTTGTCCTCCTCTCATCCTGCTTCTCCTCCTCCTCCTCCTCCTCCTCCTTTTCCTTCTCCACCTCTTCCTTCTCCTCCTTCGTTCACTCCCCTCTGGCTCAAAGAATCCTGGGCCCGCAAAGCCAAGGGCGCCCCCCCCCTTGCCGAAACTTCACCTTGTGAGCGGGGGGGGGAGGGGGCGGGAGGAGGGGGAGAAGGCGGAGGAGGAACATAGAAGAAAGAAATCCCAACATCCCTCTGGGCGCATGATGTTTAGACCGCGTCCTCTTCCAGCCCCCCCCCCCCGCTTTCCCTTCGGGGAGGGGGTTCCCCCTTTCCCTACACCACGTCGCAACACATCTTCCCTGGCCTCTGAGCTGGATGTGGCTGGCCACATGGCGCAGTGGCCGCACCTGGTCACCGCCGGAGTGAAGGACGAGACGCAGATGACATCTTTGATGAGGATTTGAACGGTTCCGTGGAGCTCCTTCGAAGCCCTTTCGGGGTGGCACTGGGGCGTTGTTGGAAGTCAGTGGGGACACTTTGAGGCCTGCTCGAAGCCTCAAGAGCCCTTCGGAAGCAACAAGGCGTCGACGGCAACCATCATTGCTTTCCTGCGTGTAGTTCTATGGTTGTTGCCTCTCGGGAGCCCTCGTGGCGGCGTCTTGGGGCGATCTTCTGTAGGTCTTTGTCAACATGTTGCCTCTTGGGATCCCTCTTGGCGGCGTCTTTGGCCGACCTGGAGGCTATCTTGGCGTGTCTTCACCCATTTTGTCTCCCCTTGTCGAGTCTTGGCCTGTCTTGTCTATGGCCTTGTCCAGCCAACTGGCCGTCTGGGACCGTTTTGGCGGCATCTCGGGCCGTCTTCGAGTCCATCCCACGACGGCTTTCTGGCCGCCAGTCGACTGCAGGGATCCACCCGCCTTGTTAGAGGAAACCCCTTCCCTGGGTCTGTACGGGCGGTGGGGTGGAGTGGGGGGGGGCGTGCGGGGTTAGGTCCACACCAAGATGCCCGAATACGCTCCAAGCTGGTTTCCGGTATCTCGAGACTGCCTGACAAGAGAGTCCAACACTGCTCAGGACAATTTCGATCAGGCCTCCAAGGGGCTGCAAGACTTCCCCGAGACGGCTGCCCAAACACTGATTTGAAGGCGGGGCGCACTGGATTACCGGGGCGACGCCCCCCGCTGCCACGCGGTCTCATCCATCATCATCATCATCATCATCATCATCATCATCATCATCATCATCATCATCATCATCATCATCATCATCATCATCATCATCATCATCATCATCAGCACCATCAGCATCATCATCATCATCATCATCATCATCATCATCATCATCACCATCATCAGCACCATCATCATCATCATCATCATCATCATGATCATCATCATGATCATCATCACCATCAGCACCATCATCATCATCATCATCATCATCGTCAGGATCATCATGATCATCATGATCATCATCATCATCATCACATCATCATCATCATCATCACCACCACCACCACACCATCATCATCATCATCATCATCATCATCACCACCATCATCACATCATCATCATCATCATCATCATCATCATCATCATCATCATCATCATCATCATCATCATCATCATCATCATCATCATCATCATCATCATCATCGCCCCTCCGGGGCCCAGGCAGAACACTGGCTTACAAACAACACCCTCGCCCCGCAGAGTGCGTTTGGTGACCCTTCTCCCCCTCTGAGCTCAGACAGGAGCTCGCAGGGGCGGAGTGCGGCGGCGCCGCGCTGGCATCGGCGACGCCCCCAGCGGAGCAAGGGGGTCAGCTGCTGGCGGACAACGCGTCCGCGGCTTAGATTGTCGCACGAAGCGAGACTAGAGAAAGTCCCCCTCCCCCCCCTCGGCCTCCACCTGCTCCTCCCTCCCCACTGTCCTCCTCGTCCTCGTTCTGCCCGTCCACGTCGGACGCGTGTCCACCCGAGATCTGGGGGGGGGACATGGGCTGACGTCTGGCCTCTTCTCCCCTTAGAGCTGGGCGGCAGCGATCGAGGGACCGACCGAAGCGAAAGATGAAGAGAGGGGTCGGCGGTGGACAAACCTCCCTTTAGTAGACCTCCCCTTAGCCAAATTCGGCCTGGGACCGAAACCGACGGACCTGGACCCGCAAAAAGGACGGCCGCGACGCCCTCTCGCGGAACGAAAACGGCCAATTCCTTAATCGACGTGTCAGGATAGGAGGTCTGTCCACCCCCGAAGGGGGAGGGAGAAGGGGAGCGAGGAGGGAGGGCAGATGGGGGGGGGGGGAGGCGGGGCACGGCGCAGGGCGCACCTCCCTCGCTCGTCTGCTTGGAGTACTTGTACCTCGATTCCCAATCCGCGTCCAGGTCGACCTGCTCCAGCACTTGCTCCGGAGCTGGCAGCGCAGCCATGCCCTGCGCCGCCCCCGGGCAAGACATGCGACAGCGAGGCAGAAGCAACGAGGATGCCTGCCTCCTGCGTCACTCCCTTGGCCAGCCAGGAGAAACGCCCACCGTGTGAAACAGACAACTGGAGAATGCCTCCTTCGGCTTGCATGTGGCGGGTTCCAGAAACCCTGAACCCAACAAGATTGCGATTTCTTTGGGGCGCATCTTTCACTTCCGCCAGCTTTCGCCGGCCTTCCGCTGGCGGAAGCGCCCTAGTTTTACTTCCGCCGCGTTCTGCCGACCTTCCGCCGCCTTCGGCCGATGAATAACTGTCAACTTCTACATCCCTCGAAGGCGAGGCCATTTCCAGACCCCCCCATGTAAGTGGGGCCGCAGTGAGCGAGGCTCTCAGACTGCACCGCGTCGCCGAGGCTGGGGCAATCGATGCCTTGGCGACGCGATGCGACCGACCGGGGAGCCCAACTGACCCTGGCGACAAGTCATGCCGGTCTGGGAGCCCATAGACCAATGAACACAGTCACGTCTGCCACGGCAACGAACTTGTGCCTTCGCCTCCTCTCCATCTGTGGATCTCATTCACTCGCGCTCCTCCTCCTCCTCCTCCTCCTCCTCCTCCTCCTCCTCCTCCTCCTCCTCCTCCTCCTCCTCCTCCTCCCCTCTTCCGCCTCCTGTGGCTCCTCTGGCCCTCATTTGCTGACCCAACCCAGATTCAGAGGGCTTCAGACAACCTCCATCGCGCAAACTCTGCGCGGCTACTTTTTGACCCGGCTCGGGGAGGAGGGAGAAGGGATGGGGGGATGAGGATGGGGGAAACGAGGAAGGACGCAGAGGAGAAGAGAGCGGAGAGAGATAGAGAGAGAGAGAGAGAGAGAGAGAGTAAGAGCCCTCCCACCTCGTCCCTTCCCATTGCGCTGATGCTTCTGTGTCCTCCGATTGGTGTCTTGGCGGGCATGGGCGCCCAAAGGGACCCCATCGCGCGACGCACGAACAGAAGGGGCAGCGCAGCTCCGTACATTTCAAGGGGAAGCGTCGGATGGGAATGCGGATGAGCAGGAGGAAGGAGAAACCGATGAGAAAAGAGGGGGAGGAGGTGCAGCAGCACGAGAGAGGAGGCTTGTGAGCAGCAGGGAGACCATGGCAAGGCGGAGGACGGAAAAAGGAGGGGGGCGGCAGCGGCGAGGAAGGGCTCGGATCACAAAGCGTGGCCCGCGCATGGGCGTGGGCGCCATGCCGAACGACTGGAGCAAACTGCCGATCCTGAGCTGAGGCTAGCGGTGCAGCGGGAGCACCATACCCATCGGTCGGAAGAAGTAGGTAGAAACACAAAGTAGGAAGGCGTTGGAAATAGATTGGGTTTCCGCCCGCCTCCTGAAGAGGAAGGAAGAGGGAAAACCACTCCACTCTTGAAGTAGGAAGGCGCTGAAAGTAGATTGGAAACTGGGAATCCCAAAATACCTACTTTCAACGACCGGTGGGTACTGAAACAATATCAACGGTTCCGATTGAACACGCAATCCGACTGGGTTGTCGTGTTCCAATTTATGCGCTAGGAACAGATGCTGGAGCAAAGGGGCCCCGCTCGTACGCAATTCGGGTAGAGAGGAAAGTAGTACTCAGATTGAACAATTGTGGATGGGGAAGAAGAGGGGAGACGGGAATGAGCTGAAGCCAACGACGAAGCGTGGGCACCGTCTCAACGTTCCGACCGAGATCGCGAAAACAGCTGTCCTGGCGAAGGACCCAACCATATGCAGTCGTGAGTGCAGCATTTGTGAATTCGCTGGCCCAACGGGCCAGAGGCGTGCTAAAATCTCCGGTAACTGGTTCACAATGTTTCTAGTTCGCGCGCGCGGGGCGGCCCCTGGGGGTCCCCGGAGGAAAAGTACCCCGGCAAGGTCCCGGGAGAAGCCCCCCAGAGCACTCCAGGGGAGGGCCATTTTCGACACCCCTCACGAGGATCGTGGCCTCCGAGGGGGGAGCCGCAATCGACTACCCCCCCCCCTCCCGCCCCAAGAGGCCCCCAAGAGCCCCCCAAGAGGCCCTGGGGGCCCCCAAGATGCCGCCAAGGAGCCCCAAGAGACTGCCCAGAGGTCCCCAAGAGGCCCCCAAGAGGCCCTAAAGAGGGCTCCAGGGCCGGCGGAATGAGCGAAGCGATTAAATAACGTCTTCGGCGAAGCTCCGTATGAGGCCGCGAAACGTGTGAGGGGTGCGCAGAAATTTGGGTGGAATCGAATGCGAACCCTGCCACTGCGGCCTTCGGTGGAGCTCCTTGTGGGGCCACGACGAAACGTGTGATGTTTTTTTTTTTTTGTGTGTGTGTGTGCGTGTGTGTGTGTGTGTGTGTGTGTGTGTGTGTGTGTGTGTCGGTGTCGGTGTCGGTGTCGGTGTCGGTGTCGGTGTCGGTGTCGGTGTCGGTGTCGGTGTCGGTGTGTGTGTGTGTGTGTGTGTGTGTGTGTGTGTGTGTGTCTGTGTGTGTGTGTGTGTGTGCGTCTGTGCGTGTGTGCGTGTGTGCGTGAGTGTGCGTGTGTGCGTGTGTGCGTGAGTGTGCGTGAGTGTGCGTGCGTGTGCGTGCGTGCGTGCGTGCGTGCGTGCGTGTGTGTGCGTGTGTGTGTGTGTGTGTGTGTGTGTGTGTGTGGGTGTGTCGAGATCTGGGGCGGAACTGCATGCGAGCGCAGCCGCTGCGGCCCTCCTTAAGGGGTCACGAAGCGTGTGAGTTGTGTGCTGAAGTGGGAGGCGGAACTGCATGCGAACCCTGCCGCTGGGGCCTTCTGTGGAGCCACGAAACCTGTGCGGCGTGTGCCGCATTGGTGGTGGAACTGTATGCGAACGCAGCAGCTGGGGCCTCAAGTGGAGATCCTCATTGGGGCACGGAATGAGGAGTGTGCCTAAATGAACATGCGGAAGGCAGAGGCAGGGGTGGGCGGATGGAGGAAGGAGGAGAGGAGAGGAGGAGGAAGGACGCTGTCGCTGTCTCTTCAAAACGAGGACCCAATACCACAGGATGGTTGGGAATCTGATGCATTCATCTTCGTTCAAATCCTGTGCCCAAAAATCGTGTGCGGGAGAAAATGCGTCCTGCCGGTACGGAACTAAGATCGAGAGAGGGGCCGTACTCAGATTGAGCAAGTGTGGATGGGGACGGGAAGAAAATGAGCGGGAATGGGCAACTGGGAAGATGGACAGGGTGCGAGGATTCATTGGATCGGCATTTGCCCCGCGCCTGCACGCACTCTCCTGCGCCCTTCTCTCCCCTCCCCCCTCCGGGCGGGAGGGAGGGTGGGGGGTGGGAGAGGGGGGAGGGAAGGGAGGTGTATGGTGAGGGGCGGGGAGGAGATGAAAAGATGGGGGAGAGGGGTGGGGGAAGGGACAAGCAGACGGGTGGGAGGGGAAGATAGGCGGAGATGGATGGATGGAGGGCGGGGAGGGGAGATGGGAGGATGGAAGTGGGAGGGGGTGGGGGAACACGAAAGGGAAGAAGGGAGCAAGGGGGGCGTTAAAGTGAAGGGTTTGGGGGGTAGGGGCAACTTCTTGGCCCTGGGCCTGTGATGTCCCGCCGCTGGCGTTGCCCAGCTCTGGCCTGGCACTGTTGCCCAGCGCCGCATGGCCGAAGCGCCCCGTGTTCTGAGGACCTCCGGGATGAGGGAGAAGGAGGAAAGGAGAGACGGAAGGGAACGAAGGGAGAAACGGGTTCTCTAACTGTTTCCCACCAGATCTTTTGTTTTTTCGGCTTGAAGGAAGCACTGGTTGCTAATCCTCTCTTTTTCTCCCCCGCCTCCTCCCCCACTCTTCCCTTCTACCCTTCCCATTCTCCTGTAGCCCGCCTCCTCTCCCGTGCTCTCATTTACAATGTCCCCTCGTCTCCTAGAGATCCAGGAAAGAGTCTAGCCGCCAGGAGCAACAGGAAAAAAAACGACGTGACACCAGCAAAGGCCCAGGCATTCAATACCATACTGCTGTGGGAAAGAGGAGAGAGAGAGAGAGAGAGAGAGAGAGAAAAAAAGAGACAGAGACAGAGAGCGAGCGAGCGAGCGAGCGAGAGAGAGAGGGATAATAAACAAACATAGATCGAGAGATATATACATCGAGAAACATGCCATTTTTATATGAATGTATACAGACACATACATGAACACGACGATGGCTTTCCCTCACTGCCGCCACTGCTTTGCGGTCTTTTCGAGAAACCACCAGGGTGCAGCCAGTAACGGCGACGACGCGAGGTTCCTTCATGACGAATCGCTTCGGCCCCCCATCCCGACTCAGCCACAAGCAGCCCCGTGGCAGCTGGGCCTCGCAAGCAGGCCTCGCAAACATGGACTCCAGGCCTTCCAAGTTGCCACATCCTGAATAAACCGATGCGTGTGGTTCACTCGTAAAGGCTAGACTGGCGTAGGCGAGGCTACAATACGGTACTGGCACACAGCAGATTGTTGCAACGAATGGTGCCAGATTTGGTGGTCTCATCACCAACGAAAGTCTGGACTGGCGCAGGCGAGTCTACAGTGCGGAACTGGCGCGCAATAGAGCGGGGCGTCACCGAAGCTGCGGCAATACTGGCACCCGCGAACGTGCAACAGCTGAGACCAGCTGCTCCTGCTCACTGGAGAACGTCAGCGCCGCCAAATCTGCAGTCCCCTGCGAGATGCACAGCCGCGCCGTCCTTGAAGCAGACCAGACTGGCTTTCACCAGCGTGCTCTCCATCGGTCCAAGCCGAATGATGTGCGCTGTAGCTCCTCCCCGTCTCGGGCTCGAGACCCCTCGCCCTCGCAACGACAGTGCGTTCGACGTCTGATTGAGCCTTGAGCGGGCTTGACCACTCATGACTCCCAACGCCAGGTCGTCGGGCCCCGATGGTTTACAACGAGGGGCCAACACCCTTCTGCTGATGCCGTTCTTTAACGCCACCGCTTCGCCGAGCTGCGCGCTGCCTAGTCTGGCTAGCGGGGGTGGCAATCACGGCCATGCCTTGCAAGGAATGGACATCGCGACGCTTCGTCGCAACAAGCTCTCCGATTCTCATGAACGTATCAAAACCCGCCAATGTAAGAGCAGCAGGACCCGCCCGCCCCGCATGCTAAGCACAAGATGCAGATGCCAACGTTAGTTGCCCATTGAACGGTGTAGCCCTTGATAGTGGTACTTGGCGGTCCCGCGCGCGGATCACTCCATGAGTGGTCCAGCGAGTCCTTCAGCGATGGCAACAAGCACTGCCAGCCAGCAGCCGCGTTGACACGAACGTAGCACGGCTCCAGCTCCGCCCAACGACACTCCGCGAACTCCGCCAACATTTGATCCGCCGAATCACACAGCAAATGTCGTCGTGTCTGGTTGCGCCGCTGGAAGAAACGGCTGATTGCATTTACATGTCTCTTCCGTGTATCCGTGTAGGCTCTGTAATCGTCAAACCCCGTAGAGGAATGTGTCGTTTGCGGTGTTGTTGGGCAAGGTGGGCAGGCCGCCTCCTGCCAATTAGCGCAAGCTTTTGTGATGCCCAGCCCATGACTTGGCCTCGGCCTTGTTCGCAGACTTTGGCCACGACGGATGATCGACAGGATGCGCCGTGGTGTTCGCGTGGTCGATGAGCGGGTACAAGTCCGAAACCAACAGCGTATCGAAGTACTGCTTGGCCAAGTTGCGCAGCTGACGCGAGCTCGTTCGACCTCGGGTAAGTATGGCCGCCGTTGCTTGAGAGCCTGGCAGATGTAGAAACCGTGCGCGGCGGAAAATCTCTGCTCTCGTCCTCCATCGCACTGTCGCCTTTGCCGCTCACAGCTCCAACGCGTTGATGTGACTCCCGAGCGCACCTGGGCTTCAAGGATCACTCAAAACCGCGTTCCACTTCCAGAGGGGCGAAGCGACGCTGGTTCGAGGGCAGGCAGGCCTTCGGTCTGAATGGGGCCCCGATGTCCAAGCGCACGTCCGAGCTGCTCCGCTCGCCCGCGCTCCAGAACAGCTGCGCGAGTGAACCGCTCTCCGGGCGCGCCTGGACTGGCTCCTTCGCATGCTCGATCTCCTCCTTCAGCAAATCCGTACACTCGATAGGCTTCGCGAGGGGCTCTCCTGAACGTTCTGCCGAATAGCCAGCAGTCGTGAACGGATTCCTGAAGAGCCGCGCTGTCGGGGGGGCCACCGCGAACGCGTTCCCGAGGAGTGAACGGCTCAGGGCCTCTACAGCTTCCTGACTCGAGCCTGACATGGCGACGGCCGAAGTGTAGCGCCTCGGGGGCCCCAAGAGGAGCTCGCGCTCAGTCGAAGTAGCCGAACGAGCCAGTCCCTCTTCAATGATGCAGTTATGCTCATTGTGCTGGTATGTGGGATGCGAGTGCACGTATGAGGCCCAGCGCTTGATCGCCTCTTCGCTTGCTTCCCGAACGCCCGTCGGCTCCCGGAGTTATCCACGCCCGTCGGCTCCCGGAGTTATCCGTATCCAGTCGTCGAATCGTCCGGCCGATCGGCTCCCGGAGTTATCCACGCCCCTCCCTCTAGTCGTCGAACTCGTCTGACTCGCGCTGTTCGCCCTCGGCTCGCGCTAGTGATCTTGGCCCCATCTATCGATGAAACGCCCCAGGCACGCCAATGAAGTCGTGGGCGACGGTTCTCAATGAAGAGGCTGTTGCGCAGCTCGACGGGGCGCGCTTTGAGGGCCTCGCTGAAACTCCAGGAGACCGAGGGTCATGCTAGCAACGCTCGCCTCCATCGAATGGATCAGGCGCGTGAATGGACGTCCCGCGGCAGCGGATATGCGAGGAAAGTGGTGGAATGAGGAGCTCTCTTCTCCGCTCAGCCCTAAGGGCTCGGCGTTGACTCCAGCGAGGTCTTGACAGGGACTGCCCCCAGCCATCAATGCAAAATCGATCTCATCCTTGCAATGAGGCGCCGAACTAGCGAACGCCTGTTCGGCGACGTCCTCGACGCGGCCCAGCTCAATCACGTCGGCCTCCTCGCGCGCGCCATGCGCGTGGCATTCTTGTCAATCTCGCTGTTGGCGTAGTGCACTGCGATGCAGCCCGCGCGGCAGAGGGCAACAGAGGCGCAACCAAGTCCGTCGAACAGGCAAATGGGCAATGCCCCTGGGGCGCTGCCTCGGCCTCCGCGTGGCGGCGCGCTGTGGGTCTCTACCTCGATGCGGCCCTTGAAATTGGCCGGGCGCATGGACCTGTCCCTCGTTGGCAGGCCGCCATTCCGAGTGAAGCTCCCGACGGCGTCGTTGCCCTCGTCGCTGAGGTCCACGCTCGCGCAGGCGCCCCGGCGTTCTCGCTAGCGTCTGAGCAGGTGGCCACGCTGCTAGTGTCGTAAGTTGGTACTAGCCAGCGGCAGCATAGCCGGCGCGCGCAGCTGCTCCGAGGTCATCTGGACGACGATCACCCATTTGTTGTACGCCAACCGTTCCCACGCGCAGTTGAACATGCTGCGCAGCGGTCGCCTGAACTCCTGCGCCCGCGCCCAGCGGCCAAGTGGCACCGGGAGACCACCTCCTCGCTGTCGTGGCAAGCTCAAGAGGAAGAGCGTCAGCGACAGCAGCCAGGTTACAGCCCCGAGCATTCGCATCTCTTCCAGCAAAGCCGTCAACCTCCGCGCCCGTGCGCGTGACGTGGGACTGTCTGCAGTTGGCCTTGTCGTCTGCTATATCGACGCCGTTGGCGCGGTAACTATCTCCAATCCTCTGTTGGAAGTAGCCGAGGGTACCGTGGCCGGCCGCGGTACTCGCCAAAGATGCCGCCTCCGCGTCAAAGTCGTGCATGTGCGCCTGCCGCCACTCGCGACTGGCCCCTGCGATGCCGGCGAGGACTGCTGGCATGGGCCGTGGTCGATCGCGACGCCACTCTCGACCGGGCGGTGAGGCGGCACCTTTAGGAACATGCAGCAGGCCAAGACGTCGGTGAAAGCGCCGAAATAAGAGGGCGGATAGTGCAACCCACGTGGGGCACCGACGCGGCCAAGTAGATCCGCTCTTGTGGTCGGCAACACTTGACCTGGGAATGGCCTTCCTGCTGCCGTGGGACCTTTCCAGCTCCGCGGCGGGGTCCGCATGGGGAAAATGCCCTTCTGGCCGTCGCCGCTCCGCTGCGCGACCTCGCCGTTCTCCGGGCCGATCGACGCCCGATGAGGCGAAGGGGCCAAGGTCGCGACGTCCTGCTCCATCTCCTTCACGGAGCCATTGGCCGGGGTCAGGTTGACAATCGGCCGCGTGACCCGTGGCTCTCCGCGTCGTGGAATGCCTTTCTTGCGCGCTGCGAAGAAATCGGCGGGAACTTTCTGGCCCCCGTGCTCGAAGACGTCGTCGTGCTCGAACTCCCGCGCGACCTTCCACGGATTCTCGTCGGTCTCCGCGCTGACCCGGGCCTTGGGGATGGCGTCGGGCCACTGCGCGACTGGCAGCAAAGCCTTGCGTGGATCCTCCAGGAAGTCCCTGGCCCGCGGCCCCGCGAATTCGCGCGCCTGGAGCTTCCCGACGTGCTCGGCCTTGAGGGGGCCAGGTGTCAACTCTCCCAGCGTGAGCAGTGGGGCCCTGCTGCCCTCGTCGTTTCTATACTTGGAGTGGGGGCCCAGCGCCTCGGCCTTTCAGTGCGGGAACGGGCGCAGCTTCCCCCCCCTGCGCGCCCGTGCCCCGCGTCGCGGAGGGTCGCCAAGCTGGCCGTCTGCGACCGCGTCTGGCCTGACGAGTGCCTCCGCCATCCCTCGCTCAAGTGGCAGAGAAAATTGGCGTCGAGACCGATGGGTGACGAAGTGCATCCACAGGTCCCCCGTCAAGTCCACCATCTCCTCCACCTCCTCCGTCGCGAACTTCGCTCTCCCGCTGAGAGTGCCCGCGACGCTCCGCGAACCCCTGCGCGCGGCGCGTTGTCGCCAATCGAGAGCGCGCAGGGGGATCGGAGCAGTCATTTGGGGGTCCGCCCCTGCAGGCTGCCCTCGCCTTGTGGCGCGCAGCGCTAGTGTAATTATCGCCGACGTTCTCTCGTCCTCGCAAGTGGGCGGGAGATGCTGTCATAGTTCAGGAAACCGTCCTCCGAGAGCTCCCGACTGGAGATGTCCCAGCGTCGCGCAGCGACGGCTGGCCAGTCTCTCAAGTCGCCAACCCCTCTGAAGGGGGTTGGCCCAGGCGGACCACGCGGCGGCCGTGCCCTGTCTGGGCCTGGCCTCCCTTCATGCCCTGCTGGCCTTTGCGTGGCCCCCTGGTGCGCGCGCTGATCCGCGCCTTGTGCTGCCGCCCCGACTCGCCCTGCTCCTCCGGGTGCTCAGCTTTCAGTTCGACCCTCGACGAGAGAAGAGCTCCGCCCACAGAACCGTCGCGAGTGGAAGGTCTCCCGTCAGGGTCAAGCCGCCCCCCCGGCTCCAGGTCAAGAAGGACCAGCGGTCGGCTGGGGCTCCGCGTCTCGGCCTGTAGGTCGTTCGCGAGCTCGTTATCTAGGCGATCTCGAAGCTGGCGTGCATCTGCAGCAGTTCCCACCGGTGTATGCAGCAACTCGCGCCCTGGGCTTCCGGCGCGTTGCTGGCCGTTGGAGAGGTGCGCGTTGCCTGCCGCACCTCCACGGCCAACTTCCTGGCGCGAGCCTCGGGGGCGCTCGCCCAGCGCTGGCATGTTCTGCTGCGTCGCCTCGACGCCGAGGGCCATCTCTTCGTCTTCGTTGAGGCTGAACCTTGGGGCCTCTGGCGGTATCAACTCCAAGCGGCGTGAAGTTCTGGTAGGCCCATCCCTCAACGCCTTCTGGCTCGCACGGGGACGGCTCATCAAGTAGTCTAAAGCGTGTGCTGATTTGCCGCGAAGCAGCAAATCCATGGACTCAGCCAAGGTCCCCATCTCTCTGTACCTGCCCACTCCCGCTTACTTGAGCGGGCGCTCTGGCTTGAAGACGCGGAGGAAGAACCGCGTGCGCGCTGGGGGAGAGCTCATGTCGTCCGACTCCAGCTCTCCCTCGTCCAGCAACGCCAATATTTTCTTGATCTCCCTCTCCAGGATCATTTCCAGGTACTTCTTCTCCATATTCTTTCAAAAAAAGCCAACCACTTGCCGACCAACTTCGCCGCGCTCGAGCCCGCGCCCAGGTCGCCATCCAACTCGTCCGAGTCGGAGTCCCGAGCATTCCTCCAGGCGCTCTTGAGGATGCCCATCAAGGCGCGCGGAGCCGCGCGGTCCTTCTCCTTGCTGGGCTCGTCACCCCCGTCGTCGTGGTCATTCTTCCGAGCCTTCCTACTGACTGCAGGCTCCTTCCCATCGGCCCTGCCCGAGATGATGTCCTCAAGATGCGGCTTCTTCGCGGGGGGCCCCGCCTCGGTGCAACCCTGGTCTACCACCCGCTTCAGCAGGTCCAGCTTGCCGCGGAGAAGCTCTCTCTTCTTGTCGCTCTTGAGGTCGAGCGATCCATGGGCGAGCGCGCGGCCTCCTCGGCCTAGCAGCGGCCCGGGGTCGGGGCTTCCCATCGGATGCTGCGGCCCCGCCTCCGCCAGGCCTGCCGCCTCCGCCCTTGACTGTCGCGGCAGCGCCTGCGGCCGCGGCGCCCGCCATCGGCTCTGGCAGTTCGGCGGCCTCATCCTCCCCGTCGCCGACGAGCGCGCCGTGTCCGTCCTCCTCGGCTGGGCCTGCGGCCCTGGGCTTAGCCTTTGCCTTAGGCCAGCCCTTCGCGGCGGCGGCGGCCGCCGCCTCGGCAGAGGGGGCCTCGGCAACCAGTGCGGGAAGCGCAAGGTCAGTGTCAGACCACGCGGCGTGCGTCTCCTCCAGCTCTAGCGGGCCGATCACCTCGTACTTGTCGGCGTGGATGCACTCCTCCCCAGCGACCTTCCCGCTCCAGGCGCAAGGAGTCCGAGGCCCACTGCGGAAATGAGTGAAGGCAGACTTCCTCGCCGTCATCCTGCGCCACCCAGCGTATTGGGCGTCCGAGAAGCTCACTTGATCGATCTCGCAAAGCCCCCCCTTGGCGCCTGCGGCCCTTACCTTTCTCACGCGACCGATCGCCTCGCCCTGCTCGGCGTCGTCGCCGCCGTGAACCTTGCGTCGCGCCAGCGTGCCCGCAGGAAGAGGTTCCATCGCGGGCGCTCTGAACAGGGGGGCTGTATTCAGTGGGCGCGGAAGCGCGGGGCTGCGCAGGAGGATTAGGCCCCGAGCTCGCTCCAACGGGCCACGCCCCACCGAGACCCCCAGCACACCGCGGGCCCGCGGACAGACGCCCCCCCGAGGGCAGGCCGCCCGGCGCCGAAGGGAGGTGGCCAGGCTCCCAGGGGCCAGCCCGTTTGGGCCCGGGATCCCGCAAGCCACCGCCTGCGCGGCCAGAGGTTGTCGAAGGGCGCAAATTTTGCAACGATTGGTGCCGGATTTAGTGGCGAGCGGACCCGAGCGCCCCCCCCCCGCAGTCCAGGGCCCAAGTTACCTCAGGGACATACTCCTTCTTCTGAGCAGGGGAAGCCAGGGGTGGAGGCTTCGAACCTGTCGAGTTTTCCTCTCCTGCAGCGCCGCTTGAGGGAGGAAAGCGGCGGACATAAATGACCCAACTCGGTGTTCATATCTTCCCCGCCTTCGGTGTACCAGTCAGAGAGGGAGAGAGAGAAAGAGAGAGAGAGAGATAGAGAGAAAAAGGAGAGAAAGAGAGAAAGAGAGAGAGAGAGAGAGAGAGAGAGAGAAAGAGAAAGAGAAAGAGAGGGAGAGAAATAGAGAATGAGAAAGAGAGAAAGAGAGAGAGAGAGAGAGAGAGAGAGAGAGAGAAAGAGACATCAAACCGATACATAGAGAGGTAGAGAGAGAGGTAGAAAGAGAGAGAGAGAGAGAGAGAGAGAGAAAGAAAGAGAAACGTAGACAACTGTTTTGGACTGGTTGTAAGATTTCAGGGCATTCGCGGGAATCCCATGAGATCTACGGCGTCAGGGGGAGATGATGCCGACGGGGGGGAGAAGGGGGAGCAGGACGAGTGGAGGGTGACGGCGGATGCAGGGACACGAGGGCGGAGGGACGGAGGGAGTGAGGCAGCGGGAGGCGGAAGGAAGGAAGGAAGGAAGGAAGAGAGGGGGGGAGGAAAGGAGAAAGGGGAGGGAGGGAGAGGGAGGAGGAGAGAGGAGAGGAGGAGGAGGAGGAGGAGGAGGAGGAGGAGGAGGAGGAGGAGGAGGAGAGGGGAGGAGGAGGAGGAGGAGGAGGAGGAGGAGAGGAGGGAGGAGGAGGAGGAGGAGGAGGAGGAGGGAGGAGAGGAGGAAAGGAGGAGGAGGAGGAGGAGGAGAGAGGAGGAGGAGGAGGAGGAGGAGGAGGAGGAGGTGAGGAGGAGGAGGAGGAGGAGGGAGGGAGGAGGAGGAGGAGGAGGAGGAGGTGAGGAGGAGGAGGAGGAGGAGGAGGAGGAGGAGGAGAAGGAGGAGGAGGGATAGGAGGAGGAGGAGGTGGAGGAGAGGAGGAGGGAATAATGGTAGAAAGGGGCGGACGGAGGGAGCCAGGGATGAGGGACAGTGCGAAGGAAGGGAGGGGGAAGGGATGGAGAAAACTGGAGTTGAAGGCTAGGACGTCAAATGATGCCAGAAAATCCCCAGAACCATCGAAAACTCCCTCCTCCTCCTCCTCAAGCCTCCGGCGTGTTGATTTGCTGTCCGCGGGCCCCGCGACTATCGACTCCCCTCCTGTAGCCAATGTGTACTCTGGGACTGTTTTCCCATTGCTCTGGGGCCCAGAAGCGGCCCCCAGCAGAGGCCAGGGTCTCCTCCTCCTCCTTCTTCCTCCTCTCCCCCTACCCTCCACCGAGGGAGGCGACAGCGTAGGCCTCTGGGCTGGTCCTCGATCGGCTCCGCCCACGGCGAGCTCTTCCAGGCGCTTCCGCTCGTGAGCGCCTTCCAAAGCAGCAAGAGGGCGCGAACCGATGGGGTCGCAACGGGGCGGGTGGACGGGAGGAGGGGGCTGGATGGGGGGAGGGGCTGGGACAGGGAAGACATTCGAGGGCGAGGGAGTCGAAGAAGGGGGACCCCAAACTTCCGAGTACCACCTCCTCCTCCTCCTCCTCCTCCTCCTGGGATGGGGGCTGGGGTGGTCAGGAAATGTCGCCCGCGATGGGGCCAAGCGACGGCGCCGTGGGGCCGTTTCGGCGAGGGGACGGATCGAGGGGGCCGGAGGGGAGGCCGGGGCATGGCGAGGTTTGGGGGGAAGGGGGTGGGACGGGTCTTCCCCCCGTGGGCTGGGGGCTGGGGTGGCGGACTGCGAAGCCCTCCATCGAGCGAGCGAACGAGCACATCGACCAACAAGAAGACGAGGAGACGACGTGGGGACGGTGGGGACCTATTCGGAGCTCGTTCCCCTCGGCGTCGAAGGGGAAGTACGAATAAGCACCAGAACGCAATTCGTTACGCGGGGCGCCCCTTCATGATAAAAACATGCATGCGAAATCGTCCAGAACACTGCTCCGAACCTGGCCCCGGCCCGAGCCAATTCTGGCTCGGTCGCGCGCTTCGGCTTCTCCCTGGCCTTCGGTGCTCGGGACATCGACGGGTCGCCCGGCAGCTCCGTGACGTTGCTCGTGTGCATGGGGTTGAAATTCTTGGGCTGGCGCGCCTGGAGGATGGAGGGGCAGGTTCAGGAGGAGGAGGAGGAGGAGGAGGAGGAGGAGGAGGAGGAGGAGGGAGGAAAACAGAAAACAAACAACAAAAACACGGAGGGGGAGGGTCGGCAGGATCTCCCGGTGGTTCGACAGGGTCTGACGTGGCGAGCCTGGCTCGTGGCATGCCGAGGCGAACAAGAGCTCCTGGGGCCTCGCGGTCTCTCCTGGGTTCCTCCTTGGGCTGTGTGCGGGTTCATGGAAGCCTCCCAGATCGGGTCGGAAGGATTGGGGCAGAGGATCGCGCCGCATCGCCGATGTGTCGGCGACGTCGTCGACGCATTGGCGCACTCGGCGTGGACAAAATCAGGCTCCGCATCGAGCCGCATCGCCGATGTATCCGCGATGCGGAGAGGTCCTCCGACCCAGTCCACTCTGACTCCACCCGGGAGGCCTAGAATTCAGCGCCCCTGCCCGGAGCGCCTCGATAGCCTTGAAGGCGGCCCGCGAGTAGGCCGCGGGGTCGTAGCGGATGAAGTTGCCGCTGGCATCGGCGATGACCCCGGGCGGCTCGCAATCCTGTTCCTCGGGAGGGATTGGGGGGGCAGGTCATGTTTGTTTCGTTTGGTGCTCGTTGGGGAGATGGCAACTGTTGGCATGTGTCTGTGAGGTTATAGCGGGGTTGTTGAAATTTGTAGCTAATCAAATGAAAACTCCAATGCCCGCGCCCACCTTCCCGCCCGCAAGTGATTTGGCAAAACCCATTTGGCTACGGATGCCGTCGCCAATCAAAACTTGCTTACACATCTCTACGGCCGCGCTGGCGCGCGCACGCTCTCGCGCAAATCGGCCAGCTGGTTTGGCACACGTGATGCAGCCGCGATGGTGCTTACCGATGGGAACTTCCCAGCGCGTATCACAGGCTGGTGACTCGGGCGTGCGCGAGATCATGATGATGTCAACCACGGCGACGACGTCGACAGTGACGACGACGACCGCGACTGTGATGACAGTGATGATCCCGACTATGGTGATGACAATGGTGATGATGATGCTGCTGCTGATGGTGGTGATGCAGATAATGCTGCTGATGATGCTGAGTATGATGAGGATGGTGATGATGATGACAGTGATGGCGCTGACGATGATGATAGGACTGCGCTGATGACGATGATGCGAAAGTGCGCACTCGCACGATCAAGGCACCTGCCATGATCTCGACGTGCGCGCGCGGCAACGTGCGCGTGTGTCCCGCACGGTGCTGTTCGACAGAAAATTGGCGGGTGCGCCATGATGGTTGGACGTGTTCGTCATGCGCGCGCGAGTGGCTATTTCACAAAACGGCGCGAGTAAAGGGGGTCTGAGGGCGAGGCGAACTCAGAGGAGGAAGAGGTACCCATACCGCTACCGTTGCCTCGTTTTCTCATTTTTGGGCCTCCTGGGAGGCCTACTCGCGGCCCCACTCGCGACCAGCGCGGCCTCGTTGATGGTCTGATGTGACAAAACGGCTGTAACAACAAACTTGCGGAGTTCTTGAGCTTTCAAAGGGTGCGCGCAAAAAATTCTGCCAACTCCTTGTTGAACGACCGCGATTTTTGCTGATTTGAAATTGGCCATGTTTTGGTATATGAAGAATGTGGTTTGTTGGATGTTGATGTGCGCGTGTGGCGGCGCGCGCGCGGAGTTCGTGGTATTGTTGTGCAGCGGGTTGTTGAAACGTCATCGGTTGAGATATACGACGGCGAACGCATCTTATGACTTGGCAAGAATGACGGGGAGGAGGATACCAGCTGGGCCAAGATAGCGTGGTTTCACATGGGACATGAGCGGTGACGCAGAATCACCGCAAGGGTGGGTGGGTGAAGTCCAGGCTTGGGAGGGTGGTCGATTGTATACAATTCTTCTCAATCCTCCCTGGTTGGGTTCTCGTTTTGTATAGAGCACTGTGGTCGAGTCTTCTCCTTCTCCTCTTTCCTCCTCTCAGAGGAGGGCAGGCTGCCCTCCTGCCTGCCCCCCAAACGGCTTCCGACGGCGTCGGACAGGCCAAGGGCCCACCAAGACGGCCGAAGATGGCACTAAGATGGCCCAAAGAAGGCCCAAGAGGCCTCCAAGAGGGCCTCCAAAAAGGCCCGAAAATGCCAAAATCATTGATTTCCGAAGGTTTTTGAAGGACTGTGGCATTTGCTTTTTGTTCGGCCTTCCGACAGCCCGAGATGGCCCAAGTACCCCCGAAGATCGCCCTAGAGGCCCAAGACGGCCCCAAGAGGCCCCCAAGACGGACCAAGGGGCCTCCAAGACGCTCAAGATGGCCTCCAAGACGGCCCAAGAGCCCTCCAAGACGTCCTCCAAGAAGGCCCGAGAGGGTCAAAATGGCCTCCAGGCGGCCAAGATGACCTTCAAGATGCCCACGTGTTCCCCGAAGGCTTTCCAAACCGATTCGGGGAACACATGGTCCGATAGCTTGGCAGATCTGGCCTCAACGTTCGGCCACATAGGCGCTTCCAAAAAGGCAGGGGGCGGCGGTGATTCGCCGTAGGCGTCTTCGATCCGCCGCCCCCTGTTGATTCATCACAAGGGTGCCTGGCGTGCTAGATCCTCTCGGTTTGGTTATTTTCCCCAAAAAACTCCCCCTGGGTCTTCGGCCAGTCCGCCGGGGTCCCGGAAAGATTGCCCAGCACCTCAATCCCCCAATTGTTCGCTCAAGATGGCCTCAAAGATGCCTCCAAGACGGCCAAGATGGTTCCAAGACGGCTAAGATGGCCCCCCAATGCCTCCAAGATGGTGCAAGATGCACCCAAGACGGCCTAAGATAGCCTCAAGATGGCCCAAGACGGCCCAAGAGCCCCCTAAGAGGTCTCCAAGACAGCCCAAGAGGCCTCCGAGAGGTCCTCCAGGAAGGCCCGAATCTGCCCAAATCATTGATTCCCCTGAGGTTTAAACAAAACAAAAAAAACAGAATTTTGCATTTTCGCCTTTTCGGCCTTCCGACTGCCCAAGAGGCCCCCAAGATCGCCCCAAGATCGCCCCAGAGGTCTCCAAGATGGCCCCATGACGGCCCAAGAGGCCCCCAAGATGCCCCCAAGAGGGCCCCAAGGCGGCCCAAGAGGCCTCCAAGACGCCCAAGATGCCTCGAAGAGGGCTGAGATGACCCCAAGATGCCGCCAACACGGCCCAAGATGCACCCAAGACGGCCTGAGATGGCCTCCAGATGGCCCGAGACTGCCCAAGAGGCCCCCAAGAGGCCTCCAAGACGGCCCAAGAGGCCTCCAAGATGTGCTCCAGGAGGGCCCGAAGGGGCCAAAATCATTGTTCTTTTTCAAGAGGTTTTTGACATATTGCTTTTTTTCTGCATTCCGACGGCTCAAGACGGCGCAAGAGGCCCCCAAGATCGCCCACGAGGCCTCCAAGATGGCCCCATGGCGGCCCAATAGGCCCCCAAGACGGCCCCAAGAGGCCTCCAAGGCGGCCAACATGGCCTCCAAGACGGCTAAGATAGCCCCAAGATGCCTCCATGACGGCCCAAGATGCACCCAAGACGGCCTCAGATGACCTCAAGATGGCCCAAGACGGCCCAAGAGGCCCCCATGAGGCCTCCAAGACGGCCCAAAAGGCGTCCAGGAGGTCTTCCTGGAGGGCCCGAAGAAGCCAAAATCATGGATTTTCTAGAAAGGTTTCTGGAAGATTTTGGCATTTGCTTCTTCTCGGCATTCCGACGACTCAAGACGGCGCAAGAGGCCCCCAAGATCGCCCAAGAGGCCTCCAAGATGGCCCCATGACGGCCCAAGATGGCCCCCAAGACGGCCCCAAGAGGGCCCAAGAGGCCTCCAAGACGGCCAACATGGCCTCCAAGACGGCTAAGATAGCCCCAGGATGCCTCCAAGACGGCCCAAGATGCACCCAAGACGGCCTCAGATGACCTCAAGATGGCCCAAGACGGCCTCAGATGACCTCAAGATGGCCCAAGACGGCCCAAGAGGCCCCCATGAGGCCTCCAAGACGGCCCAAAAGGCGTCCAGGAGGTCTTCCAGGAGGGCCCGAAGAGGCCAACATCATTGATTTTCTGAAGGTTTCTGAAAGATTTTGGCATTTGCTTCTTCTCGGCATTCCGACGACTCAAGACGGCGCAAGAGGCCTTCAAGATCGCCCAAGAGGCCTCCAAGACGGCCCCATGACGGCCCAAGAGGCCCCCAAGACGGCCCCAAGAGGGCCCCAAAACGGCCCAAGAGGCCTCCAAGACGCTCAAGATGGCCTCTAAGAACCCCTGATGGGCCCCAAGAAGGTCCCAAGACGACCCAGACAGGCCCCCAAGACGGCTTCCGACGGCGTCAGACAAGTCAGGAACGCCGTAAGACGGCCAAAGAGGCTCCCAAGAAGCCCCCAAAGGCTCCCCAAAACCCTCCAAGAGGCCCCCGGAAAGCTCCCAGGAGGCCCCAAGAGTGCCCCAAGAGGCGCCCAAGAGGCCTCCTCCTCCTCCTCCTCCTCATCCTCCTCTTTTTTCCTCATCCTCCCCCTCCTCCTCTTCTTGCTCCCCCATGCGTTCCCCGAAGTCTTTCCAAACCGACTCGGGGAACAACTGGCTCAATAGCTTGGCCAAGCTCCGGCCCAGCTGTCGGCCTCAGAGGCGCTTCCAAAGGGGCAGGGGGCGGCGGTGATTCGCCGTAGGCGTCTTGGATAAAGTGTGAGGCCCGTAGATCGTGAGATCGACCGATTTTGGTTCCGGGGAAATGGGGCATTTGGAAATTTGGCTTCAAACCGCAACTGCAATAGTTCGCCGCGTGGAACTATTGCGCGCAACTATTGCGAACCACTGCGCCCGCGGGCTCAACTATTACGTCATATTGCATGATCAGACGCAACTATTGCATCGTGGCAGGCCAACTACTGCAAACTATTGCTCGCAAACAAACGGGAAGGCAAACCATTGCATCGCAGAGATAATATTTTGCGTTCGCGCGAGCAAACTATTGCACCCCGACTATTGCACGAGGCACAGTGCGATGTAGGTGATCGTTTCCATCTATTGCATGAACTATTGCGCGCACGTTTCGCGGCCCCATTTCCAGAGACCTCATTCGCCCGATTCTAACGATTTATTTGTAGAGGGATCGGTAGACTGATAAGGGAACCGGTAGACAATCAGATCGGTGTCCTGTGGTTGTCCTGCGGTTGTCCCGTGCCTCCCCGTGGTTGTCCTGCGGTGTCCCGCGGTTGCCTGGAGGTTGTCCCGTCTACATACACATAGATCGGGCCAGCGTTTTTCAAAATTTTGCATAATGACGTGTATACATATATGTATGCATATGCATCTCTTGAGGACGGCATTAGCACATGTCGGCCGCAGCCGCAAGGAGGAGGAATATCAGAGAGGAGCCAGGATCACAAACTTCCGAAAGAGTCGGAGGAGGGTCGAGGGAGCAGGAGGAAGGGAGGGATGAAACAGGAGGGAGGTGGAGGGAAGGAGTGAGGAAGAGGGAGGGCCAAACCAATCTAGGGGTTGGAACTGGGAGGAGAGCAGCCGAGACCACGGAACAGTCTCGGAACTGGTGGACCGCTGGCTTCTGCCAGCCTTCCGCCAGCTGGCGCAGGGGGGGGTCATGGGAAGAGGGGGGGGCGAGGAACGCTGACGGGGGTCGGCGGCGGGGCCGTAGCCTCCTCGTCGTCTCCTCCTGATCCTCCTCCTGCTGCTGCTCCCCAAGGTGGTGGTAAGGGTGGGCGCACCCCAGGGGCCCAAGGAGCGCACGGGAAACGGAAGGCGTGCGTGCGTGCTTGCGTGCGTGCTGGCAGCGCCACCCTCGGGAGTGTGCGCTGGTCGGCGGGCTGGGCTCTGCAACGCGGTGCCCCCTCCTCCCTCCTCCCTCCTCCCTCCTCCCTCCTCCTCCCTCCTCCCTCCTCCCTCCTCCTCCTCCTCCTCCCTCCTCCCTCCTCCCTCCTCCTCCTCCGCCTCCTCCTCCTCCTCCTCCTCCTCCTCCTCCTCCTCCTCCTCCTCCTCCTCCTCCTCCTCCTCCTCCTCCTCCTCCTCCTCCTCCTCCTCCTCCCCCCAACGAGGAGGATGGATGAGTAATGGCCCTGACGGCCTCAAAGGAACTCGAGGGGGCTTCCGATGGATGCCCCCCGTCCTTCGCGCGCAGATCTCGTGCCGCCGGCCGTGTTTCCCTGGGCTCCAGGGCCACAGGACTGGCCCTGGGAGGCCCTGGCTCAGAGAAGCCTGCCATCCTGCCCCCTCCTCCGGACCTCGGGACAGACATGCTGGGCACGGGGGGGGCGTCAGTGAGAGAGAGAGAGAGAGAGCAACTGGTTGTCCGCAAGTGGATCACTATCACATGCCGATGGTGAGGCTACGAGGCCCACTCGTGCCCACCCCGTCCCGCTTCGCGCCCCCTTTTCGGTCCGCCTCCCCAGCCCCCCACCAAAGGTGCTGCCGCAAGAGCGCCCTGAGTCCTGGAGCATGCCAGCGGACACCGTCGGGGGCACCCCGGGCAAGGCCAGCTGGCGCTTCTGCACGGCTGTCCTCGGGCCCGTTCGCCCTCCGGCCCTGCCGCCGCTCCCAAGGGAAGGATTCGCTTCCACCCCAGTGGCAACAGCATGATGCTTCAATAAGGGCCATCTGACTGAAAGGAGGGGGAGGAGGAGGGGGAGGAGGGGGAGGAGGAGGAGGAAGAGAATAGGAATCCGCCGACCCTGTCGGCGTGTGGAAGATGCTTGTCCGTTCGTCGTGAACGTCGTCGTCGTCGCCGTCGTCGTCGTCGTCGTCGTCGTCGTCGTCGTCGTCGTCGTCGTCGATGCTCTTCCGTTCGTCGTCGTCGTCGTCGTCGTCGTCGTCGTCGCCCTCCCCTCAGGCGCGCCAGCCAAAGCGAAACCAAAGCGAAATCGAGCAACGTCGTAGCTGAGTCGAAGGCAAAGCGAAATTGAGCAACGTCGTAGCTGAGTCGAAGGGAAGCCCCTTCCCTTTGATCCCTTCCCCGCCGGGGGGGGGGGGGGGGGGTCCCGGGGGGGTCCCGGGGGGGGTCCCGGGGGGGGGGTGGGGGGGGCAGATACGCATCCCCCCCGGGATGTCCCGGGACCTAGAAAAGCCCCCAGACTGGCCAAGAGTGCCCCAAGAGGCTTCCAAGACGGCTCCAGAGGGCCCCGAATCGCCGAACCATCGGTCGAAGACGCCAAAGTAGCCTCCAGACGGCCCAAGAGATTGCCAAGACGCTCCAAGAAGTCTCCAAGAGCACTCCCAAGAGGGCACGAAGAGGGACAAATCAATGATTTCCTTAATTTTTGTTGGCAGATTTTGGCGTTCTCGCCGTTTCAACTTGCCGACGCTCCAAGACGGCCCCAGATACCCCCAAGATTGCCCCAAGATAGCCCAAGAGGCCTCAAGAGAGCCCCAAAATGACCCAAGAGAGCCTCAAGACCGCCCAAGATGCCTCCAAGATGGCCCCAGAGGCTCCCCAAACGGCTCCAACAGGGTGCCCAGACGGGGGGCCCGACGAGCCCTCGGCGACAGAGGCTCCCAGGAAGCCCCAAGATGCCCCCAAGAGGCCACCACGAGACCCCCAAGAGGCCCCCAGGAAGCCCCAAGAGGTCCCCCCCGCCACATTAGAGAACGCATGGGTCGCCCTCCAGGGTCGGCAGCACCGGCCGTAAGGCCTTCGCAATAGGAGGAGGAGGAGGAGAAGGAGAAGGAGGAGGAGGAGGAGGAGGAGGAGGAGGAGGAGAGAACGGAGGAGGGGAGGAGGGAACGGAGGAGGGGGAGGATGGGTCCCACTGGGTCCTCATGAGCTCTGTTCCCAAGCGGGGCTTTGCTCTGTGGTCCCAGCTTGTTTCGTGCAAGGGGGCAAGTGGCGCTAGTGATCCAGGGTTGGGCTCCTTGAGAACAGTCTCCCTGATTCCTTGAGGCGTTAATGCAACTCAACGCAGCGCACAAGACAAGGCACCACCATGACACAACTTTGCCCATGGTGTCCAACTTGATTCTAGCCCGTGTGAAGCTGCAGCTTGTCTGCAGCCGGAACTTTAGTTGTACATTCAATGTGTAACGAATCGAGAAAACGCAAGGTTGGGATTGCTCCGCATTCATTGGCAAGGGCAGGCAGGGGACCGCTTGTTTTCAACTATGCTCTCCCTTGCCCTGTCTTCCCATCTGCAGCCTCGCTCACTACTTCACCATTGCACATTCTGAATACTATTATCCTCTCTCCCCTGATTCCGTGCGGAAGATATTCGGCCCTCCCCGCGTGCTGCTTTTCCATTATGTTTTGGTTGTTAGCTTACACATCGGATTTCAACTGTACTCGGTGCTTCGAAGCGATGTCACCGCTTCAGCACGGGCCTCATTTTCGGATCGGCGCCTTGCTCCCGTCGTTCAGAATGGCAATCTCGTCCCAACGTAGGCCACTTTTCGGATCCCAGATTTTTTATCGTTGTCGCCCCCCTCATTCCACCTCCTCCGCCTTCCCCTGGTCCTCATGTTTCTCCCGCTTCTTCCATTCTAATTTTCTGCTGCTGCTGTTCGTCCTCGTCCCCCTTCTGCCACATCCTCATTCTTTTTCTCCTGCGCATCCTCCTGCTCACCCGCCACTTCCTCCTCCTCCTCTTCCTCCTACTCCTCCTTTGCACGCAGCTCTCCTTATCCGAGTGGTCATAACACGATGAGGTCTTGCTGTTGGAGTTCCAAGTCGGCTATGACACGCGTCCGCGGATGGAGACAACATCAACGCAATGGGAAGGGATGGGAGGAAGGGACCGGATGTCAGATGTGGCGCGAGCGCTCCTACAGCTTGCCACTTTCCCCTCTCCCTCCTGCTGGTCGCCGTCGCCCAAATCACCCATTCCCTCTTTACTCTTCCTCATCTCCTCTCGTGACCCCGTCCTGGCCGACCCCCTAGACGTCGCCATCAACCACGCATGCCACGCTGTCTGTGCGCCCCACTGACCCCCGAAAGTCCAACGTGCCCGCAATGCCCACCGCGATTCCCCCAAGAGTCGGCCCACGCTCAGCGGCAACGCAGTACACGCTTCACGAGGCACGCTGCGCGTTGCTAAGCGCTCATCTCCTCCAGAGCAAATCAACGGTCATCCGCACGCCGTTGGACGGCCGTGCGATCGACCCAGGAATCGTCAATCCCGCACCAGTGAAGACTCCGATGGAGGTGGCACACAGACGTCGCGCCTCGAGTCAAGCCCACCCTCGGGTCGGTGAGGCCGAGTGCGACGAGAGGATCATCAGAGGCAGATGCAGCACTGGGGCAAGGTGCACAAGAACCGGGAAAGGCCCACACCCGCAGTGTTGCTGGAGGCCGTCTCGCGCTCTGCGCCCGAATCAACATCCGCGGTGCTGAAACTGCCCCTGGGTGCCCGTGGACCATCTTACCAGCCAGCCATGGTGCAGACGCCTCAAGATCTGGTGTGCGCCACTCCAGGCGGCCGCTGCAGCCACCTCGATGAGGAAGGGGGCGTCGGGGACGAGCTGCCTCGGCAACCTCTGGTGGAACGGCCCCCGCATCCCCCCCCCCCCGCCTGAACGAGCCTGCGGGTCCGCAACGAAACAACGCGCTGCACCCGACGCTCCTTCTCCCCTCGCCCACGCTCGCGGCCTCGAGGGAGTGAACATCTTGCACTGCTTCACGCTGGAGGGACTCGTCCGCGGCATCCCCGCGCTCCGTGGGCTTCTCGGCTTCCACCATCAGGCGTCGGCGTCGCTCTACCTTGTGGCCGCGAGGCTCATGGAGGTCAGAGGTGGCGATGTAGTATTTGAATACTGCTCCGCAGTCGCTGCTCTCTTGTTGGTTATGTCACGTTGCACAAATTGTCGCTTATGGGTGACTAAGAGATTGACCATGCGGCGATTGGCCGATCCTGCGCGAGATTCTTCGTCTGCCCTCCGGGGGACCGCTCCGGCACGGGATCTGGCCTGCTGACCGCCTTGCCTTGCCTTGCCTCGCCTTCGCAGTCGCTGCGCACCTCTGCACGCCTGGTGCAGCAGGGCGGGCTCGCCGCACAGCCTGCGCGGCAGCATCGAGCGAGGCGGGCGGTGGGTCCTCCCGCCTTCGGTGCCCTCCGCGCCGCTCTTGCCCCAGAGGGACCGCGCGTGCCGCGGCCTCTTCGCCACCTGGGCGCTCCGCGCGCCTCAGGGCGCCCTGCGGCGCTCCTGCTTGGACGCTCGAGCAGGTGCCGTGCTCCAGCGCGCGCCGCGTGCGCTGCCACAGACCTCGTGGCTGGCGCGCGTGCCTGCCTTCCTCGATCGAAGCCGAGGCCCAGCGAGGCGGCGATCGCCATGGGCGCCTGCGCCGCGACCGTCCACCGCGAGCCGCCGCCGTTGATGGCGCCGCCGCAGCTACGCAGCGAGGCCGCACGCGGCACCCAGCCACACCCAAGTTGCAGAACACGCGGAATCAGGAGCCACCTTCCCGAGTCCCCGCCATCGACCTTCGCCGCGCCGGAGAGCTGAGCATCCAGTGGGACTGGCGCCACCGTTCCGCCGCGGGGAGGTGCGCCTTGGTCGAGACCGCCCTGACGGCGCTGTCAACCTTGCGTGCCCATCGAGTACCAGCTAAGAAAAGCTGAAGAGCAACCGCTGCCACCACTCTCTGCTCGTGCCGACGCTGCGCAAACTTCGCGGCGTGCTTCCCCGAGATGACTTTCTGCCCTCCTCCTGCTCCTCCCCCTTGCACTTCCTGTCCACCTCGCGATGCGCCCTGTTTAGGCTCCCGTCTTGCTGGAGCTTCACCCGTCCGGACTGGTCCTGCCGCAGCTCCAGCAAGGCCGCGCTGGGCTCTGCCGCCATTCCCGTTGTTCAAACGGTGCCAGGCCACGCGGCGCGCGACGCCACCCACTGAAGTGCGCGGAGTGCTCTCCACGAGCATCTTTTACCGATTCCCGATCCCCACTGGCCTGGCCCAGGCCACACTGGACGACTGGCCCCCCTAGATGGGGGATATAGGTCCCCTTCGGGCTTCGAGGTGTCTATCCCCAACTGGGGTGTGTGCTGGTGGGGCTGAGACACCATGGCCCGATGCGACTGGGGAGGCAATCGGACCTGGGCCAGAAGAGGATCCTTCAAGCACATGCGACCCTCCGTGGGCCCAAACGCACGGAGCATCCAAGGGTGCGCTCCTCCGGGTGCACAGGAGCATCCAGCAAACACGAGGAACACTGGGGCGCCCTCCCCGAACCGACCTCGATCTTGTACCTCGGTCCGACTGCAGGTTCAACGATGCCGACTCCAGCTCGGGGACGCCGGGCCGGGTCCAGGCCGCGCGCCGCCGCCGCCCGCGCGCCGGGCGGGCGGAGACGCAGCGCCACTGCTTCTGCTCGCTTGGGCGTGCCTCGCCGCGCGGGGGCGCTCGGCTCGAGACCATCCCCCCTCGTGGTGGACGACATGAGGTACCCGTCGACCGATCACAACGGTGATGAAGCTGAAGTGGCGTTTAGACCGAGAAACGAGCCGAGGCTAAACGTTTGACATGAGGCCGAACGTTCAAAATGAACGTTCGAGCCGGACGCTTGAACGACCGCTCTTATGTGTCATTTCTGCTACATAACATGGCCCAAAAGAGCGATGATCCGAAGGCCAGGCCGGTAGATCTACCTGCTGCTGATAATCATCGAGAAGAGGCGCGAAGCTAACGAACAGGGGCAGGAGCGTAGTAAAGGGGGGAGGGGTAGCGACTCGACTGCAGCTAATGCTTCTGGTGCCTCCTGGCGCCAGGGGCGGTTGTGTATCGGGTAGGAAGCGCGTGACTGCGGAGCAGCAATCAGCTGCATGCAGCAATTCTTGTGACCCCCTCTACACCCCATTTCGTCCGCCTCGACCCCCTCCCTGCGTCGGGCAGGTCGGGACGTCGTCGATGCCCTGCGTAGCGCTCTGCTGGTCCAGGACCGCGAGCGAAATACGGGCGACCCACTGGCGCTCCGCCGCCGTTGCCTGGGCCATGCGCGCGCGCGAGGCCCGTGCGCGGCGCCGTCTGCGACGCCCGTCGCTGCGAAACCTCTCGCGCTCCGAAGGTTTCATGGTGCGACCTGGGCTGCTCCGCGCCGGGGCAGTCCCCGACTTCGTCGCGCAGGTGATGCTCGCCTTGGCCTCCCAGGAATGCGCCCGCCTGCGGCCTGAGCCAGCGGCGGCGCTGGCCCCGCATGGCAGGCCACGGGGGGCCTTCGCGAGAACGGCAGCACCTCTGCCTGCAGCACCGCTGCTGCCGGCAGGCTCCCCCGGGGCAAGTGGCCACCAGACCTGCGGCACAGCACGGGGCGGAAGACTGCCCCTTGCCGCGCGGCTGTGGGGTCCAGGGTCAGAGACGTTGAGACGCCTTGAGTCAAAATGGCCACGGGGTGGAGGGGGGTGAGGAGGGCGGTGGAATGAGCTGATCGGCGCTTCCTCCATGGCCCCTCCCCCCTCCCCGAGTCCAAGCAGCCGCGCGCAGCTTCTCAGGATCGTCGGTGGCTTCAGCTGTTTCTCCAGGGGCTGCTGCTTGCACTGGCTTCAGCGTGGTTTTCGCGATCTGGATCTGATCGTAATAGTGCACCCAGCCTTCGACGTGCTTCCCGATGCTGAGTTTCGTCGCGGGCAATCCGATCACGCACATGAACAGCACACCGAGGCCAATTATCATCGCTATGAGGCACGTCCTGACAATTTGGTAGAGGTCGGGGTCCTTGAAGGGTGCAAGAAAGCATACACCACAACACACATCAATATCGCTGAACAGTCATGTTGGTTTCCCCCCAACCCGTCATCCCTCCTCACACGCGTCAGACTGCCAAGCGCTCACCTGCCCTTCCCCATCCTCTTGCATCATTTTCTGTCCCTCCACCTCTCGCCATCCTACCCACCACCCCCCCTTCTCCCACTCCTTCCCTCCTCTCCGTTCTAGAAGATAGTTGCATGTGGATGCCCCCGCTCCTCTGCCACAGTTTTGACTCCAAGAGAGCGGAGGACGTTCAGGCGCTGCAGTGCTGCAGCGTGACCTTCTGAAAACTGGAACGACATGCGCGCGTGTGGGTCGGACCCACGCCCATGGCTCCTGCAGGGAGCGGTGCGTCTGGCGCGCTAGGTATACTGGTGATGCTGGGGCTGATTTGCGCACTCCCCTCTTGAAGTCACCAACGCGACTCAGCTGTGCCTCTGCTTCACTGCCCTCCAGCGCCTAGGTGACACCCGCGCTGTGTGCCGGGCCTTGTGCTGCGCTTCGCAAGGCATTGCGCCACAGCAAGGCGCGCAAAGCATGATGGGGGGCTCTGGACACTGGCCTCCGAGGTCCAACGCTAGGCTTTGGACCATGCAATCGCAACCGAAACTTTGGACCATGCAACCGCAACCGAAGGTACGGACCGCCCCCTCCCGTGTGGGGCCCACTTGTAGGAAGTTTTGCTGCGAGAGCGCAAGATGTCAGAAAAGGCACACACTTGAAGGACACATGCGCGAGGCCACCGTACTCGGCCCGACCCTCCCGGTGGCAACGGCCAGGAGGCCGAGCGGCGCTGCTCTGGTGCTCTTGTTCAGGCTGTCGTGTGCGGCCTCACAACGGCGGGCGGAGTCCCGCGACGGCCTGCCATGAACGGCTTACCTCACTGCTGCTTCCAACGTCCTGGAGGAACGGCTTACTTCGCTATCCCCGGGACAGCGCGTTGCTGCTACCTGCGGCCTTGCGGAAGCGGGCTGCTGTCCCTCGCGTAAGCGCGTTCTCCGTGGTTTGCAGAACTGCGTGGGCTGGCTGTGCAGTGGCCCTGGCGCACTGCAGTGGCGAATCCAGTTCGCCAATGACAGAATTATGCCTCCGCCCCTCCCCTTCTCGTTCCGTACTTCATTCCCCCTCCCGCTCCCCCTTCTCCCCCTGTTCCTCGTCCTCCTCCCTGTCCTTCTTCCTCTCCTGCGACTCCTCCCCCTGTCCCTTGCCCCTGCCCTCGTCTCCCCTCGCATACTCCGCTCCGCCTCCCGCTTTCCTCTCCCTTCTCCCCGTTCGCCCCCCTTCGTCCCCCTTCATCCTCCTCCCAATCATCCCCTCCTCACTCCTCCCTTCTCCTTCCCGTGTGGCCCTCCTTTCCCTCCACTCCCCCTCGTCATCCTCGTTTCCAATCCTCTCCATCCCTTTCCTCGTCTGCCTCACTCTCTCTCTCTCTTTTTTTTTTTTTTTTTTTTTTTTTTTTTTTTTTTTTTTTTTCTCTCTCTCTCTCTCTCTCGTTCTTTCCATGTATCCCTCTATGTATGTTTTTTTGTTGTTTCTTTTTTTCTCTCTCCTCTCTCTCTCTCTATATATATATATCGCTACCTCTCTCTTCTGTCGCTCGCTCTCTCTCTCTCTCTCTCTCTCTCTCTCTCTCAAATGATTATCTGACTCCCGCCGTACTAATCCAGGGGTCCCAACAGGCTTGCAGGGTGCTTTTCGGAAGCAGTTTTGATCCCTCTTGGGGGCTCTTTTGGCGTCACTTGGGGCCTTTTTGGGGCCTCTTGGGGAGCTGGGGCCTGTTGGGGGCCTCTGTAGGGGTCCTTGGTGTCTCTCGGGTGCCATTCTGTGCCCGCCTGGGCCGTCTTGGGCGCCACTTGGGCCATCTTGAGGTCCTCTTAGGCCGTCGTGGGGGCCTCTTCACTGCCTCTTGGGCCGTCTTAGGGCGATCTCGGGGGGCGTCGTGGGCCGTCTTGGAGCGTAGGGCAGGCGAGAAGTTTTGGATGCTGAAAATGTGCGTTTTACAAACGTAATTTGGCAATTTTGGCTTCTTGGGGCTCCCTTGGGAGGACTCTTGTGGTGTCTTGGGGCGAAAAAGGAGCCTCTGGGACCGTCTTGGGGCCATCGTGGGCGTCTTGTAGCTCTCTTGGCCCAACTTGGGGCCCTCTGGAAGCCATAAGGAGCCGTCTTGGGCCCTCCAGGCGCGCTCGGGACCCAGCGGCTCCCAGCGGGACAAAGGTCTGGCCGAGGAGTCGGCAGGTTGGATTCTTCGGCTTGGATGGGTACGGTGTGGAAGGGAAGCAGTTCCGGTTCCCCATTCGATGGTGTACATCCCGGCCTGGAGCCGGCGGGACTGACTAATGCCATCTAGCAATACCATGGCGCCTCTCCAGCCTGGGGAGGTGCGTTTGGCGGGATTGTGCTCCTCGAGCAATCGCCGCCTTCTTCACGAGGACCCTGGAGGGCAGGCCCGAGCGACGCCCGAGAGGCGGCCCGGCCTGCACTTTGAATCGTTGCTCCGCGGAGCTCAGTCTCACCTTCGGCCTGGCCGACGTCGATGCCGTCAGCGAGTGCGTCGTTCTTATCATGCTTGTTATCGTCGGAATCTGTCCAAGACACATTTCTTGAGGGCGGGCACTGTCAATACTCAGGGATGGGCGTGGCATCGTCTGGACACCACGAATGCCGACAAAGCTTATTCTCTTTTATCGTTTGCACGTCATCACAAGCTCGATGTTCTTTCCCTTACAGATTTGCACACCGTGGAGGAGGCAGGAGGAGGAGTACCAGATACGAGGAGAGTCAGTGTGGCGGTGGAGGAGTACGTGGTCGTCGTCCGGGGGCGGGTTGGGATTATGCTTTCTCCAGCTGCAGTACATGCGTGGCGCGAGGCCGGCATGGTGACCACAGAGAGCGACGACATGCGCCTCATGAGCTTCGTTCTTGCTGTCGCTGGAGTTCGTTATCGCTTTGCTTCGGCGTATGTCCCCACTGGTGATCGGCAGGGCCGGCTCCACTTCTTCGATGGCGCCTCGGAATTGCTGGATGGGTCTCCCGAGACGGAACAGCAGGTGTGGCTTGGTGACTTCAATTCCCATGTTGGCCGGGATCGCTGCTCGGGTCGCTACATCGCGCACGCCACGGTCGGCGACTTTGTGCGCAGCCCGACTGTGGTGGGGAGATTCGGCATGACGACGCCTACCACGACAGCTGGCAAGCAGCTCCTGCGGTGGTTGGAGGAGTCCCCGCGCCCACTCTGAGTGGCGGACACGTTCTACCAGATTGGCTCCAGAGGCACGTGGATGCTGCCGAGGGCTCGCGTCGACGACCAGGGCCGGGAGCACTACAGCTGGTATGAGCTCGACCCCTGCGTGGCGTCTCCCTTTGTAGTGAAGCACATCCAGGAGTTCAAGACGGCAGCGCTGAGCATGAGTGACCACTTTGCGAAAGTTTTCAAGCTCAATCTTCCTCGTGGCCGTCAAGGGAACGCCTGGGAACGCTGCCGCTCGGCTGGGGACGCTCAGACGGCTTCCGCTAACAAGCGCAAGATCTCCACCCATCTTCTGCGAGGGCGGTCGGAGGAGGCTGTGGCGCGCCGCAAGCAGTATCAGGAGCGCACTCGGGAGTTGGTCTCTGCATCGCCTGGCGCCTCCGAGATGGAGGCCCCATCGTCGTGGCCAGCCCTCGCGGCTGTCGCGCGACAGGCTGCGGAGGAGGTCTGCGGACGGGAGGACCGAGGCGGCGGGATTCCTTTCATGGGCGGCCATGGGCCTGAGATCTTGAAGGCCAAGGAGGAGCTCCGCCAGGCCTGGGAGGACATCCGCTGGGCGCAGGGCACCGCTGCCGAAGGCCCCGCCCGCGCTCTCCACCGCCAGCTCAAGAAAACCTTTCGGACACAGAGGCGCCGCTGGCGACGTCAATGGGTGGAGAAGCAGTTGCGGGAGCTCGAGCACAGCCTGGCCGTGTCCGACTTACATCGGTTCTATCAGGGTCTCCGTGCGCTCGGGGTCACGCTCGACGAGGTGGGCGTCCACGGCCGCATCTCCCGCGCCCCTGAGCAGTTGCGCGCGCACTTCGTCGCCATTGGGGGGCAGGAGTCTGTGGTGACCGACGAGGTGTTGAACAGGATGCCCCTGCTGGCGCCAGCGATCCCCACGGAGGCTTCCTTGGCTACTACACCGAGCGATGCCGAGATCCAGGCGGCTTGGCGGAAGATGCGGGAGTCGGCGGCGGGGGAAGACGGGGTCACCATCAACATGCTGCGCCTGTCGTCCCCTGAGTTCCAGCAGGCCCTCTTCGCGCTGGTTCGGCGCGCGTGGAGGCAGCCCGAGGCGTGGGAGCCCGAAGCCCACCGAGCCATCGTTCTCGCCCTCTTCGAGAAGGGGGACAGGGCGCGCCTCGACAATTATAGGGGGATCTGCCTCTTGTCCATCATCTCGCGCGTCGTGGCCAGAACCATCAGCATTCGACTTATGACGCACGCGGAACGACACGGAGTGTTTCGAGCTGATCAGTGGGGCTTCCGCCCATGGAGGAGCACGCGCGACGCCATCCTCTTGGCCCGGCTTCTCGTCGAGGGCGCCACGAAGGCCAAGACGCCAGAGGACATGGAGCACCTCGTGTTCTCGCTGCTGGACATCCGCAAGGCATGCCCTTCGGTGCCTCGGAATGCCGCGTGGCAGGTGCTGCGCCATCGGGGCGTCCCCGAGCACGTGGTCACCCTCCTGACGCACGTCCGCTCGGACACGGAGTACCGCTGCCGCAATCAGCAGGGTCTCTCGGAGCCGTACCACTTGTACAAGGGCCTCCGGGAGGGCTGCCCGTCGAGCTGCGTCGTCTACCTCTACTTCCACGACGTGGTGTTGCGAGATGCCGTGCAGCAGCTGACTGCCGCGGGCCACACAGGCGTGACGGTGCGCAGTCCGCCGGCGCCCCCTGCTGCCCTCAAGCCCATGCCGCGTGAAGCGCACACTCGCCTCCGAGACTCTTGGGACGAGGTGCTGGTGGACCTGGTGTGCTTCGCGGATGACACCGCGCTCTGCGGCAGGGAAGGCTCTGTGAGGGAGCGCTGCCAGGCGACTGCCAAGGTCCTCGCGGATTGGCGAGAGTATGTCCACCCCGACAAGTGGCACCACCTTCGCCTCCGACACCGCCTCGATTCGCCCGTCCAGGAGGCACCATGGCCACGACGGCGTCACACTCAGAAGCGTCAGACGCCATTCAGGGCGCCATACGATGAGCAC
This sequence comes from Prorocentrum cordatum, assembly GCA_963575745.1. Lineage (NCBI taxonomy): Eukaryota > Dinophyceae > Prorocentrales > Prorocentraceae > Prorocentrum > Prorocentrum cordatum. Next base: position 1,381,371 of record CAUYUJ010020726.1, on the reverse strand, counting down.
GTTGAGCTGCTGGGGGCCTGGTTATCGGCCGATGGTTCAGGATCGTATGATTTGGGCAGGCGCCTCAAGGCTGCTCGGAAGCTGTGGTACCAGGTCTATCGGAGGCTGCCGCGCTTGGGCCTCACACAGAGAGACAAGGGGCGCGTCTTCTGCACGACGGTCGTGGCCTCCGTGTTGTACGCGTCCGAGACCAGGCCGTTCCTCGACAGGGAGGCGGCCATGCTCCAGCGCTTCGTGGACAGGTGTGTGCGTGGCCTGACCCTTAGCGAGCATTTCCGCATTCGAGACATGAAGGGCCGCTTCACGATGGCGGACTTGCGGAAACGTGCTGGCGTGCCGTCCATCCCTCGCCTCTTGGGCAAGAGGAAGCTGGGCTACTTGGGGCATCTGGCTCGCTACCCGGCTTCGCGGATCGAGCAGCGGGTGGCGTTCGGCGTCCTGGAGCCGGAGGGCAGACACCCCTTACGCAGCAAGCAAGGCGTCACGTGGCGACACCAGTGCCACTCGTTGCTGCAGGAGCTGCTGGCCTTCGCAACTGAGGAGGAGCGCGCTGAGGGCTGGCTCGCCGTGGCTCAGCGGCGGGATCGATGGCGCGAGCTCGTGTCCAAGTGGGAGGAGCAGGCGGTGGTGAAGGAGGAGTCCGACTGCCATGCTGTCCGCCACGCCGCCCGGGACGCGCAGGCTGCGACAGACATCCCTGCGCCTCTGCTGCCGCCAGCAGCGCCCGTTCGACGGCGGCTGCGGGGCAAGCAGCCCCAGGCGGCGGCGCCAGCAGCGCGCCCGCCGTCGAGCCGGCAGACGCGCCCAGACCACCTTAGCGAAGTGCTGCAAGCTCCTGTGATGCCGGCCCCAGCGCCCAAGCGCAATGCCTCGGCGTGGCAGGTCGAGAAGATTCCGTGCGAGCTCTGCCAGACACTCGTCCAGCGGCGGAACCTGCAGCAGCATCTCCGCTTTTATTGTGCCGCTCGTCGAGATACTGGTGACGCCCCAGCAGTCCGAGCCCTCCGTCCAGATCGTGGTCGAGGGCGTGGTCGTGGCGCTGGGCGCGGAGGCCGTGCTGCTGACCGTGCTGTGGCTCAAGAGGAAGGAGGACGAGGGGGAGGGCCACGAGAAGAACCCCAAGGAGGAGGGCGACACCAGGGAGGGCCTCAACGAGAACCCCAGGGACCCCACGCACGAGGAGGACAAGAACCCCAGGGAGGAGGGCGACAACAGGGAGGGCCTCAACGAGAACCCCAGGGACCCCACGCACGAGGGGGAGGACCACGAGAAGGAGGACAAGAACCCCAGGGAGGAGGGCGACAACAGGGAGGGCCTCAACGAGAACCCCAGGGACCCCACGCACGAGGAGGACGAGGAGGGGGACGAGCAGAGGGACTTCTTGGGCATCAGGATCTGGATCGTGGTGCTGATTGGGTGCCAAATGTACTCGTGGGACGCGGTCCACAGATGCCTCCCCGAGCCGATGGACGACGAGACCGGGATATGAAGTGCCGCTTCTGTGGTATTACCCAGGCGCAGCTCCCTCCGAAGACGAAGTTACATTCTCATGAGCCGATGTGTTCCCAGATGCCCTTTGAGTTGTGGCGCGCTCTCAATCTTCGGAGGTGCGTTCTTGCCCATTCTCCGGAAGAAGTTGCGTCTTGGCCGTTGCATTGTGTGCAGTGTGGGACCCCCTTCAAATCGTCTAATTCTCGCAGGGTCCACACATCATCTTGTACTCAGCGAGCCACACGGGCCAATCTGCCTCCACACTGCTGCATTTCTTTGTTCACAGAGGCTCAGACGGCCGCTCGGGTGTCCCACGTTCGCCAGTTGCTCGCGGCACAAGGCAATGCAGGGCATTCTGCAGCAGATTCGCCCCCAGGCGCCGGCGGCACCGGCGGCGGCAGCCGGAGGAGGCGCGCAGCGGCAGCAGCTCAGCGTGGTGAGCGCGCTGTGCCTGCTGGCGATCCGGCACGACCGTCAGCTGCAGGAGCTGGAGGACATGCACTCGCTGGCGGTGCTGGTGTACAGCCACGAGGTGAAGCAGCTGCTACAGGAGGACCGCAAGGTGTGGAAGGCGGCCGTTCCCGAGGGCGGCGGCGGGCACCCGACGGGAGTGAGCCTGCGCAGCCTGGCCTTCGCCCGGGTCGTCACGCAGCTGCGGCTCCGCGTGTGCAAGGCGGCGGACCGCCAGACGGCCGTGCCGGCAGAGCCCCCAGAGCCGGCAGCTCCGGGCACGCCGCCGGCGGAGGCGCCCCCCCCCGACGCAGCCACGCAGGAGTTTCAGTCGGCGCTGAGGGCGCTGAAGGCTCTCGCGAGTATGGTGTCCCAGGACATCGACCGCAACGTGCGCCGCTTCGCTCCGAAGCACCAGGAGCCGCTGATGGAGGAGGAGCGCCCGTGGGTGTGGACGTTGTGTGTGGCGCCGGCAGCCACGCAGGCGTTCTACGACGCGATGCTCGTCATCTCGAGCCCGGGCGTGTTCTACAGGAGCGTCAAGGTGGTGCCTCAGAGGTCGATCGACGGCCCCCTGGTGAACCGCCTCCAGGACGCGCTGCAGGAGGCTGGCGTGCAGGCGGGCGCGGCCAAGGGCGGCGGCAAGGGGAAGAACAAGGGCGGCAACCGCGGCAGGCGCCGCGGAGACGGTGATGGCGATGCAGGCCGCCAGGGGCGGCAGCGACAGGGCTGATGAGAACGGCCGCTGGGCCAGGTGGTGCAGATGGAGCTCCGCGCGTGGCTGGCGCGCCCCCTCCCTCTGACCGCCCTTCGGGGCCAGGGGGCGCGCCCGGGGGCTTCGGCCCCGCCGGGGGCTCCGGCCCCGCTGCGGGTCCAGGCTCGGGTGCGTCTCCTGTGCGTCGTAATTCACGAAGTTCTCTGTGCAGGCCAGCCACATTTTCGTGCTCATGGTTGTCGGGACTCTCGGCTTCGACATAGAGTACCCCTTCTATAGTATCATCTTCCGCTCATGGTTGTCGGGACGGCCGGCTTCATTTTTGAGCGCCCTTAAAGAATATCATCTTCGTGCTTATGGTTGTTGGGACGGCCGGTTTCTGCATCGAGTGCCCTTCTCTAGTATCATCTTCGTGCTCATGGTTGTCGCGAGGGGCGGCTTCTTCATAGAGTACCACTTCGGCGCCGACGTGGCGCACCTCTTCTTCGGCTACCCCACCTTCGTCTATTTCTTCGTTGCTTTCTTCCTCTACTGGCTCCTCTTCTTCTCCTTCGTGATTCTCGTGAATGCCCGCCAGGACCGGGTGGCCCTCGACTGCTACGCAGGGAGCTCCATGGTGATCTCCCCGAGCACGGCCGTGAAGCCCGCCAGTAGTTTTCTATGCATGTAGGTACTCGTTGTATTCGTACAGCTATATCTCAGAGTGAGGGGGCCGAACGGTCATTCCCCGTTCCTGGGCGCGTGGCTGTAGTGAGGTTCTGCGGTGTGGATTGAACTTTCATTTCTGAGAAGAAATATTGTTGACCACCCCCTCCGGTAACATATGTGTTTTTCATTTGAAGTGCCCCGCCCGGGGCTCGCACCCTGTTATTTATCAGGAAAGCATATCCTGCTCAAATTATGCTTCTGGCACCCGGTTTACAACAAGAGCGGCTCCCGCCTGATACTTCGCCGCAATTTGCTGAGGAATCGCTCTCTCGCTAGGGACTGCCTTACAATTTCTGGAAGAATCGCGCTCTCGCCTGTGACTTCCTGGCAATTCATTCAGGCACCACGCCCTCGCCGTTCAGGAATCGCGCTCTCGCCTAGGACTTCCTTACAATTTACTGAGGAATCGCGCTCTCTCCCGAGACTTCTGGCGAATTATGCAGGACTCACGCGCTCGCGCAACATATGCGTTTTTCATTTGAAGTGCCTCTCCCGGGGCTCGCGGTGCTTTCCCTGGCCCCAGTTTCACAATAACAGCGGCTCCCGCCTGATATTTCCTTGCAGTTTATAGAACAATCGCGCTCTCGCCTCGTACTTCCTCGCGATTTATTCGCGCCGCGCTTTCGACAGTCAGGAATCGCGCTGCCGCTTGGGATTTCCTCGCACGTGATTCAGGTGCCGCACCCTCGACACTCAGGAATCACGCTCTCGCTCTGGACTTCTTGACGCGATTTATTTTGGAGTCGCGCTGTCGCTCCAGGCTTCCTCGCGATTCATGCAGGGCGCACGCTTCAGCAAACCGCCTGCTCGACCTGGCCGCCTGTGCCCGCCTGTTGGGGTCTACCCGCCCGATCTGCCCGTTTGGTTCTGCCACAGGCTTTCTGGTCCCAGCCCCCCTCCTGCTACTCTCTCTCGTGCTCTTCCTCTCTCTCCCCCCCTTGTCCCTTCCTTCCATCCCTCCTTTCTTCCCCTGCCTTAGGTGCTGCACGACATACACGTTGCAGGTAGGAAGGACATACCCCCCGAGGGATACGATCGAAGACGAAGTGGGCGGGTATCGAGGGTTTGGGGATATACGTGTTGAGTGGCAAGCGAGCAGATAAGAACGAACTATCGTACAATTATTGTCGTTGTTTTTGGTTGTGGTTGTGGTTGTGGTTGTGGTCGCTGTTGTCGTTGTTGCTGTTTTCGTTGTTGTTGTGGTTGTTGTTGCTTGGTTGTTTGTTTGATTGTTTGGCTGCTTCCTTGCTTGTTTGTTTGTTTGCTCGTTGTTGTTGTCGTTGTTGTTGCTTTTGTTGTTGTTGTGGTTGGTTGGTTGGTTGGTTGGTTGGTTGGTTGGTTGGTCGTTGGTTGTTGGTTGTTTGTTGCTCGTTGTTTGTTGTTGTCGTCGTCCCCCCCGCGACCTGGCCCGCGACACACCCGCGACCCATCTTCAACCCACCCGGAACCCATCCGCGACCCATCCTGCGATCCTCCCGCGACCCCCCCCGCGACCCGCCCCGCGACCCGCCCGCGTCTACCCGCGACCCACCCGTCACCCACCTGCGACCTGGCCCACGACACCCAGCGACCCCCCCGCGACCCACCCCGTTTCACCAACATTGCTTTGACGAAAAATCTGCACCTGCGGCGGGCTCTTTGTATGTAGCGCCCCGCAGTTGCGGTTAAGAGTGAGGGGGTTGCGGGAACGTCGGCAGTCTGCGAGGGTCTGAAGAAGCCGGCCGCAGGAGCTATATTTTTCAAATTGCACAACGAGCCCGCCGCAGGCACAATTATTTTCGTTAAGACAATGTTGGTGGGTCGCGGGGTGGGTCGCAAGTGGGTCGCGGGTGGGTCGCGGGTGGGTCGCGAGCTGGGTCGCGGGGTGGGTGACGGGTGGGCCGCGGGTTGGTCGCGGGTGGGTCGCAGGTGGGTCGCGGTCGGGTCACGGGGTGGGTCGCGGGGTGGGTCGCGGGTTGGTCCCAAATGGGTCACGGGTGGGTCGCGGGGGACGGTCACAACAACAACAACAACAACAAAACAAAACAACAACACCACCAACAACAACAACACCAACAACACCAACAACACCACCACCACCACCAACAACAACAACAACAACAAACAACAACAATTCGCACCGCAGAACCTCGCTTCAGCCACGCGCCCAAGGATAATAATGACCGTTCGGCCCCCTCACACTGATAACTTGTTAAATTCTGGTGCCTGCGACCGGCTGGTTTCCCCAGAGCCTCGCAACAAAACTGCCAACGTCCTCGCAACTCCCTCACTGTTATCCGCAGATACGGGGTACTCCGTGTATGTATGTGTATGCATATGTATGTATGTATGTATGCATGCATGCATGCATGTATGTATGTATGTATGTTTGTCTGTATGTATGTAGGTATGTATGTGTATGTCTGTATGTATGTATGCATGCATGCATGTATGTATGTATGCATGTATGCATGCATGTATGTATGTATGTATGTATGTATGTATGTATGTATGTATGTATGTATGTATGTATGTATATATACATATATATGTACACACGCAACACCCCGCAATTGCGGATAAGAGTGAGGGGGCGGGCGCGGGCAACGCGGGCGTCGAGCCGGCGGACCTCGTGGCCCTCACCTTCCCTCTCGATGGCGCCCTCCTCCTCCTCCTCCTCCTCCTCCTCCTGCTCCTCCTCCTCCTCCTCTTCCTCGTCCGCGTCCTCGTCCTCATCGTCGTCGTCGTCGTCGTCCGCCTCCTCCTCCTCCTCCACCTCCTCCTCCTCCTCAACCTCCTCCCGTGGGTCGCGGGCTCTCCACCTCCACCTGGAAGGAATTCAGAAATAGCCCGCCGCAAGCGCGGAACATTTGAAATTTGTACACTGAACGCGGTTTGGGTCGCAGGTTCTCCACCGAACGAATGCAAAAGAAACCCGCCGCAGGCGCCGAAATTTTGGCTTGTTCAATGAACGTAGTTTGAGTCGCGGGCTCTCCACCTCCACCTGGAAGGACTTCAAAAACAACCCACCGCAAGCGCCGAAAATTTGGATTTGTACACTGAGCGCGGTTTGGGTCCCGGATGGGTCGCAGGTTCTCCACCTGGAACGACTGCAAAAGAAGCCCGCCGCAAGCGCCGAAAATTTTGGATGGGTCGCGGGGTGGGTCGCGGGTGGGTCACGGGTGGGTCGCGGGTGGGTCGCGGTGGTTCGCGAGTGGGTCGCATGCGCGGTTTGGGTCACGGGTGGATCGCAGGTTCTCCACCTGGAACGAATGCAAAAAAAAACCCGCCGCGGGCGCCGAAAATTTCGGGTGGGTCGCGGGGTGGGTCGGGTGGGTCGGGGTGGGTCGCGGGTGGGTCGCGGGTGGGTCGCGGTGGGTCGCGGGTGGGTCGCGGTGGGTCGCGGGTGGGTCGCGGGTGGGTCGCCGGTGGGTCGCCGCGGGGTCTCGGGGTGGGTCGCGGGCGGGTCGCGGGGTGGGTCGCGGGTGGGTCGCGGGTGGGTCGCGGGGTGGGTCGCGCGGTGGGTCACGGGTGGGTCGCGGGGTGGGTCGCGGGTGGGTCGCGGGTGGGTCGCGGGGTGGGTCGCGGGTGGGTCGCGGGGTGGGTCGCGGGTGGGACGACGACAGCAAACAACAAACAACGAGAATCCGCATCGCGGAATTCCACTTCAGCCACGCACCCAGGGACAGTGAATGACCGTTCGGTTCAGCCCCATCATTCTGATATACATGCACACGGATATCCCCCCAACACCCACAGATCTTCTTTTCACGTTGTTCGTCAGTTTTTTTCCGTTCCTTCCCCCTCCGTTCCCTTTCCTGTTCTCTGCCCTGTTGTCCCACGTGCTGAGCACGTGGGACAACAGGGCACTTCCCCTGGTGGCTGCCACTTCCCCTGGTGGCTGCCAGCGTCTTCTTTACAACTCCACGCAAAGAAAACCAACGTTTGCAAAGACGCCATCCCCATAAAAGAAGACCCAAGCTTGCAAGGACCTTTCCGCAGACACGACAGAGTCACCAAAACCTATGATGTCATTTGTTTGTTCCCAACCATCATGTGGTGTTGGCTCCTCTTTTTGAAGAGACAGCGCCCCGCGTCTCCTTCTCCTCCCGCTGCCCCCCTCCTTCCTCCCCCTCTTCGCGTCTGCCCTCCGCATGTTTCTGTTTCGGTACACCCGGCACGCGTTTCGTGGCCCCATAGGGAGCTCCACCTACGATCCCAGTGTTGGAACCCGCGTGGCATTCCCGCCCCATTTTGGCGCACCCCTCGCACGTTTCGTGGTCGCATAAGGAGCTCCACCTAAAGTCCCAGTGGCGGAACTCGCATGGCATTCCCGCCCCACTTTGGCACACCCCTCACACGTTTCGTGGCCCCACAGAGATCAGTGGCGGGACTCGCATGGCATCCCGCCCCATTCTGGCACGCCCCTCACACGTTTCGTGGCGCCTTAGGGAGCTCCACCTAAGGTCCCAGTGGCTGAACTCGCATGGCATCCCCCCCCACCCAGTATTGGCACATCCCTCATACGTTTCGTGGCCTCATAAGGAGCTCCACCTAATGTCCCAGTGGCGGAACTCGCATGGCATCCCCGCCCCGTTTTGGCGCACCCCTCGCACGTTTCGTGGCCCCATGGGGAGAGCCGCCCGCCCGATCCTCGCCGTCTCTCGATCATCTGACTGTTTGGCCTCGCGCCGCGGGCAACCCGCGCGCGTCGCTGGGACCCTCCCGGAGCGACCAGCGCGCGTCGCGGGAACTCTATGCTGCGCTCTACCCAGCGCCTCGCTCGCCCCCGTCGTCGCTCTGCCCAGCGGCCAGAGCCGTGCCCGATATCAGCCAGCCAGCTAGCTGTCTCTGCTCCGTGCTGCGCCGCGCCCGCAGCCTTGGACATTGGCGTGCACGGGCGAGAAGCAAAAAAACTAACGGGAAGGAAACGGGCGCGATCCTCGTGAGAGGCGTGCCGGCATGGGCGTTGACAGTTATGCACGCAGACTCACGCGCGCGAAGACTCATTCACAATCAGACTCACTCGCGCTCAGACTCACCCGCTCTCAGTCTCTCGCACGCAGACCTATCGTCTTCGTTCGCGTTGTGTGCCTCACCACGGATGTCGGCACGCCCCTCGCACGGTCCGTGGCCCCATAGGGAGCGCGGGCAAAGATGATATTCACGATTGCGGTAGTCACAACTGCATATGGTTGGGTCCTTCGCCAGGCTGATTTGACTCTGGGGTGAGAGCCCCAGAAACCCTACACCTCCATTTGAATTGTTTGTCTGGTTTTTTGGGCTTTCTGTCCTCCAAACAAATCCGCACAGGAGCCCCCTTAGGGCGTCGAATTTCAAACGTCCAAATGAATTCACAGGTTTCGCGACGTCAGGGTGCTCAAAAACCATAAACATTCATGTGGATGCTGGGGATTTCTGGGGTGAGGATCCCTGGAACCCTGTGCTGCATGTTTCAATTGTTTTGGGGACTTTTGGAGTTCGGAGCCCCGGGGGCCTCCTGGGTGGGTTTTCGTCGGGAAACCAGAAAACCCCAAGAACCCAAACCATCCAAATGAAAACGCATGGTTTCCAGGATTCTCATCCCAGAAATCCCGAACATCCAACACCCCTGGCGTCGCGAACCTTGCGTTTTCACAGGGATGGTTTTGGGTGCCTGGGATTCATCCCCTCCTCACCCGACGAGAACCCAATTGGAATTGAACAGGTTCAACATCCACCTGACTACAAGTAGATTCCACTTGGAATGTACATGGAACCTCATTGGGGCGGAGCAGATCCCAGACTCAGCCGATTCCAATTCGATTTCCATTGGGACCCAATGTAATCGAATTGGAATGGAGCAGGTCCTCGATTCAGCTGATTTAGATTGGATTCCGATGGGAATCTACTTGGAACCTAGCTGGAATGGAGCAGATCCCAGATCCACCTGGTGATTCATGTGGGGATCGAATGAGACTCCACTTGGAATTGAGCGGGTCCTTGATCCAGCTAATCTAAATCGCATCAAACTTTAAATCTTTTTTAGAGCTAATTGTGATGGACTGGATCCCAGATCCAGCTGATTCCAAGTCGAGTCTTATTGGAGTATGCTTAGAATCTCGTTCGAATTACGCAAACTCCTGATCCAGCTGATTCCAAATAGATTCCTAGTGTCCCCTAATTCGGATCTAATTGAGATGGAGCAGATCCCACATCCAGCTGATTACAATTTGATTCCTGATGGGATCTACTTAGAAATTAATTGGAAGCGGACAGGCCGTCCCAAGCCCAACGGACTACAATTGTATTACCATCCGGTTTTACTTGGAATAAAGCAGATCCCTGATTCAATTGATCATCATTTGATTCCATTCGGACTCGAATCATAATCGAATAGGAATGGAACATATCCTAGATCCAGCTCATTCCAATCGTATTCCAATTGTGATGTTATTGACATCTACTTGCAATGGAGCAGATCCCAGATCTAGCTGCTTCTAAGTTGAGTCCAATTGGAGTATACTTCAAACTAAGCTGGAGTTGGGCACATCCCAGATCCAGCTGCGTCCACTTGGATTACTATTGGAACATACTCAGAATCACATTGGAACTGGACAGATCACATATCCAGCTGAGTCAAATTTGATCCCTATTGAAATCTAATTTGAATATAATTGGAGTCGCGCCGGTTCCCAAAACAGCTGATTCCAATGTGATTCCTATTGGAATCGACTTGGACTCGTATTGGAATGGAGCAGATTCCAGATACATATCCCAATGGGATTCCCATTGGAATCGGATTAAGATCTTAGTCGAATTGGGCAGATCCCAGATCCAGCTGATTTCACTTGGATTCTTCCTGGAATAGAATTATAATCTAATTAGCATTGAGCATATTCCAGAGTCGTCTGATTCCACCTCGATTCCGATTAAAATTTGATTAGAATCTAACTAGAACGGCGCACATCCCAGATCCAGCTGTGTTCAATTCTAGTGAGAATTGTATTGGAATGGAGCAGATCCCAGATCCAGCTGATTTCAAGTAGATAACAACGGGACAATGGCGAATAGGAGAGATGGACGAGAAGACACGGACGAAAAAAGGTTGATGATCAGTAAGACTACGAATGAAGAGCTCAAATACATATTCAAACAGAACGGGTGTTTGGGGGGGGGGTACGCCGCACATATATATGTTTTTATATATATATATATATATATATATATATATATATGTATATGTATATGTATATGTATATGTATATGTATATGTATATGTATATGTATATGTATGTATGTATGTATGCATGCATGCATGCATGCATGCCTGTCTGCCTGCCTGCCTGCCTGCCTGCATGCATGCATGTATGTATGTATGTATGTATGTATGTGTACCTCTCGCTCCCTCCCTCTCTCCCTCCCTCCCTCAAGCCATGTATCCTCCCAGTTTCCCCCCCCCCCTCTCCCCCTCTCCATCCTCCTCTTTCGTATCCTCCTCCTGCAGCGCCTTCGCCCCCGCCACACGTAAACGACTATTGCAAAACGGGGCATCGTGTCGCCAAGGTACGTATTTTTGCTTCCCTGGGTCATCGCTCTCTTCCATGTCCACGAACAACAAGATCCGCTGGCCCCCTCAGGCGCCCAGGCAAATCCCTCTCTCCCTCCATCTCTGTCCTCCTTCCCTCTCGCGCCAAGACGGCGCGCTTCCATTGTAGAAGAGAACGAGCTGCAGGTCCCTGACGAGTACCCGCCATTCGAAAGAAGTATGTAGAAACATGAAGCAGAAAGGCGCTGAAAGCAGACTGGGCTGCGGCCCGCTCCCCGAACTGGAAGCGAGAAGGAGGCGCTCGATGTTCTGAAATAGGAAGGCGCTTGAAGCAGATCGGGAACTGGAAGTCTTAGAATACCTGCTCTCGGCGACCGATCGGCTACATGCAAGAGTGACCCTAGGCACGAGTGACCTTTTTTGGTGAAGGCCTGAAGGGGGTGGGGGCCCTTTGGGGACACCACCCAGCGCGCAGGCCGCTGCCCTCGCATTGCATTCAGCGATCACGGGGCCCCGTGGGGCCCGCACCAGAGTTCACCCTGGCGAAAGGCCACTCTCACGTGCAAGCCGAAACGAGGGGCACACGAGGCCTGCGCCGGGCCCGTCGCGGGAGACCGGGGGACGGACCGCACCACCGCTTGTCACGCCGCGCGCTCTCGACCGCGCTTTGCGGAAGCGGCCCTCTGCGCGTGCTGGTGACTCCTGCCTGCTCGTCCACTGCCCGCTCTCCTCCATGCCGGCTTCCGGCCTCACGACGGAGAGCCGCCTTCTTCATCTCTTCCTCCTCCTCCTCCTTTTCCTCCTCCTCCTCCTCCTCCTCCTCCTGTTCGCGCTGCGCTCGCTCGAAGGGGGGAAGAGGAGCGACTGGACTGCAGCGGGCCGACGCAGCACTGCGCCCAGCCCCGGGGCGCGGCCTGCCAGCACGACGAGAGCGGCGCTCTCATGCCGCTCTTCCCAGGGGCCTCCAAGATGGGGTCGGAGCAGATGGGCTCGGAGAATCGCGCCGCATCGCCGATACATCGGCGATGTGTATCGTCGCCGTCGGGGACGCGGCGGCGACGTCGGCGTGGAGAAACTCGGGCTCCACATCGAGCCGCATCGCCGATGCACCGGCGATGCGGCGCGATCCTCTGACCCCATCTGCTCCGACCCCATGGAGGAGGATGGGGGAGGAGGAGAAGAAGGAGGCGGGAGGAGGAGGAGGAGGAGGAGGAGGAGGAGGAGGAGGAGGAGGAGGAGGAGGAGGAGGAGCCCGCCCGCGAAGAGCATGGGGAGGGGGGGGGGCTCTCTGGAGCTGGGGTGATGATTCGCCCGCGTGACAGCTGTGCTGACGCCACGGACGTCCGACGCTGTGGTCTTGCCGCGTGGGCCCCCAGAGCTCCCCGCGCGCCCCATTCCTGGGCAGCTGTGTCGTCGCAGGGCCACTCGCTTCACTCATGCGCCGATGCTGCGTCGAGCGTCAGGCGGCTCGAGTCGAACTCGAGTCGAGCCAGAGCCGAACTAGAGTCGAACATATCGGTTGCGTTGGTGGGCCCGGGGCGCCGGCCGGGGACGTGCGCCGCGGGGCGGCGTGGGGTCGCCCCGCCAACGTGCTCAGATCTCTGGCGGTGGTTTTGGCAGGCACCTCTAGCCTGAAAGTAGTCCCTGGATGCCGAAACTGCGAAACATAGTTGCCGCCATACTTTTTTGTTCGCGGCTCCTGGATGTTGGGAGGGGGGCAACGGTAGGTGCCAGAGGCCTCGGGATGAGGACAAAGACGAGCGCCAGGTTCAGGAAGAAGCAGCAGTTGCAGAGGATGCTGCAAAACTGCGCGCGCGCCTTCGCCTTCCGATCGGGCGGCCCCCGGTACCTCCTCACTCCTGCTCCTCCTGATCCCCAGCTCCCACCCCTCCCCTCCCCCCTCCCACCCCCTCCCGCTCCTCCCCTCCCCACCCCTCCTGCCCACGCAGACGCGCACGAAAGCCACCTCCCCTCCCCTCCCTCTGCACCAAGACCCGTGCCGTGTCCGCAAAGGGCCGGCACGTGTTTCTGATCGCCCCGCCTTGTGGTGGAACTGCGAGAGCTCCTCCAGCTGCCTCGGAGGGGAGGAGGGGGCGGAGAAGAGGGATGATGAGGGTGGGGAGTGGATGAGAACCTAAAGAACTCGCAGAACTCGACGATGTCGATGTCACCGTCGTTGTTTTTGTCCATGTCCAAGATGATCCTCTCTACGGCCTTGGGGTGGGCTTTCAGGCCGCACATGTGCAGCGCCTCGACCAGCTCTTCGACAACGATGAAGCCACTGGAGTCCTCGTGGAAAACATGTTAGCTCTCGCTTGCGGGGGCTTTCTTTTTGCTCTCAACCGAGTTCTTGCTCCCAACCGTCCTGCCTGTGGTGTTGGGTCCTTGTTGGGGTCCTTGTTTTGAATGAGCACCGTCCCGCGTCTCCCCTCCTCTCCTCTCATCTCTTCTCCTCTCCTCTCCTCCTCTCCCCCTCTCCTCATCCCAACCGGGCCCCTGCCTTCCGCATGACCACCTCCTCATGACGCACGCCGACACAGATACAGACACTGACACAGACACAAACGTAGACACAGACGCAGACGCAGGCACAAACACAGACGCAGACACGGGCACACACGGACACAGACACAGACACAGACAACGACAACGAGACAGACACAAACACTGACGCAGACACACACACACACCAACACAACACACAAACACAAACACAAACACATATTCACACACATACACACTCCGGCACACACACGCACACACGCACACACACGGACACACGCACACACAGACACGCACGCACGCAAACACGCACGCACGCACGCACACACGCACGCATACACACACGCACAAACCACACACGTACATACCACACACGCCACACACACGCGCACACACGCGCACGCACCCACGCACCCACGCGCACACACGCACGCACACATTTACGCATTCACGCAGTCACGCATTCCCGCATTAACACAGTCACATACATATTCGCACACGCACACACACACACGCACACGCAGATTCACCCGCGCAAAAACATCCACTAACACTTTTTGCGTCGGCGGCTAGGCAGAGTAAATGCGCTGGGGGAGAGCTAGCTAAACGGGGGTGCTGTTGTGGACACGCAGACACACACAAGCAGAGACAGAGACAGAGACAGAGACACAGACACGGACAGGGACACGGACACATACACTGACACCGCCACAGACACTGCCACAGACACAGACGCATACGCAAACACACACACACGCACACACACATACACCCACACACACCCACACACACCCACGCACACACACACACCCACGCCCACGCACACCCACGCACACCCACACCCACCCACGCACCCACGCACCCATGCACCCGCACCCGCACGCCCACGCGCACACACCCACACCCAGGCACACGCACACGCACACACACACACACACACACACGCACACACGCACACTTTTTGATATGCGGGGCGAGAGCGAACCTCTTCCGATAGATGCTAAGCGGGCCGCGCACAACATACATTAGGGAGGGAGGCCAAAAACAGGCGGGGCCTCACGCCAAGGCCGAGAGAGGGCGAAGCCCTGGGACCAGGCGGTGCCGAAATTGAAGTGCAGGAAAAAGTACACCTTGGACAGGAGCCCGGTGGCGAAATCCCGGGAGGTGAAAAGTCGGTGGTGGTGCCGTCAGCGGCGATGCGAGAACACCAGCCTCATCAACTGCGGGGGAGGACGTGCCACGCCACCAGGGCGACGTCCGAGAGGAAGGGTAGCACCACTGGGTTGGAGCGCAACTTTGTGCCACCATATATGATGCCGAAGAGGTCCAGGTCGTGGTAGTCCAACCCGCGAACATGGGAAAGCAGCCGCGGTTTGAGGCGCGGCGGCCAGGCGAAGCCGGTAACTTGCCGCCCATAACTGACAGGATGCTGGTGTGCTGCAGGGAGGAGGCCTGCCCTGCAGTGGCAAGCGCGTGGGGGCGGGCAGGAGCCACGCACGTTGCGCTGCCGTTCCGCACTGTCAAGGGCCGGGCCTAAGCCGCGCAGCGCCAAGACCCGCGGGGCCGCCGAGGCGGCAAGGTGCAAGCGCCAGGCACCGGGCCGGGGCCGCGCAGTGCCGGGCGCTGCCGCCATGGGAGGGGGGTAGCGAACGGGGGGGGGGGAGAAGCGGGCAAGGGAGAAGAAAGGCCGGCCCGGGAGCCAGCGGTCGCCAGGGCAGCCCCGCACCAGCAGCAGCGCGTGGCCGAGTGGAGCAGGGAGACCCCGCGGGATCAGGGGGGACAAACGGTCCCATCACTAGGTGAGCGTGGGCCGTGTTGAGCAGGGGGACCCTGCTGGATCAGGGGGGACAAGCGGTCCCATAACAAGGCGATGCGGATCAGGGGGGACAAACGGTTCCATATTCAGGTAGAGAAAGAGGGGGAGGAGGAGGACCAGGGCGACTAACGGTCGCAATTGCCTGTGACATGGGGAGAGGGGAGGAATCAGGATGCCATGATGCCGAAGGTCTGCTTGTTCAGGGTGTTTTTCGCGGTCGCGAGCTGCTCGTGCTGCTCGCCGACGAGCTGGACGTAGTGGTGCTGCTTGTGCTGGTCGTGCTCGCCACGCTCACTCGTGGTGCTGCACTCGGTCTTACTGCTCGCCCACGTGCTGGGCGCAGTGGCGCTGGTGGTACCGGTCGTGCTAGTCGCGTTCCTGGTGCTGCTTTCGGTCGTACCGCTCGCCGACTCGCTGGGCGTGGTGCTGGGAGTGGTAGTGCTGCTGGTACCGTCGTGCTCGTCACACTCATGGTGCTGCTCTCGGTCGTACTGCTCGCCGTCGTACTGGACGTATGGGGGCTGCTGGTACCAGTCGTGCTCGTCATACTCGTGGTGCTGCTGGAACAGGTCGTGCTCGTCACACTCGTGATGCTGCTCTCGGTCGTGCTGCTCGCCGTCGTGCTGGACGTAGGGGTGCTGCTGGTACCGGTCGTGCACGTCATACTCGTAGTGCTGCTGGAACGGTTCGTGCTCGTCACACTCGTGGTGCTGCTCTTGGTCGTACTGCTTGCCGACGTGCTGAGCATAGTGGTGCTGCTGGTACCGGTTGTGCTCGTCGAACTCGTGATACTGTACTCGGTCGTACCGCTCGCCGACGTGCTGGGCGTAAAGGAGCTGCTGGTCCCGGTCGTGCTCGTCGCACTCGTGGTGCTGCTCTCGGTCGTACTGTTCACCGACATGCTGTGCGTAGTGGCGCTGTTGGTACCGGTCGCGCTCGTCACACTCGTGGTGCTGCTTTCGGTCGTACCACTCGCCGACGTGCTGGGCATAGTGATGACGCGGGTCCATGCCATGCTCGTAACACGCGTGGTGCTGCTCGCGGTTGTACTGCTCGCCGACGTGCTGGGCGTAGTGGTGTTGATGGTGCGGGTCGTGCTCGCCCCACTCGTGGTGCTACTCACGGTCGTATTGCTCGCCGACGTGCTGGGCGTAGTGGTGCCACTGGTACCGGTCGTGCTTGTCATACTCGTGGTGCTGCTCGCGATCGTACTGCTATCCGACGTGCTGGACGTACTAGTGCTGCTGGTAATGATCCTGCTCGTCACACTAGTGACCCTGCTCTCGCGTACCGCTCGCCGACGAGCTGGGCGTAGTGGTGCTGCGGGTACCGGCCGCGCTTGTCGCATTGGTGGTGCTGCTCTCGGTCGTATTGCTCGCCGACGTGTCGGTGGTGCTGCAGGTACCGGTCATGCTCGTCACCCTCGTAGTGCTGCTCTCGGTCGTACTGCTCGTCGGCGTGCAGGGGGTAGTGATGCCACTGGTACCGACCGTGCTTCTTACACTGGTGGTTTTGCTCTCGGTCGTACTGTTCGCCGACGTGCTAGGCGTAGTGGTGCTGACGGTGGCGGTCGTACTCGTCGTGCGCGTGGTGCTGCTCTCGGTCGTACTATTCTCTGATGTGCTGGGCTTGGTGCTGCTGATACCAGCTGCGCTCGTCACACTCGTGGTGCTGCTCTCGGTCGTACTGTTCTCAGACGTGCTGGGCGTAGTGGTGCTGCTGGTGCTGGTCGTGCTCGCCGCGCCCGTGCTGTTGCTCTCGGTCGTGCTGCTCGCCGACGCGCAGGGCGTATGGTGCTGCTGGTAGCGATCGCGCTCGTCGCACCTGTGGTGCTGCTCTCGGTGGTACTGCTCGCCGACGTGCTGGGCGTAGTGGTGCTGCTGGTAGAGTTCGCGCTCGCCATACTCGTGGAGCTGCTCTTGGTCGTGCTGCTCCCCGACGTGATGAGCGTGGTGGTGTCGCTGGTACCGGTCATAATTGTCATACTCGTGGTGTTGCTCTCGGTCGTACTCTCCGACGTGCTGGCGCCAGTCGCGCTTGCCGCACTCGTAGGGTTGCTCTCGGTCGTACTGCTCGCCGCTGTGCTGGGTAGTGGTGCTGTTGGCACCGGTCGCGCTCGTTCCACCCGTGGTGCTGCTCCCGGTCGTACTGCTCACCGACCTGCTGGGCGTAGTGGTGCTGCTGGCATCGGTCGCGCTCGTCATATCCGTGGTGCCGCTCTCGGTCAACTGCTCGCCGACGCGCTGGGCTTGGTGGTGCTGCTGGTACCGGTCGAGCTCGTCACACTCGTGGTGCGTCGCTCGGTCGTGCTGCTCGCCGACGTGCTGGGCGTAGTGGTGCTGCTGGTGCCGCTCGTGCTCATCATACTTGTGGTGCTGCTCTCGGTCGCTCTGTTCGCCGGCGTGCTGGGCGTGGTGGTGCTGCTGGTACCGGCCGCGCACGCCACCCTCGTGGTGCTGTTTTCAGTCGAACCGCTTGTCGATGTGCTGGGCGTCGTGGTGCTGCCGGCACCAGTCGCGCTCGTCACATCTGTGGTAATGCTCTCGGTCGTACTGCTCGCCGACATGCTAGGCGTAGTAGTGCTGCTGGTATCGGTCGCGCTCGTCACACCCGTAGTGCTGCTCTTGGTCGTACTGCCCGCTGACATGCTGGGCGTAGTGGTGCTGGTGGTAGAGGCCGCGCTCGTCACACTGGTGGCGCTGCTCTTGATCGTATTGCTCGCCGACGTGCTGGGCGTAGAGTCGCTGGTGCCGGTCGTACCCGTCATTCATGTGGTGCTGATCTCAGGACTCTCCGATGTGCTGGGCGTAATGGTGCTGCTGGTGCCAGTCGCGCTCGCCAGCCTTGCGGTGCTGTTCACCGTTGCACTGCTCGCCGTCGTGCTGGGCGTAGTGGTGCCGCTGGTATCCGTCGTATTCGTCATGCTCATGGGCTGCTCGTATTACTCTCCGTTGTGCTGGGCGTAGTTGTGCCGCTGGTAGCGTTCGTACTCGTCGTACTTGTGGCGCTGCTCTCGGTCGTACTGCTCGCCGACAAGCTGGACGTAGTGGTGCCGCTGGTTCCCGTCGTGCTCGTCATGCTCGTGGTGCTGCCTTCGGTCGTACTCCTCGCCGACGTGCTGGGCGTAGTGGTGCCGCTAGTACCCGTCGTACTTGTCATACTCGATTTGAGCTCTCGGTCGTACTACTCTCCGACGTACTGGGCGTAGTGGTGCTGCTAGTAGCGGTCGTGCTCGTCGTAGCCGAAGTGCTGCTTTCGGTCGTACTGCTCGCCGACGTGCTGGGCGTAATGGTGCCGCTGGTACCGGTCGTACTCGTCGTACTCGTGGTGTTGCTCTCGGTCGTGCTACTCTCCGCCGTGCTGGGCGTAATGGTGCCGCTGGTACCAGTCGCATTGGCATGCTCGTGGTGCTGCTCTCGGTCGTACTACTCTCCGACGTGCTGGGCGTAGTGGAGATGCAGGTGCGATGGTCCTCGTCATACTCGTTTTGCTGCTTTCGGTTGTACTGCTCGCCGGCGTGCTGGGCGTAGTGGAGCCGCTAGTACAGGTCGCACTCGTCATACTCGTGGTGCTGCTCTCGGTCGTGCTGTTCGCCGACGTGCTGGGCGTAGCGGTGCCGCTGGTACCGATCGTACTCGTCATACTCGTGGTGCAGCTCTCGGTCGCACTACTCCCCAACGTGCTGGGCGTAGTGGTGCTGCTGGTAGCGGTCATAGTCGTCTGACTGGTGGCGCTGCTCTCGGTAGTACCGCTCGCCGACGTGCTGGGCGTAGTGGTGCTGCTGATGCCAATCGAACCCGCCCTACCCGTGGTGCTGCTCTCGGTCGTACTGCTCGCCGACGTGCTTGGCGTTGTGATGCCGTAGGTGCCGGACGCAGTCGTGATGCACGTGGTGCTGCTCTCGGTCGTACTGCTCGCCGACGTGCAATGCGTGGGGGTGCCGCTAGTACCGGGTCGTTCTCGAAATACTCGTGATGCTGCTCTCGGTTGTACTGTTCGCAGACGTGTTGGGCGTAGTGGTGCCGTTGGTGCCAGATCCACTCGTCACACTCGCGGTGCTGCTCTCGCTCGTACTGCTCTCAGACGCGCTGCCCGTAGTGGTGCCGCTGGTGCCCGTCATCATCGTCATACTCGTGGTGCTGCTCTCGCTCGTACTGCTCGCCGCCATGCTGGGCGACGTGGTTCCGCTGGTACCGGTCGCGCCCGTCATGCTCGTAGAGCTGCTTTCGGTCGTGCTGCTCGCTGACATGCTGGGGGTGGTGGTGCCGCTGGTGCAGGTCGCACTCGTCATGCTCGTGGTGCTGCTCTCGGTCGTGCTGCTCGCCGACGTGCTGGGCGTGGTGGGGCCTCTGGTACCGGTCGTATTCGTCAATCCCGTGGTGTTGCGCTCGGTCGTACCTTCCGCCGACGCGCTGGGCGTAGTGGTGCCGCTGGTGCAGGTCGCACTCGTCATGCTCGTGGTGCTGCTATCCGTCGTACTGCTCGCCGTCGTGCTGGGCCCCATGCACGCGCGCACCGCCCCGCGCCAGCAGCCGGGCGTCAACGCCAGTTGCCGGAGGCAGGCGGACCCTGCGGGATCAGGGGGGACTAGCGGTCCCATATCCAGGTAAAGCAGCCCCAGTCGATGTCGCAGTTGGTGCGGGACCAAGAGGGACTAGCGGTCCCATTATCAGGTGCGTAGGAGGAGGAGGGGAAAAGGGGGAGACAGGGCCAGGCGCTGGAGAAGGCGACAAACAGGCCGTACCCGAAGAACAGCGCCAGGATGCCTGCCAGGGACAAGAGGGGCGGTTGGTGCGGCACCCAGGGCGGCGGCGTCAGGGGGAGCGATCAGGGCAGGTCAGCGCGTGGGGGGTTTCCTGGTCCAATTGTCGGTGTACCCAAACTGCGTGCTGGGCCGTCCCCGCGCCCCTCGCCTTTGGCCACCTCCCGCTTCCGCTGGAACTCCTGATGCAGGGTGTTCTCGCGGTCCCAATCGATGTGGGCGCCCGCGTTCCGGGACCAGGTGCCCACGTCGTAGTGGCTGTGTGCCATTTCGCCCAGGAAGCGGTCGATCATGTCGGGCTTCCAGCAGGACGGGTCGAACTTGACTTGGTTCCTGGTCTTGCCCTTTTCCTGGCCCGCGTGCCTGCGCCGGGAGTGCCAGGCTGCGGTGAAGTAGTGGCCTCCCTCGACCTTCAGCCTTTCCAGGTGGGTGGCCGCCGTCTCGTCTGGGCGTCTCGGCCAGTGGGCGCGGCGGTCTTCCCAGGGGCGGTTGTGGACAGGGCGGCGGCGCGGTGTAAGCGTGGACCTCATCGGTGTCGAGGTTCCAGGACGCTGCGCATCGCTTGCGATTCGCAGGCGCGGCAACCAGCGCGGTGCGATTGACGCGTCGTACCAGGCTGCGCTGTCCTTCGCAGTGGCCAGGTGCATTGGAGGATGGGAGGCTGGGGAAAAGATAGGAGGGATCAGGGCGCCATCTCGCTGACGGTCAGCATGGCCAAGAACGGGCGCGGGCTCAGGGCGACTGGCCGTCGCGACGGCCAGGGGCTGTATTTCGCCTTCGTGCTGCTCGGCAGGATCAGGACCGACCTCGTCCACGTCCGCTTCCGCAGCCGGCGTTGGTCGAGCTCCAGCACCTGCGGCGCAGAGCGCAGGCAGGAGGTCGCCATCAAGCTGCTGAGTTTATTCTGGGGCAGCGCCGCACTGCAGGCACCCGCCCTCCACCTCGCCTTCCGCCTTGTCATCGCGCGCATCTCGTCCTCCACGTCCTCCGCCACCGCGCTCTCGAACTCGTCGCCCCCGTCGTCCGCCTCCACCTCCGCCTCGTCGATCACCTCCTGCACCTCCGCCTCCTTCTCCTCCTCCTCCGCCTTCTCATCGGCCTGGCTCCCCCTCCTCGGGGGGCCCCCGCGCGAGGCGGAGCCGGTGTCGCCGTCCGCGGCAGCGTCGCTGGACGTCAACGCGTTCCGGCTGAAGTCGCCCGTCACGTCCTCGTCCTCCAGCCCGTCGGGGGGCTCGCCCTCCACGTCCTCGTGGGCCATGCTCTCGCCCTTCGCGCCGTCGCCGTCCACGTCCTCGTCCTCGTACTCCACGTCTCCGTTCTCCTCGTCCTCCATCGTCTCCACCTCCGGCACCTCCTCCGCCTCCTCGACGCCGACGCCGGCGCCCTGCGGCTCGTGAGAGGGACCCCGCGTAGTAGGCAATGGCGCATTTGACGAGGAGGTGACGCCTTCCA
>CAUYUJ010020726.1:1314968-1357468 GCA_963575745.1 Prorocentrum cordatum | reverse complement strand
AACACAAAGACAAACACACACAAACACACACACACAAAACACACACACACACACGCAAACACACAAACACACAAACCCACAAACACACAAACCCACAAACACAACACACACAACACACAACACACACAACCCACACAACACCCCCCCCCCACACACATACACACACACACGCACGCACGCACCACGCACGCACGCACACACACCCACACACACACACACACAAACACACACACACACGCACACGCGCACACGCAGAGACACACACACAACACACAACACACAACACACACATCAAGCAACATACACAACACACAACACACACAAACACACAACATGAAACGCACGCACACACACGCACACACGCACCCACACACGCACCACACACTCCGCCCACACACAGACACAGATGCAGACACACACACACACAGACACGCAGACACGACACGACACGCAGACGCACAGACACACAAACACGTAGACACGCAGACACGCACACACACAGGCACACACAGACACGCACAAACACCCAGACAGACACAGACACGCCGACACACAGACACGCAGACACACAGACACACAAACACATACACACACGCACGCACGCACGCACGCACGCACGCACCCACACACATACCCACATGCACACGCACACGCACACGCTCACGCTCACGCACACACGCACGCACACGCACACGAAAATGCACACGCACGCACACACAAACACACACACACACACACGCAACCGCACACACACACACGCACGCACACACATATACACACACACGCGCGCACGCACACCCACGCACCCACAAACCCGCACACCCACGCACCCACACACGCACACACGCACGCTCACACGCAGACGGACACGCTCGCACGCACACGCACACGCACACGCACACGAACACGCACACTCACACGCACAGGCACACGCACGCGCACGCGCACGCGCACGCGCACGCACACGCACACGCACACGCAAGCGCACACGCACACGAAAACGCACACGCACACGCACACACACACACACTCACGCACACATCCACAGGCACACGCGCACGCGCGCGCGCACGCACACGCACACGCACCCACACCCACACACACAGGCGCACACACACATACGCACACACACACACACGCACGAACGCACGCTCGCACGCACTCACAGACACACAGACGCTCAGACAAACAGAGACACACACAGACACACAGACACACAAACACACAAACACACAAGCACACCGACACACCGACACACCGACACACACAAACACACACACAGACCCACAGACACAAAGGCACACAGACACACAGACACATAGACACACAAACACACTGGCACACAGACACACAGACACATAGACGCACACACACGCAGACGCACGCACACAGACACACAGACACACAGACACACCGACACACAGACACACGGATACGCAAACATACAGACCCACAGACAGAGACACACAGACAAACACAAACAAACATTGGCACACACACACACACACGGAAACACACACAGAAGCACACACACGGAGACACACACAGACCCACACAGAGACACACACGGAGACACAGACAGACACACGCACAGACACATACACACAGACACACACAGGCACACACAGACACACACACACACAGACACACACACAAACACACACAGACACAGACACACGCACACACGAACACACGCACGCATGCACGCACGCACACTCGCACACACGCCCACACGCACGCGAGAGTTGGCCTTAAGCGCGAATTGAACTCTATTGCGCAATTTTGCTTGTGCACGCGATGTTTTTACGCATTTTGTTGGTACGCAATGTTTTTGCGCGTTTGGTCTGTTCTTTGTTTGCGCAGCTTGTGTGTAGTTTTTTTTATATTATTATTATTATTTTTTGGGGGTGTTTTTTGTTTTTAAAATTCATTCTTGATCCAAAAACGGAGAAACTAATCACATACACATTTTTTGTTTGCGCAGTGTTTTCACGCCGTGTTTTTGTTTACATAAACAACCGCATGAAACTATTAAGGACCCCCCCCGGGGTCTATCATTAGCACCGCACCGTAATTAAATAATTCTGGGACGGCGGTTTTCGCCGAACGATATAGTTGGCACCACGCAAATGAACGAAACTAAGAAATTCCCGCGACCTGGCTCGGGCGATATTTCAATTCGAATTGGAGTACGAACGAGAATAACAATGAAATGCGAACCATAAAACGAACAACATAATAGTAATACGAAGAAGAAGTCATAAGACAAAAAATAATAGTGATAAGAGCAAGAGTGATACTAATAATGATAAGAGTGGTAATACTAGTAAGAATGCTACTAACAATAATACTTACTCCGACGGAAGAACCCCACATGATAATCCTCTGGGCGAATCTGGAAAAAGCCATCACCGTCGTCCTCGTGGTTGGTGAGGCGTCCTGGCTGTCTGTTCTGCGTATATTTCCTCTCGCCTTGGCGCGGGCCCCCCTTCCACTCCTTACGTTGTCCCCATCCTCGCCCCCCTGTTTGTTCCGCGCCCCGCCACCTCCTCCCCTTCCTGTTGCATGAGCGCGCATGTCGATGTTCCTCGGCGCCGTCGCCGCCACGGCCAGCACAGGCGCGTTCTCTACTGGTCACGTCGCGCAGCCGTTGGGACAACCCCGCGGGCCAGGCTGTCGGGACAACCCCGCGAGCCGTTGGCGCGCAAGACCAAGCCGTTGGGACAACCCCGCGGGCTTCGAGCGAGGCGCAGCCGCGCTCAGGCGGAAGGCAGCACGAACCCAGCTCTGCCGCGAGCTGCTTCGCCTCCGCCCTGGACAAAACCGCTCTCTTGTCGAACTCCAGGAGCGCCTTCCGCAGGGACGCCGGCGGCCCGCACTCCAGGAACTCTCGCGGCGGCGGCCGCAGGATCAGCATGTTCCGCATGCACGTGGCGCGGGAGAACATGACGTAGAGGTGCAGCCACCACTGCTCGTCCGACATGCCCGTGCGGCCAGCGTCCTCGTCTCTCGCGCAGTCGATGGTGACGCCCTTGCGCAGCGTCTGGCCCTGCGACAGCGTGGAGGTCAGGTAGGACGCGTGCGTCAGGGTGAACCCCGAGCGGCGCACGCTGTGCGCCCCCGAGCTCTGCCATGTGAACTCCCTTTCGCTGGGCCTGAACATCAGCAAGCTCCGCGCCCGCGCCTCGATCTCCCGCCTGAGACTTCCTCCCTTCACTCCGATGAGATTCCATATTCAGGCTTGAGGAGCCCAAAATTGACGACAGTTACAGGTTTCCGATGACCCGCTCGGATTACCAACATGATCTGCGGGCCCCATAGGGAGGGGGCTCCCGCCTGAGACTTCCTCACAATTCACTCAGAGACGAGGCTCCCGCCTGAGACTTCCTCCAAATTCAGGCTTGACGAGCCCAAAAGTGACGACAGTTACAAGTTTCCGATGACCCGCTCAGATTACCAACATGATCTGCGGGCCCCATAAGGAGGGGGCTCCCGCCTGAGACTTCCTCACAATTCACTCAGAGACGAGGCTCCCGCCTGAGACTTCCTCCAAATTCAGGCTTGAGGAACCCAACAGTGACGACAGTTACAGGTTTCCGATGACCCGCTCGGATTACCAACATGATCTGCGGGCCCCATAAGGAGGGAACTCCCGCCTGAGACTTCCTCCCAATTCACTCACAGACGAGGCTCCCGCCTGAGACTTCCTCCATTTTCAAGCCTGACGAGCCCAAAAGTGACGACAGTTACAGGTTTCTGATGGCCCGCTCGGATTACCAACATGATCTGCGGGCCCCATAGGGAGGGGGCTCCCGCCTGAGACTTCCTCACAATTTACTCAACGATGATGAGGATGAGGATGATGAGTGGTGGTGAAGATGAGTGGTGGCGATGATGATGTTTGAATGAGGATGATGCCGATGCCGATGATGATGATGATGATGATGTTCGTGAGCGTGTGAGAGACTGCGAGTGATGATGATGATGAGTATGTGAGTGACTAAGCATGTGAGAGAGCATCATCGATGATGCTGATGAGGTTGATGATGAGAGAGTGTGAGTGAGTGTGAGTGTGTGTGTGTGTGTTCCTGTCCTGTTCCTGCGCGGGGTGTCCAGAGAAAACAAGAACCCCACTTTGGATGCGGGGAATAATAACCATCATCCGAATAATAATGAAACCGAGAATGAGAATCTACTCAACATAAGAACGATAATCATAACAATAATAATAATCATACTCAGGATAAGAAGAGTCTTTTCTCATCATCTTCGTCATCATTGTCCTATACGATTTGTATTACCACCCCTGTTGAAACGTTGTTTTTTCCCGGCCGTCGTGTGGGGTCATGCATCCGAGGATTTTGCCCCCGCCACGCACGGCGCGATATCTTAGCACCGCACCCGCACAACATAAATACGACAGCTTGTGGAACAACAAACAAGAAGTACAATCATACCAATAATCAGAGTAATAATACCAGTGAGAGACAAGACTACGAATGATAAGAAAAAAGAATAGCAAAATGTCAATCGTAAGAAGAAAGAGCATACCAATAAGCATAATGATAAGAGTAAGAGTAATAATCATACTACGAGTAAAGATAATAATACTAATCACAATCATAATAACGACACGGGTAACAATGATAATCCTAATCAGACTACGAATAATAATGCGAATACTAATAAGAAGGAGAATAATCACAATAACGATAATACTAAAAACCAATAATGATCATACTACGAAAAATAAAAATGATACTCATAAGAAAAACACAATCATACTAATACTACTAATAATAATAAGAACACTGCTAAGAATCACACTTAGAATAATAGTAATAATGAGATGAGTAAGAATGATGATCGTAACAAGTATAGGCAAAAGAGCTTGGTCTCATTATCTTCATCATCATTGTCCTATACGATTTGTATTACCACCCCTGTTGAAACATTGTTTTTTTCCCGGCCGTCGTGTGGGGTAGTGCATCCGAGGATATCGCCCTCGCCACGCACGGTGCGATATCTTAGCACCCGCACCGCCAAAATTATTCGCCCCCCCATCGTAGGCACGGACGGTTCCTTTTCAAAGCTGGGCTCTCCCTTGCGTGGGACTTAGTGTTGTTATTGTTGGTGTTGGCGTTGTTGGTGTTTTTGATGTTGATGTTGTTGTTGGTGTTGTTGCTGGCCTTGCTGTTCTAGATATAAATCTTTTTGCTGGCATTCTTGTCGATACTCGTATTGGTGCCGTGCCGTAAGGGAGTCTCGAGGAGGAGGAGGAGGAGGAGGAGGAAGTTTTTTTCTGTTTAGCTGGGCCAAAGCCTCTTGACTGAGGCCTTGGCCCTCGGCTTGATCCGTAATGGCGAATAAGAGCCAAAATATTGCGAGAATGTCTCAGACGGTGTGCTTGTTTCGGTGAGCAGACTCGTCTGCGTTCACATAAAGGTGCGAGGTGCCAGGGTAACGTCTCTGGGGTGCCGGGTGCGTTATACTTTCGCCGGAGAGGGGGGGGGAATTCTTATTTGCTTCTCCGGCTTATTTTTGCACGGGATGTTTTTTGTTTTTTTGTACGCAATGCTTTTTACGCACTGTTCTTTTAAGCCGTGTTTTTTCACGCAATGTTTATTTGCAATGCTATTGTGCGCGGTGCTTTTGTTCACGCAATGTTTTTACGCCGTGTTCTTTTACGCCGTGTTTTTGCACGCGAGAGCACGCGACGTTACTACACTCCGTGAAAAGCATAATAAAACACTACGTGAAAAAAACACAGCCTTCACAAACAACTCTGCGTAAACATACACTACGTGTAAGGAACACTACGTAAACAACAACTCGCAAGACAACACTACGAAGAAAGCAGTATGCGAGACACAATAAACATGACACGTTTCACAAGGCCAACGCCACGCAGGAAACACCACGCAAGAAACACCAAGCAAGAAACACCACGAGGAAGAACCGGGAGGAGGAGGAACGGGGATGAGGAGGAGGAGGAGGAACCAGGAGGAGGAAGGCCCGGGAGGAGAAGGAGGAACTGGGAGGAGGAGGGGGAACCGGGAGGGGGAGGAGGAACCGGAAGGAGGAGGAGGAACCAGGAGGAGGAGGAACCGGGAGGAGGAGGAACTGCGAGGAGGAGGAGGATGAGGAGGAGGAGGAGCAACTGGGAGGAGGAGGAGGATGAAGCAGACGAGGAAAAGGTAGAGGTAAAGGAGGAAGAGGTAGAGGAGGAAGAGGTAGAGGAGAAATAAATAGAGGAGGAAGAGGTATAGGGTATAGGAAAACATTACGTAAAAAAACCACAACGTAAAAACACTACGTGAAGCACACACACACTACGATTGTCTTACAATCATGATTAAGGTTTCGATTTCACGATTAAGAGAACCCTTCCACACACACACGCACACATGCACACACGCACAGACGCACACACGCACACACGCACACGCGCACACGAGCACACGCGCACACGCACAAACAGGCACACGCGCACACGCGCACACGCGCACACGCGCACATGCGCACACGCGCACATGCGCACACGCGTGCACGCGCACACGCGTGCACGCGCACACGCACGCGCACGCGCACGCGCACGCGCACGCGCACGCGCACGCCCACGCCCCCCCCCCCCCCACCCACCAATATTCACACAAACACGCACGTACACATACACACATACACACATACACAAACAGACACATACACAAACAGACGCTCATTGACACACACAGACACACACAAACACACACACACACAGACGAACACACAGACGCACACAGACACACTTACATACACACTTACAGACACACACAGACACACACACACAGACACACACAGACACGCACATGTACACAAACGCACACACACTGACACACACAGACACACACAGACAAACACACACTGACACACACACAGACACACACACACTGACATACACCGACACGCACAGAGACACACAGACACACACACAGACACACACAGAGACACACACACACACACCGACACACAGAGACACACAGACACAGACAGACAAACACAGACACACACACAGACACACACGCACACGCACACACACACGCACACACAGACAACCGCACACACACACACACACGCACACACGCACACACGCACACACACACACGCACATACACACACACACGCACGCACACGCACGCACACGCGCAGACACCCACACGCACAGACACCCACACACGCAGACACCCACACCCGCAGACATCCACACACACACAGACACCCGCACACACAGACACCCACGTTCACACACACTCCTACACACACCCACACACAGACAGACAGAGAGACAGAGAGACAGACAGACAGACAGACTGACAGACAAACAGACAGACAGACCACACACACACACCACACACACATCCAAACACACATCCACACACATGTCCACACACACAGACACACAGACACACAGACACCCAGACACACAGACAGACACAAATAGAGGCAGACAGAGACAGACAGAGACAGAGACAGACAGACAGAGACAGACACAAACACACAGAGACAGACAGAGGCAGACAGGGACAGACACAAACAGACCACATACAGACACAGGCAGACACAGGCAGACACATAAAAACATACACGCACAGGCACACACAGAGACACACACACAGAGACACACACAGAGGCACACACAGAGACACACACAGAGACACACGCAGAGACACACACACAGAAACGCACCGAGACGAACAAACAGACACACACGCTGACACAGACAGACACACACAAACACACACAGACACACACATACACACATACACCCCCACACACAAACAAACACACACACACACACCGGCACACACAGGCACACAGAGACGCACAAACACATACGGACACACACACACCGACACACACAGACTCACACATACATACACACACGCACACACGCACACCAACACACACAACCACACACACACGCACTCGCACACAGCCGCACACAGTCACACACAGTCACACACATAAGCACGCACGCACACATTTACAGTGGAGGCCGCTCCACCAGAAACCGTCCACAAGAAACCCAACCCTGAGACCCCAAGACTTCTAGTGACTTGTGTTGTGGGAACGTCGCGCCCTCCACAGCAAAATCATCGACACCCAAGAAATCCAGGACACCCCAGAGGCAAGCAGGGTGTGTCTTGGCATGGGTCTCCACTGTACACACTCATATACTCTCACGCACGCACACACACACACGGACTTACAGTTTTTTGCGTCGGCGGCTAGGCAGAATAACTGCGCTGGCGGAAATCTAACTAAACGGGGGCACCGTTATAGCGAATTGTGCTACAATGCAAGGAGAAGGGGACAGGACAGAAGAAACGGCCTAAGGAGGAGGGGAGAGGAGCGAGGCCGTCCAGAGGGACGGGTCACGCCCGGAGCGCGTGGCGCGGCCGGCCCCGCCGGCGGGGTCCGTGGCGGTTATTACACCAGGGGGCCGGCGGCGGCGGGGCGCAGTGCGGTGACTGGAACCAGCCCAGTGGGACAAGGGTGTCAAACGGTCAGTGTGGAGCCAACAGCTGGTGGCAGAACGTCCCCCAGGGCGGGAGCGGGCGTGGTTTCCCAGCAAAATGCTGGGACGCAGGCGGCGGGCGGCAAGACCTGGCCCGGGGCGCCAGCGCGGCTGCTGCGAGTAGCCCGTCAGAGCCATGGCCGCGCGGAGGGAGGGAGAACAGGCGAGAAATCCAGAAGTGAACATGGAGGAAGACACCCCGCCTGGGAGACCCCGACCCACAAGCGGGGCGGTCGGGCGGCAGCAGCGGCGCCGAGCACCATCCGGCGCAGGGAGGGGGCGGCTTGGGGGGCAGGCGCACTGCTGGCGCCCAGCGGGGGCAGCGAGAGGGCTCCCAGAGCCTGGGAGACCCAGCAGGCGGGGTGGCGGCGCGGCGTGGAGCACCACCAGCGCGGAGGGGACGCTGAAGGGTCGGCATCCGGTCGGTGCCCAACGGGGGCAGCAGAAGGTGCCTGGAAGGACAAATTCCCGCCGCGAGCGGGGCTGGCCATAGGAGTGGGGCGCGGGCAGAGCCGCCCAGGGGGGCGGGGCGGCGCGGGCGGCACACGGGCGGGGGGCGAAGGACGGGCGGCACCTCACCTGCGCGTGTCAAGGTGTAAATGAGGATTGACCCCCCCGGGCGTACTGGGTGGGCCAAAGAGGGGGACAAGGGTCCAACCACCGTCAAGTGGAACGGTAGCGAGCGCGCCTTGGCCAGCAAAACTGTGGCCGGAGCCAGCGCCTCCAGCTTAGCGGGCGAGGGCAGGGGGCGGTGAGGGGCACCGAACAGGTACACAGTGGCAAAAGAGGGAGACGGTCCCCCCTGCCTGGGTGGACAGGGTGGGCCGCGGGGGGAAAGGGGGGAGGGGGGAGACCACCGCCGTCAGGTTGACAGCGGCGGGCGTGCTTGGAAGGGCCTAAACTGCGGCCGAAGCCAGCGCCCCCAGTCCATGTGGACAGGGGGGGCGTGCAAAAGGGGCATCAGACCGGTGCGCAGCGACGGGGAAGAGGACGCTGCCTCCTGGCCCGGGTGCACCGGGTGGGCAGCGTGGGGTCGAGCCTGCGCCCCGCGGCCCGACAGGGCCCGGGGGCGCGGGTCGGGCGCCGCGCGGAGCCGCGCGTCGTCGAGCAGGCGGGCGCGCGGCGGGAGTTGCCGTAGACTCATGAAGGGGAATTGGGACACACAAATAAATACACACAAATAAAAATATCCCCCATATTTTCCCATATTTTCTGGGTTCTTGTCTTCCCCCCCACTTCCCATATTTTCCCATATTTTCTGGGGAATCGAGGATTAATTGTGTCTGTGTGTTTCTTTTCCTCCTGAACTCAGGCGGGAGCCAGGACGACCGGAGCAGGTCGTAGGGCTGGCTGGCGGCGAGGGTGCTCTCAGGGCCAGCGTGGGGAGAGGCCAGGGCAGGCACTGGGGCTGGTT
Organism: Prorocentrum cordatum; assembly: GCA_963575745.1. Taxonomy (NCBI): domain Eukaryota; class Dinophyceae; order Prorocentrales; family Prorocentraceae; genus Prorocentrum; species Prorocentrum cordatum. The sequence goes on along the minus strand of CAUYUJ010020726.1, from coordinate 1,347,497 downwards.
ATGGACGGCCACTGGGCCGGCAGAGTGCGGGTGCCGCGCCTGGGTCGGTGTGCGTGGTGAGTGCCTGAGGAGGAGGAGGAGGAGGAGGAGGAGGAGGAGGAGGAGGAGGAGGAGGAGGAGGAGGAGGAGGAGGAGGAGGTGGTAGCAAGGGAGGCGACACCTGCCCCGCGACGGTCGGGAATCGCGTCAGGGGTGTGGTGTGCGGGTGTTGGGTAGGCGCTGCCTGGCCTGTTCGTTGTTGGGCCAGGCGGGGTCGGCGCGTCGCTTGCCTTTCCCCACAGGGTCCTGACCCTTGCCTTTGCCCTTGCCTTTGTCGGGACGCATCTGTCCAATGCGCTGGACGTGCTTGTCCCACGCGGCGTGCCAGTTGATCCATATGCCTCGCTTCCTGCACATCTCACACACACTCACACACTCACTCACACACTCACTCCCTCACACGCTCACTCACACACTCACTCAATGACTCACTCACACACTCACTCACACACGGACACACACACACACTCACTCTCTAACACACACGCACGCACACGCATACACACACGCACGCACGCACACACACAAACACATTCACACACAAACACACGCCCCCACACACGGACACTCACACACACACACACGCGGACACTCACACACACGGACACTCACACACACAAACACACACACACACGCGCACGCACGCACGCACGCGCTCGCACACATGCACACACGCACACGCGCACACACAGACTCACAGACTCACACACACACACACTCACACAAACACACACACACACATCTCACATGTTTCGTGTCCCCATAGGGAGCTTCATCCAAGGCCCTGTGGGAGTGTTCGCATGCCACCGCGGCGCCTATTTCGACACACGCCTCACACGCTTCGTGGCCCAACAGGGAGCTCCATCGAAGACCCTGGTGCGAGGGTCTGCATGCCATCGCCGCGCCCGTGTCGGCACGCCCCTCATACGTTTCGTGGCCTCATAGGGAGCCCCACCGAAGGACCCAGTGGAGGGTCCGCGTGCCACCGCCGCGCCTACGTCGACACACCCCTCACACGTTTCGTGGCCCCACATGGAGCTCCACCGAAGGCCCAGTGGGAGGGTCCGCATGCCATCGCCGTACCCATGTCAGCACACCCTGCAAACGTTTCGTGGCCCCATACGGGGCCCCGCCAAAAGCCCTGATGGGGTCCACATGCCACCGCCGCACCCATGTCGACACACCCCTCACACGCTTCGTGGCCCCATAGGGAGCTCCATCGAAGGCCCTGTTGGGAAGGTCCGCATGCCACCGCTGCACGATTTTCGGTACATCTCTCCCACGCTTCGTGCTTCACAGGGAGCTCCACCGCATGCCAATGCCGCGCCCATTTCAGCACACATCTCGCACGCTTCGTGGCCTCAAAGGGAGCTCCATTGGAAGGGTCCGCATGCCACCGCCGCACCCATGCCAGTACACCGCGCGCGCGTTCCGTCGCCCCATGGGGGGCTCCACCGCATGCACCAGTGGAAGGGTCCACATGCCACCGCATCACCCATGTCGGCACACCCCTCACACGTTGCGTGGCTCCGTTGGTAGTTTCACCTCCTTCGTCCCACTTGCCTAGCGGTGCTCACATTTGCATGTGGTTGGGTCTTTCGCAAGGAATATTGGTCTAATAATCAAACCTGTCGATCAAAGTGTTCTGGTCCCCTCTTTTGTTTGAGTCCTCGTCAATCTCTTGGAACGCCATCTCGAGCATCTCCGTGGGGACGCTCTGCTGTGCGGCGACGTCGTCGAGATCTTTATTCTGGTTCCAGAAGAGCACCGCCTGCAGATGTTGGGGTGGAACCCTTTCAGCACCTCCGATGTCGTCGGATGCATCCGAGTGATTGCTTCGCCCTTTTGAGCGCGCGGTCTCCCTTGGGGGACGACGCCAGCCTACACACGTGCACCGATTCTGGCCAGGCCAAGCTTGGGCCGCCCAGGACCAGTAACTACGCCCCCCTGGCCCAACCCAGGGTTGGCCTGGCAAAGGATCGGTGCAGGTATGTACAGTAGGGGCCCGACCACAAGAACTCTTCCGCAAGAAACCTAGCCCTGAAACCCCAGGACGCCCCTTGATCCTTGGTGGGGGAGCGTCACGCTTTCCATCGCAAAACCATCGAACCCCAAGAAACTCAGGGCACCCTGGAGGCAAGCAGGGTGTTCCTTGGCATGGGCTCCCGCTGTAGTGTTGGCGCATCTCCACCTGGCAATGTTTACCTTCGACTTAATCTCCTCCTGTCTGGCCTGATCCTGCGACGCTGCCGCTCTGGCCTTCGCAGCGCGCTCCATCCGGGGCATTTTCCTCTTGGGCGGATCCTGGGAGGGAGGAGGGAGGAGGAGGAGGAGAGGGAGAAGGAGGAGGAGGAGGAGGGGGAGGCACTGAGGAAGAAATGAAAGGTAGGAGTGGAGCATGGCAGACAGGAGAAGAAAGACGAGGCGGAGGGGGAGAGGACACAACGGGAAGAGGGAGGCGGAACGATGGAGGAGGATCATCCCCGTCATGCTCCTGGACTTCCTTCTCTTCCGCCCCCCTCCGCATCTCCAGGGAGACCTCCTCCAGCCCACTGCCCAACCTCCTCGTGCTCCTGCTGATCCTCCCTCCGATCGTAATCCTTCATATCCTAATCCTCCTCCTCGTGTAACTTCCCTCTCCTCCTCCTCCTCCTCCTCCTCCTCCTCCTCCTCCTCCTCCCCTGCCTTCCCTTCCCCATGGTCCCCATCCCTATCATCCTCTTATTTCTTGAACTCATTCTCTTCCTCCTCGGCCTCCTCATCCTGCTCCCCCTCGTCTTCCTCCTCCTCTTCCTCTACCTTCTCCTCCTCCTCCTTCTCCTCCTCCTCCTCCTCTGCCTCCGACTCCTCTAACCCCGCTGGCCCCCCTTTTCCGCCTCCGCCTCTTCCTCCGACTCGTTCGCCGTTTCCTCCTCCCGCCCCCTTCGCTCGCCCCTATTTCCCGTCCTCCCTCCTGCGGCGGAGGCATCGCCTTCGAGGCGGTCTGAACGGCGAAGGCTGTGCCACTCCATATCAAGAGAGTACTCAAGGCGTACATGATGAAGCCAGAGGAGCCCAGGCCGGTCGTCTGGATGAGGACTGCAACCATCATCCCAAAGAGCGCGGAAAGGGCGGCTAGCGTTCCACCGATCACGCCAAGGACCATGACCAGGTTCGAGGTACACAAGCTGACGCTCATGAACATCGATGCGAGGAACGACAAGATGGGCGTCGAGACGCTGAATATCTGGAAAACCAAGACCAAGTTGCACACTTGTGGTCTGCTACGGCTCTCGCTGTTGGCCACGGAGGCTTCGCAAGCCTGGTCCCAGGTCCAATCCGCCGTGTAGCTCGGAGTCTCCCCGAGCACGACGTCGTCTCCTTCGCGTAGCACCACCAGCGACATCGTCCAGACGCCGATGTCGAACCTCGTTGTTGTCACACCGATCGCAGCTGCGTCGCCCTCCCCCCTCCACCAGTCGGAGAAGACAGCCGTCAGGGACACCAGGAAAGCAACGAAAAAGATCAAGGCGTCGACGACGGCATAACCCTGGTAGGTCTTCATCGCTGCACCTGCGACCCGCCACGGAAACCTGTGGCCGGACGCGTGCTGCAGATGCCCGTGCCTGGCCCCACGGCCGCTTCGCCGCCCGGGGGTTACCAGCCTCGAACTTATCCCTATCCCTAAGATTGACACGCCAGAAGGCGATGACAATCTCAGGGATGCGCCCTCAAAAATTAAGGGAATCCCTAAGATTGGCATCGTGATGAGGAGATGCCCAGCACAGGGATAGGAATATGTTCCAGGCCGGTAAGGGGGGCTGGAAGGGCCCCCCGGGAGCGACCAGGACCCCCCTCCCCAGGCGTGCGCACGGCCGAGGCCCGCGCCACCGACCGTGGTGCTCCCTCGGCTGCTCTGGCACGATCGGCGCGGGGCCTGATGGAAACGGGCCGTGGGCATGGCCCCCCCCCACCCCCCACTGAAGGGGCCCAGGACTCCCCCTATTTTCCCATCTATTCTCCGGATTTTTGTCCTCCCCCCACGACCCATCATTTTCCCACATGATCCTAGGGGGTCGACGATCAATGGTGTCTGAGTGTTTTTTTTTCTCCTCCTGACCCACGCAGGGCCCCAGGACCAGCCGCTCATCTCTTGGCCCCCGCTCGACGGCCCCAGGGCCCCAGGACGCGCCCCGCGAGCCCCGCACGCGGCGGCGGACCTCCAGGACTGGAGACCTCCTAGACGGTGTCCGAACAGATGGGTCCGAACACCGCGCCACAGTGCCAGCGCATCGCCAATGCATCCGCGTCCTCGGCAGGGAGGAGCTCTGGCTCCACATCGAGCCGCATCGCCGATGCGGAACGATCCTCCGACCCCATGTAGTACTCGGGCCCCATGTGGGAGGCCTCGAAGGACCCCTTCCGTTCCTTCATGCCGATTTCGATCTCTTCGTCGCGCCTCGGCGCGGGGAGGGGTCCGACAGGCGGCTCCTGGGCTCCCCCCGCCCTTGGTGGCCCTTGGGCGGCTAAGCGACCGTGGGCCTCGACGGAGACCGCGCGTTCCGCGCGCTCCGCCGGTGTGCGCGGGATTGCACCGGGCCCCCGGGCGGGGGCGGGGGGGGCAGCCTGAGACAGCAGACTGGCAGGAACCCCCCTGGAGCCAAATTCGCGGAACATGGGAGGGGGGGCGGCGGAGGAGGAGGAGGAGGAGGAGAAGGACGGGGAGGAAGAAGAGGAGGAGGAGGAGGAGGAGGAGGAGGAAGAGGAGGAAAACTATACCTAGAACTAGAACAAATCATGGAGTCCTGACTGTGCTATCGACCGCACTACGTCACTGCATGAACACACGCTGTAATTCGCCGCGCGCTCAGTCTTGCGGGTGGGTCTCTACGGACCCCACATTCAGTCTCTAAGGCGAGGCCTTCGCTCACCCCAGCAGAGGCATTGGCCCCGTCCGACACTCCAGCGGGCACGCATCCCGCAGCAGGAGGTCGGCCCGCAGGCTCAGGGAACTCCTCTCCTTCCCCTCTGCCCCCGCTCCGACCACCACCATCCCGGCCCTTCCCTCTGGCCTGCGACGGACGCCTACGAACTAGTACAAGTGTCGGGATCGGCGGCAGCCCAGGGTCACTGCACGATGAAGTACGCCGCTCCGATCGTTCTAGAATGTCGGAGGCCACCTGTCCACTCGTAATCGGCTGCTGAAGCTGCGCGCTGGTGCTTAAGCTCCGCCTGCTTTGTTCACCCAGACCATAAACTCGAGCTCGATGGGCCCCTTCGGAACCGATTCCATCAGAAACTCCTCGCCCTCGTAGCCGATTGCCGCCTCCAAGATCTTTGAAGCTTCCACTCCCGTCGGCTTGTTGAATTCCGTTCTCATCATGATGATGCACCTCTTCTCCTTGCGTAAGGGGCTGCGCCTGACGTGCGGAACCGCTCGACCTACCGTCTTCAGATTCGGGTCCTGGCTCATGTACTGCTGCCGCCGGTCCTTGCTCTCCTGCAGAAGCTTCTCCTCCTCGCCCTGCGTAGGCCCCGATGTATGTGCGCGCTGCGCGCGGTGCTCCATCGCTGCCGCGAAGTTGTGCACGAGGGGCGGCCCTCTCCCTCTGAAGTCCTGCTCGTCGCCCTGGTTCTGCTAGGCTTTCATGTCCTTGCTCCGGTCGTCTCACCGCTTGCCCGCGGCCGCCAGCTGCGCGGGGAGGCAGCGATCGGATGCGATGCCCCGCCCGAAGAAGACCGCGCTGGCAACGTCTGCGATCTCGCGCGAGGCGGCGAGCAATAGCCGCGCGTCCATCTCCGCGATGCGCGTTCTTCCTTGCCGCCCTTGCCGCCGCCCTCGGCTTCCTTCTTCTGCGTCTTGTTGCTGCCTGCCGCCGCTCCGCCGCTGGACTGCTCGACCTCGCTGGGCCCCCCCCTCTTCTCGCTGGGCTGCTATGGTTCCGGGGCGAAAAGCGCCCCGGTAAGGTCCCGGCGCGGCCCCGGGCAAGTCCCGGCAAGATCCTGGGCAGGCCCCAGCCAGGTCTCGGCCAGGTCCCAGCTGGCCCCTAAGAGCGCTCCAGGAGCGCGTCAAGTGGCCCCCAAGAGAGCTCGACATGACCCGGTCCAAGGGCGATTCAAGACGCCAGAGACGGCCTCCAGACAGCCCAAAGCGCCTTCGAGACGCACCAAGAGTTTCCCACATTCATTGAAATTTTGAAGTCCACGCTCCGTCCTGCGCCACTGCGAAACATCTGCGCTCGTGGCATGAGCGGCTACGAGCATCTGCGAACTCGCCCACGAGGGGGGGAAATGATAATAGCGACGTCGCCAAATACGAGCTGGCTTCACGAAAAAACAAGGCGCGAAATTCATCGCTGCGTCACGCTAAGGATGCAGAATTTAACGAGCGCGTTTTTTTTTTTGGGGGGGGATTGCGCGAAATCCACGAAACTCGTAGGTGTTGCTGATTTCGTTCATGTCGTTGATGTTCGTGGATGTCGTGGAATTCGTAGCTTGCCATCCTATGTTCGAAAAAATGAACGGTGAAAACCATTTGTTTCATTTGCATGTTGGGAGAGATTATGAGCGATTTTGGGATTCCACGAAACCAATGAAAACCAACGAAGTCAACGAACATCAGCGAAATGCACGAATTTTGATGTATTTCGTGGATTTCCATGGATTTCGTAGATTTTCGTGGATTTCGCTGATTTCGTGGATTGCCACGAACGCATCTGAAGTTCGAAAACTAAATGATGAAAACCAATTGTTTCATTTGAATTTTGGAAGGCAATATGAACGTTTTGGGATTCCACGAATCCACGAAATCAACGGAAATCAACGAAATCCAAGAAAATCAACGAACTCCCAGAAACAAAAGAAATATTCCGTTGAGTTGCGTGGATTTCGTGGATTCGCACGGCTTTCGTGGATGTCGCGTATTTCGGTTGATTGTCCTCGATTTTGCGGGTTCGTGTCAAATCCGCGAAATCTGTCACAACCGATAGAAATATGCTACGTCAGCGAAAGCCATGCGAGTCCACGAAACCCACGCAATTCTGCGAAATCCACAACCTTTTCGTGGATTTCGTTCATACTCGTCGATTTCGTAAATTCGTGAAACCCGGAAACGCTCATATTGCATTTAGAATCCAAATAAAACAAATGGTTTCACCACTCAGGTTTTCAAATGTAAGATGCGTTCCTGGGAATTCACGAAATGCACGAAATCAGCGAAATCCAAGAGATCCACGCGCATCAGCAAAATCAGAGAAAACCAATGACACTCACGAAACAAAGCGGATTTCGTTAGTGTTCGTTGGTTTCGTGGAGTCCCAAAACGCGCATATTGCCTTCCAGAACCCAAATGAAACAAATGGTTTTCACCATTCAGTTCTCGAACCCACGAAACCATCAAAATTAACAGAATTCGACACCATCCACGGGAACGCACGACATCCAGGAAAGTTTGTGGATTTCGTCGGTGGTCGTGATTTCGTGGACCAGTGGAATCCCCAAACGCTCATATTGCCTTCCAGAATCCAAATGAAACGGTTGATTTTCACCATTCAGTTTTCGAGCTTATGATGTGCTCGTGGCAATCCACGGGGCCAGCGAAATCCATGAAAATCGCTCGGCGCGAGAGATCCCTTTCTTCGGAGAAGATCTTATGATACCGTGGCTCCAGCTCATGCGTTGGGTCGGCGGGCCTCCCAGCAAGCTGGCCTTGTCGTGCGTCGTGGTGCACGTCGAAGGTGCATGGTCTTTTGGGGGCCTCCCTCGGGCTGCTTGCGTTGTGGACCCCAACCCTCGACGTGGGAAGCACCCTCTCACCGTGCGCTGCATTGCGAATGCATGTAAAACAACGTAATCAACCTTGCTCGGAACTCCATCTGGATCCGACAAACTGTTTCGCGCATGTCCAGCCGTGTTGCCAGCGACCATGAAGTGAGACTCCATAAATTCACGTAGAGGCTGCGCCCCGCACTTCGACGAAGTTGTTCCTGCGTCGGGGCGTCCACGACCACTGAAGACTCCACTTTCTCCCACCCATGAGGCCCACGAGACTGACCAATACCGTACTTAGGTCATAACAGAATGGTGTTGTGCAACGCTGAAGGCGCGTATCCAGCGTCATTGCAATCTATGCCGCCATGAGATGCACTGTCGCGAAGTACTGGGGGCGTTGAGCTCGCAACTTCGGGCGCGGAGGGCAGTGAACCACCTTCGGGCACATGTCAATCGGCCCGCATTTTGCCCTAGCTGCCAGGGCCCGACCTCGAGCTTCGGGAGGACTCACTCAGGTTCTGGCGATGTTCTTTCGGTTCACGAGTATGACTGCCGAGCCCAATCGCACACCCACAACTGGTGTTACTGTGCGGCGATGTATAGTATGGGACTCGAGAACCAATCGGCCCGCACAGCGCTGACGTAGAACACGGGGGCCCTGCTGAGGATGGTCCACGCACTTGGCCCCTGCCTGGGCCACAGCATCACACTTGCGAGTCTCGTTCATGATCTCACATCGTCAATCGCCGCTCGCCCACATTGCATTGAAGCCCAAGCAACGAAGAAAAGACATGGCACCCGTCCCGCCAAATACCTCGCCAGGCCTGGCGAATGGAGTACACCACCACGTTCACATCCTGGCGGGCGCGGCATGCGGCGCGCTGCGCCCAAGCGGCTCGGACCGCTTGGGGGAGGGAGGACGGGGAGGAGGAGGAGGAGGAAGTGGACGAGGAGGAAGAGGAGGAGGAGGAAGAGGAGGAGGGAGGAGGAGGGGGGAGGATGAGGCGGAATATGAGGAGAGGAGGAGGAGGAGGAGGAGGAGGAGAGGAGGAGGAGGAGGAGGACGACGAGGACGAGACGGAGGAGGAAGAGGAGGAGGAGGAGGAGGAGGAGGAGGAGGAGGAGGAGGTGGAGGAGGAGGAGGAGGAGGACGAGGACGAGGAGGAGGAGGAAGTGGAGGAGGAGGAGGAGGAGGAGGAGGAGGAGAAGGAGGAAGTGTCCCCCGATCAGCTCAGTCCCGCAGCGCACAATATATGAAGAGAGGGCTACGCCCTGCGTTACACGTGGCTGCATAAGGATGGGGCCGTCACCAGGCCAATTGTTTGCTGCCTCCGGCCCATACCGCCACCGTGACAAAATTTTAGGCCACAAGCTTCTTGGATAGCTGTACCCATCGGTCGGAAGAAGTAGGTAGAAACATGAAGAAGGAAGGCGATGAAGTAGATTGGGTCTCCGCCCGCTCCCTGAAGAGGAGGGAAGAGGGGAAGCCACTCGATCATTGAAGTAGGAAGGCGTTTAAAGTAGATTGGAACCTGGGATTCCAAAAATACCTACTTTCAACGACCGATGGGTAGTGGCGCTTCTCGGGCGCTTCGTGGAGGGAGTTTTGAAGCTTTTCGGGGCCTCTCGGGGGCCTCTTTTGGGGCCTGCTGGCGGTCTCGGGGGTCCACTTGGGGCAGAGGGCTCGAAATGTGAGTTCGGGTGCCCCCTTTTGGGCCTCTCTTAGGGCCCTCATCTTAGGCTGTTGTAGGCACCTCTTGAGCCGTGTTGGGGCTCCGTGGGGCCGTCTTGAGGCTTTCTTGGTGGCTCTGGGGCCGTCTTGGACGCCGTGAAGATTCAAAAAACGAGTATGATAGGAATCGACGTTTTCCTTGACGGGAATGCGGCACTTTTGGCCCTCAGGGTGCGCTCTTGGGGAGCATCTTGGAGCCTTCTTAGGGCGTCTTGAGGGCCTCATGGGCTGTCTGGAAGCCATTTGGGAGGCGTCTTGTGCAGGGCCATTTCTCATTCCGAGTTGGTTTTGTCGGCCCCGAGGACTGAAACTAGAGGTCTCCCAAATTGGGTCCGAGTAGCTGGGGTCGGTGGATCGCGCCGATGTCGTGGATACATCGGCGACATGGACGGTGCATCGGCGACGTCGGCGATACATCGGCGACGCCAGCGTGGAAAAAAGTCCGGCTCCATATCGAGTCGCATCCCCGATGCATCTGCGATGTGGTGCGACGCACCGACCCTATCTACTCGGACCACATTGTTAGGGAGGCCTAGAAAACCAAAACCCTCTGGGGCCTCTCGAGGGCAATCTTGGAATCATCATGAGGCCCAACAAGCTCATCGGAAGCGCAAGCTCGAGAAGCCAAACAACCTTGATCTTCCTCAGGCTTTTGACAAATTCTGGCCTCTTGGGAGGTGCCCTGGGAGGCGGGAGGGGCCCTTGGAACCCTCTTGGGGCTGTCTCGGGGCGTCTTGGAGACCCAGACCAAAACACTGCTACGCACCGGCCGCCTCGACCTTTTCGAGGCGCTGCGCTGCGAGGGATCAAGGGGGGGCCTTTGGCTCGGCCGCTCCGGGCGCGCCCCCGTGGACGCCCCAGCGTCACGGGCCAGCGCCGCCGTGGTCGAGGGCCCGCCGGGGACGCCAGCCAGCGTGCTGGCGGGCGGGAGGGGCTCGGGCGAAGCGGTGGCGAGGCTTGCAAGCTGGCTGCCCACACTGAGACGAAGCCAGGACGACGATAACATCGGGTGAGGGTGAATCGAGAAACTCTGAGATCCAGCGGCTCTGGAGGATGTATCGGGCGCCGCGTCCTTCCCAAGCGTTCCGGAACGCTCTGAGAGCTTTCCGGACCGCTCTGGAACGGATTTATCCTCGTCGCAGTCCCGTCCGGCAGACCTCCGACGTCGCAAAGGGCCTCACCCGGAGGTCCAGTTGATGGAGCGAAGCCTGAACCACTCGCGCGACCGGGGTGCTGGCGCGAACTCCAACGCGCCCCCTCCCCTGGACACAATGTTGGTTCGCATCGCCAATGGGATGCAGGAATTCGGCGGGTCGGCAGATCGACACATCGAGGCGCAGCCCGCCAATATTAAATTGGGGCGCGTGGTCCGAGACGATACGATATGACCACCGCTGCGGTCACCGTCCGCGCCTAGCTAAGACCAGGTGGACAAGGCCGTGGCCTCAGAAATTTGGCGCGTCTGGACAACATGCAATGCGAGACTGTACAACAAGTTATGAGGGGAGGGAGGGGGGGGAGGAAGGTCCTGAAGGTCGCTGGCGTGCTGCTCGGTATGCTCGTGTGTCGGTGTGGGCGAGGAGGGAAGAAGGGAGGCAAAACAAATCCTTGGTGTCGGCGTCGGCGCAGGTAGGGCGTGCCGTCTCGACATTTGCTGGGAGTTCATGCTATTGTTCTTGGCCCTGTGAGCTTGCTGGTGCGGGGTCGGTGTAGTGATGCTCGAGCGCCGTCCATGTTTCGGTGTCCTGGGCTGTGCGCATCCATGTTATGTCGTTTGGTTCACCTTTCGAGTGGGTATGTGCGGGCGGTCGGTGAAGGTCTGGTCTGCGTTGGCGTGTTGACTTCATCGTCCCAACGCTTGCGTTGGCGACCGTGCTGCCTGTGTCCCCGCTGGCGCGGGTTGAGGTCAGGTTGCCATTGCAACACTCGCCATGTCCACCGTGTGCGGTCGTGGTGTGCGACTCTGGAAGCCGTGCGCCATACCTTTCGCTTGTGCAACCTCGCCTAATTGTCGATGCGGGTGCTCTGCGCGTCGTGTCGCTCGCTGAATGTATTCAACCCAAGGTTCCACCGTGTCTACAGTGGTCCTGTCTTCGCCGTTCTCGCTGTGCACGTTCGCTGTGGCAGGCGTGTCGCGCTGGAGTGGGTTGCTGTCTGCCTCGTCGTCGTCGCTAGTGCTATTGGTGCAGTGGTCGTTGTCTGGTGCTTCGCTGTTTGTGACGTCGACAGCAGTGGGCCATTGGCTGCTGTGAGGTTATGCTTGTGTTGTTGTGCGTCGCCTTAGCGTTCTGAAGATCATGCGAAGCATGCGTCGTTGTGTCCGTCGTAAGTGCTGCCACAGGGGTGCGGCGAGTGTCCAAGTCTCTGCACCACATAACGCTTTCGGCGTCACTATGTTCGAAGACCAGCACAACAAGTGCACAACACTTTATCCACCAACCGTCTGGACCCCTTCTCGGGGATGGGCTTTTCGTCCTGAACCGCTTTTGACGGCCCCAAGACCGGGTGGCGAAGGAGGCACGCCAGAGGCTGAGGGTAAGGCGGCCGCCGGAGGGCTGCGGGCTGTCCCGTGGTGCGCCGAGAGGGGGGCGGTCAGCAGAGGCAGAACGCGGCTGGTGGGGTGGGCCAGGGCGTTGCTGGGCCTGTGCTGAGCTGGGGGGAACGCCTTGACCAAACACACGACGGGAGGCTTTTGACCATCTCGCCAGTCCACTGGGCGGAGGTGGCCCAGGGTGCTTCCTTTTTCCATCGGGGAAGCGTATATTTTCAGCTTTTAAACTGTAGACGTCCCCGCTGCAAAATCTTCGACCATGCAATGCGCGGGCGCCCCGCGATCACTCTGTGTTGTTCCCCAGACCATGAGTGAAGTTCTTGTTGTCCCATGACATCCACTTCCTCCTTCATTTCTCCTTCCTATTCTCTCTCTCTCTCTCTCTGCGTTTCCTCCTCCTCCTCTCCTCCCTATCATTTCTCCTCCTCCTCCTCCTCCTCCTCTACCTCCTCCCCCATTTTGCATGCAACTTCATTGCCTCCCTCGGCATGTAACTTCCGCTTCCACATGCATTCCGCATGCAACTTCCGACAAATCCTGCAACATCCGCTTCCGCATCCTTCTGCATGCAGCTTCCGTTTTCGCATGCGTTCCGCATGCAACTTTCCACCATTCCTCCTCCTCGTCGTCCTCCTCCGCCTCCTCGTCCTCGTCCTCGTCCTCGTCCTCCTCCTCCTCCTCCTCTTCCTCCTCTTCCTCCTCTTCCTCCTCCTCCTCCCTCATCACCTCCTCCTCATCCGCCGCCAGGCGTGGACGCGTCGGCCACCGCCGCTGTCGCTGCCGCCGTCGCCCGGGTCGGTTGCAGTGGCGACGGGGTGACGGCGGCAGTGGCAGTGCCGAAACGCGCCCAAAGTCCAGCTAGGCATGCTGGTGAAAACCCGACTTGTCTGACTGATGCTCTTGGGGGGGGGGGGGCCTGTGCTCAGGGGGGGCCGCAGCACCTCTCAACGATGTGCTGTCGACCATACCTGCAGGGTGGGCCCTCCCCATTTTTCTGTGCACCCTAGCTCTGGCCTCGGCTTCAACTGTCGATGCACCGTGAAGCGCCGTCGGCCCAACTCACCTGCGTCGGATTTTCCGCTCGCACGGGTGCTCCCCTGTCTTGTCTTGTCTTGTCTTGTCTTGTCTTGCCTTGCCTTGTCTTGTCTTGTCTTGTCTTGTCCTGTCCTGTCTTGTTCATGTCATGTGTTGTCTTGTCTTATCATGCTCTCTCCGTCGGTCTGGCCTCCCCTCCCTGCTGCTGCTCTTGCTCCCCCCGTCCGGCTCAGATGATATCGAGCTTCTCGCAATCTGGCTTTGCACGCCGCCAAACCTTGGACGCGTCGGCCACCGCCACTGTAGCTGTCGCCGTCACTCGAACCGGTGGCCTTGACGAGGGGGTGACGTCGGCATTGGCAATGCTGAAACGCGCATGAAGGTGCACACCCGACTTGTCTGGCTGATGCTCTGGGGGGGGGGCCTGTGCTCAGGGGGGGCTGCACCACCGCTCAACGATGCGCTGTCAACCAAGCCTGCAGGGTGGGCCCTCTCTATTTCTCTGTGCGTTTCAACTTTGGCTTCGGCTTCTGCTTCCGATGCACCGTGAAGCGCTTCGGGCCAGCTCACCCGAGTCAGATTTTCCGCTCGCACGGATGCTCCCCCCCTTCCCTCCCTACTCCTCCCTCCCTCCTCCCTCCCTACTCCTCCCTTCCTACTCCTCCCTACTCCTCCCTACTCCTCCCTCCCTACTCCTCCCTACTCCTCCCTCCCTCCCTACTCCTCCCTACTCCTCCCCTCCCTCCTACTCCTCCCTACTCCTCCCTCCCTCCTCCTTCCTCCCTGCTCGCTTCTCCCTCGCTTCTCCCTCGAAGCCGCCCTCGAAGCCTGCGCCCTGTCGTAAGTGGCGATCCTCCTCCTCGAGTGGCGTAAGTGGTACGCGTACGCCACCCATGGGATACCCCGCTCAGAGGACGGAACCTTCTGGCGCCTCCTGGGGGCCTCCTGGGGCGGAAGGCCCGTCAAGACCGAGGGCGCGCCGCTGGATGCCTTGAGAGGTGGGGGGGGTTCGGACACCCCCCCCTCCCCCCTTTCTCTGGTCCGTCGTCGGGGACCCCCACCCCCTTTCCCGGTCCGTCGTTGGGGGACCACCCCCCTTCTTTTCCTGGTCCGTCGTCGACGACCCCCCCCATCTTTTAAAAAGGGGGGGAGGGGGGTTCCGACCCACCCCCCTCCCTCCCTTGAGACTCAAAACTGCCCCCCCTTTCGCCACGCCGCCCACTTGCTCCACCAGAACCCGACCCCTACCACCGACCCCTAACCCTAATCACCGTTCCTTATTAGTATACCCCCCCCCCTCCCCCAGGCGGCCGGCGTCCAACCAGGAACCGTGACGACACCATGCCGACCCGTCCCCCGCCATCCCTGTCAAAAAACAATACAAGCCGCACTCTGTCTCTACATGTGTAGCATGCGCGGCCAACCCGATGCGCCCCCCCCGCCATCCCTGTCAGAAACAATGCAAAATACACTTTGGGGCAAAGTCTTGGGTCATGCTCGCGAAGCTCGCGACAATTTTGGATTGCTCAAGGACGGCGGGGGTGCAAGCATATTCCCTGCCGTGCGCAGGGTACCATCCTTGACGAGAGCAATACAGCATGCACCTCGAGGCTAAATCTGGATAGTGCGCGGCCATCCTGCGATCGCTGCCAAATCGTTTTTGACAGGGACCGCGGGGGTGGCGGCGCGTGGCCTGCTGTGCGCAGGCCTACCACACACAAGGACGGGCATTGGTTTTTAGACAAGGATGGCGGGGGCCGACATGTTCCCCGATGCGTGCTGCCACGTGCGCAGGCGCACCTGGCACAATCTGCGCGCGCCCTGAACATGGCGCATCTGGCGCGGCTGGAGTGCGCGGCGCACCTTGCGCACTCGGAACACGTGGCGCATCTGGCGCACCAGGGGTGCCTGGCACGCTCGGGCCCCAGGGGTGACTGGCGTGCGTGGCGCCCCTGGCGCGCGTGGCGCGGCTCGCCCAAGCGTCGCGCACCTTGGTTCGGCTTTGATTTCCATTAGCTGTCCATCCAAAGACGATGGCTGTGCTCAGGTTCGGGTGTTTATCATGTGTCGGGAAAGCGGGTGGGAGTGAGCTAGACGGCTTGCGGGCGGGTGGGTAGCTTGATTCTTTAGCCCTGCGCTCACCCCTAACTCTAATCCTCACCCGATTTCTATACACTACTCACGACTCACTATTCGCTATCCACTACTCACTACTCACTAATCACTACACACCACTCACTACTCACTACTGGGGCGCGCGTTAAACCCTACCGCGCAGAATTGAGCCGCCGAGCCAGAATTCTGCCCCTTGTGCTTTTCCCGTTCGGGAAGCATTGGTGGCACCGCGGACAGTTTTGGCCTTCGGGCTTCTCGGGAGAGCATTCGGGCGTCGCGCTCCTCTGCGTGTTCTCCACACATCCTCGCGCGCGGATGGTCGTTTTTTCGCACGCACCGGAGTTAGGTAACGCAGTGTATCGGCTTGGTGTACATACGACATTTCCGTTTTACGTGGATTCGAACATGTTTCGACGCGACGCGGCGCGGGGACGTCCATTGGCGCCGCCGTCTCGCCAGCGTCCTAGGCGGCCCCCGGTCGTCGTCGTCGTCGTCGTCGGACCACCTCCGCTCGAAATTGAAAATTGATAAGGGAAATGGCTGACCGGCCGCTTTCCTAATCCAACTTTAGCTGTAAAGCCCAACGCCGCCGCTGCTGCTTCGTTGTAGAAGCCGCGTAGAAACCCGTTGTAACCGTGTAGACACCGCGTATTCTTACATAGAAGCCGCTGCACACTTTGACAAACTTGAATTCTTAATTTATTTAATGGGTTCGACCGGCTTCTGTGTAACAAGTACGTGGTTTTCACGCGGTTTCTACTCGTGCATATGCGGTTTCTACGGTTCTGCCGCGACAGCGACGCCAGGAGGCGTTCCCGTGTTGTTTGGGGCGACTGGCGGAGTAAACCTGTAGAATAAGTTCGCTGCGTCGCGCGCACTTTGCGCGGTGCCTTCCCAATTCAGGCTGCAACGTCAATTGCGCGGCGCCAAGCGAAGGGTCAGCGTGCGTTAAAAACGACCGCGCAGAATTGAGCCGCCGAGCCAGATCTCCGCCCTTGCACTCACTCAAGAAGCTTTGGTGATACCGCGGACAGTCTTGGCCCTGGGTTGCGCTCCTGTGCATGCTCTCAACATATCATCGCGCGCGGATGGTCGTTTTTTTCTAAAATGAAAGCGTTTGTGTGTATATATGATATATTCGCACGCGCCGGTACTCAATGCTCAGTACCCCCCATACTCCCTATTCGCCACGCACTGTTCACTACTCACTACTCGCAACTCACTGCTCACAACGCACTACTCTCTACTCACAAACCGCAATTCACTACTCACTACTCGCAGCTCCTTGCTCACTACTCGCAGCTCGCTGCTCACAACTCTCTACTCTCTATTGAATAATCACTGCACACTACTCACTACTCCCTCCTCCCTTCTACTCACTATTCACTATTCACAACTCACTGCCCACTACCCACGATTCACTGCTCACTACTCGCGACTCACTGCTCACAACTCACTACTCACAAAGCGCAACCCATGAGTAACTACTCGCAACTCATTACAAACTAATCGCAATTCACTATTCACAACTCTCTACTCCCTACTCACTACGCACTACTGCCTACTCACTATGACTCACTATACACTATTCACTACTCACTACTCACGAATCACTGCTCACAACTCACTACTCTCTACTCACCAATCGCAACTCACTACTCACGAGTCGCAACTCATTACTCACTACTCGCAACGGACGGCTCACAACTCTCTACTCTCTACTCACTACTCACGACACACTACTCACTACTCCATGCTCCCTACTACTCACTACTCACTACTCACTACGCACTACCCACTATTCACCACTCAGTACTCACGACTCACTACCTCGTACTGACTACCCACTAGCCACTACTCACCAGCACTCACTACTCAGTACCCGGTACTCATACCCACTACCCGCTTCTCACTGATCACTACTCACTAATCTCTTCTCACTACTCACTACTCACTACTCACTATTCAGTTCCCACTGCTCAATGCCCAACTTTCAGAATTCACTACGCACTACGCCCTACTCACTACTCAGTTCTCCTACTCACTACGCACTACTCATTCCTAAATACTCGCTACTTCCTACACCCTACTCCCTACTCGCTATCCAAAATTCACGTACCGGTAGTCACTACTCACTACTCGCTAATCATTACTCCCTCGCTACTCCCTACTCACTACCCACTACTCCCTACTCACCACTCACTACTTACAACTCAAAACTCACTATTCAAAACTCGCTAATCCCTACTCCCCACTCAATTCTCTCATACTTAAGCCAAACAGCCGATCCCGAACACAAAAACCCTTACACCTGACGCGAACCTTCGCAACCAACATCTGACCCTTACACCCTAGCCCAAACACCTCGACCCGAACACCACCACCGTAACCTGCGGTTTCCCTAACCCTTACACCCTAGCAGTAACACCCTAACCCTGACACGCTACCCCCAGCGCGCTAACCCTCACACTCTAACCGTACCAACCTACACTTCACCCTAAAACCCTTTCCAACGCAAGGGGGGGGGGTCCGAAAATCTCACTTCCCCTTTGAAGGGGGGGAGAGGGGGGAGGGCTTCTGCGAGCGCCCTCTCCTTTTCAATTGCCAGGGAACCCAGTGGCGCGCTTTCGTCCAAACCCCGCCGTCCCGCTCCGAGGCCGGGGGTCCTCAAGGGGTCCCCGGGAGTGTCCGTCGTCGGATGCCAAGGCCTGGACGTCGCGGGGACGCCCTGGGCCAGGGTCACCTCTCGGCAGCCCCCCGCCGGGAGGGGGGGGGCGGGGGCACATCGCGGCGATCTGCAACATCCTGTCGACGCCTCCCTCCCTCCCGCCCTCCTCGTCAAGCCATGTTGGCTGAGCGAGCGCGCGGGCTCGGGCTCTCTGGCATGGCCCGGGAGTGCACGGGCGCTCCGTGCCCTGGGCGCGCTGCTGCAGACAGGCACGCCAGGAGGGGCTGGGCCAAGACCTCTTCCGACAGGGCGGTAAGTCGCTTCTGTGCGGAGGTGGGGCGGCGCCTTCGTTCTCAGTTCGACCACCTGTTCGACGTCGTGGAGGCCGTGTGAAGGGACCCCGAGTTCTCGGCCCCTGTTTTCTTCTCCAAACAACTGGGGATCAAACACAATACGAATCAACAGGTCACTAGGCGAACTGAACATGTCACCCAAACCGACCTGCAAGAGTTCTCGGACTTTGTCGTAAGTCATCGCCCTCGCCCCCGCGCTCGTGGCCCCCGCAAAGGCAAGCGAGCGACGCCAACGAGTTCCGGCGCAATGCTGCACTGCATGTTCATGCCGTTGGAGGAACGGCGCCGCTGGAGGAACGGTGTCATTTGGGTTGACGGCGATGCTTCTTTCACAACGAAGCCTGACAGGAACCACGAGTGCCCTTGCCAACTAGCCCGCGCGTCCTTCAGGAAACGTTGCCATCTTGCTTGCTTGCATGCTCATGCTGCTGGAGGAACGGTGTGCGCCGCGAGTGCGCGCCAGCCCCGTGTTGTCCCGAACGGTCTGCGGCCGGAGCCGCGCGTCTGGCGCCGGCACCTGCTCGCTCCAGAGTGTTGTCCAGGACGATGTGAACGCGCTCGTCAAATATCACGTGTCCTCGTGTCTATCTGGAGACGGCAATGACTAGAACTGTGCCAGAACATCTCCCCGAGCGTGACCGACACCGGCGCCCGAATGGTCCGAACGCGCCCAAGTGTGACCGAATCGTTTGGTTCGGAGCCGATGATCTATTCAGTTTCGGTCGCATGTGCGGTCACACTGCGCTTTCGGTCACATCTTCGGGCACGTTTTCGGAGCTCGACGACGCGATGTTCCTTTGACAGCGACCCTCTGCTCGCACAGCCAGCGGCGTTCGACACCTGGGTGTCTCCTAAGTGGGGCCAGAACAGAGACGGGGACGGGGGCTCTCGCCGAGTTGGGGACGCATCGGCGATGCATCAGCGATCCTCCGACCCCATCTGCTCTGGCCTCATTTGGGTGGCCTGGACGAAGTTCCCGCCCACCGTCATCTCAGTCGTGAGCCCCGCACTGTAATGACTCGGCGGCGTCGGCTGCAGGCTTCCCGAACGGTGCCCACAGCTGCACTTCCTGCAACCCGGCGGGAAGGGCCGCTCGCCCCCATCTGGCAAAACCTGTGGCCCAAGAGTTGCGACCAGCCACAAACCAGAAATGTCTGGGCTCCGCCCGCGAGAAAGAGGAGGATCGAGGAAGATCGAGGAGGAGGATCGAGGAGGATCGAGGAGGAGGAGGAGAATGATCGAGGAGCAGGACGATCGAGGAGGAGGACGATCGAGGACGAGGAGGAGGACGATCGAGGAGGAGGAGGAGAAAGAGGGGGATCGAGGAGGATCGAGGAGGAGGATCGAGGAGGATCGAGGAAGCCGACCCCGCCGGTTCGCACGTGTGTGCGGGTGCGACGTCTGCGATTGGCGATGCCGCGTCGTGTGCTGCGCTCGAGGGCAAGAGCTGGACGGCTCCGGCGGCAGCGTGCAGTCCTTCTGCGCAAAGCCCGCTGTTGGGCACGCGGCTTCCTGCCTGAAGCGGACAACGTCCGCGCCGACAGCGAAAGCGAGTTGACCTTCGCACCTTCCCGCAGACATGCGATGCCGTGCTCTTGTTTATGCCAGAAAACAAAACAAGGCGTCCAGAAACCCGACCCTCTCTCTCTAGTGCGGGTTCTTCATCCCGAGCAGTCTTTTGACTGCCCTGGGGCCCGCCGATGGCCCCCGAGGCCGAAGGTTGCCAAACACCTTGCGTCGCGTCGTTTTCGCGACACGAACAGGCCTCGGTTCTTTCCTTAACAATTTCTCGGAGAACTTACTGACATAATCAACAACTATCGGAAGCCCGCCTCCCTGGCGCGCGCATGAGGCGCGCCGGGCGGCTCCAGCGCCGATGCGAGGAATCCGCGCGGACCTCCGCATATTCATGGCTATGCCATTGTTTCTTCCTCGAACTTCGATCGTGCCAGCCGTCGTCGTCGAAGGGCCTCCGCTTGCACGATTTCCCCCGGAGCCGTAGGCGACCCGAGGGGGGGGAGGGGGGAGGGGGGGGAGGAGGAGGAGAAGGAGGAGAAGAAGGGGGAGAAGACGGAGGAGGGGGGGGATGGAGGAGGAGGAAGAGGAGATGGAGGAGGAGATGGAGGAAGAGGAGGAGGATGAGGAGGAGGGGGAGGAGGAGGAGGAGGAGGAGGAGCCCACTCACCCAGAGAACGAGACGAAGGCAGGCGGACACGAAACGGACGAGAAGAGGGCAAGCTAGTCTTGGCGCGGCCTCCAGCGCGAGCAGCGTCCCTCCTGCGGCGCAGCTCCTATGAGGTCTCTCACCTTCGGGGACCTCTGAGCTATCTGTTGCACTCTGGCCTGAATCACTCGCGTCGGAGAGACCTGGCGATGCCGACGCTCATGCTATGCAATAAACATAAAATCAAAAAAGAGGAAAATGCTAGTTGCACTGTCGATGGGCAGCGGCAGATGCTGAGAGAGCATGACACGAGCGGAAGCAGGAGCAAAACAGAAAGAGGCAGGAAAACGCGGGAGGAAAATGCACAAATCCTCAATCCTCGGACACTCGAGAAGGTGGAGAACTCGATCACTGCTCGGTGCACGACATGCGACACACGGCCTAGTCTCACCACGCAACCTACCCGTAGAGCACCATGCATCACACAGCGTCTTGAGAAAGGAAAATATGACAAAGGAAGGAACATGAGAGGCAATTTGCAAGCATAGCCGAATCACGTCATCTGCGTTCTCACGAGAGGCCGTCGAATCCCATCGCCGAGGACGTCTCCATGCAGTCTCTTTGCCAGCAGCCGACAATGCTCGGAGTGCTTTCGCGACCTTGCGCTGCAGGCAGGGCTCGAAACTCGGCGCGCCAGGGATTGCACGCACCTGTTCATAATTGGCAGCAAGCCCGCCAATGACTGACTCCTTCCACCGCCGCTCCTCCCCCCAAAGAATCGCACAATCGCCATCGCCTCCGAACTCCTCCAACTCTTGACGCAGCTTGTCGAGCGTTGGCGAGTGCACCGCCACGCGGTGCATGCTGGCCTTGCTCGTGCGTGCAAGACAAGTGCATTCGACGTGGCGTCCGACGTCTCGGAGCTCCTGAAGCAACTGACTGGGCATTGACTTGTTGGGGGCGCGCGCCAGCCATTGGGCCCCGCCTCGCACTAGCCTCAGGACTTCCCTCACAGGCGGCATGAACTGAGCAACATAGGACAGAACATAAGCAGCCAGCATGTTGTATTGAGCGGCCGATTTCGCAAGCCCCAGACAGAGGCTCTGCACCAAACCAACGCGCCCAATAGATTTCCGACATGGGGCTTTCCAAGGCGCCTAAAGCCCCCCAGGCCCGAGCATCAGGCCGAGATATTTACCGCGATCCGCGCGTGCAAGATCAGAGGAATCAATCCCCCGCCGCCGTAAGAGGCCCATGAAGTTCAGAACCGAGGTCGGCCCAAGAAGTACCGCCTGAGTCTTGCTGCAATTGACGTAGATGCCCATCCCAGGCCCAGCGAGCGCCCAAACGCCCATACTGCCAACCAGAGCTTCCAAAAGATCTCCAGAGGCAACGCCGGCATCATCAGCGAAGGCCCCCAGACTGTGCATAGGCCTCGGGGGGGGGGGGGGGGGGGGGGGGGGGGGGGGGGGGGGCAGATGCGCATCAAGATCGGGTCTGCCGCCAGTGCAAAGAGCGATCCGCTGAGGGGGCACCCCTGCTTGATACCCCGTCGGATGAAGTGCCCCGCGCCCTCGTGCTCCCCACGATGCGAGATCGTAACCCACACATTCTGGTAGAGACAGCGGATAGCCCGAACGACGTGGCTAGGGATGCCCATCTCTTGGAGAACAGCGAACATCGCATCGTGCAGCAGGCTGGGGAAGGCAGCTGCCACGTCGTAAAAGATGAAGCAACACTGGTCGGCCCGCCGCTGCCAGCGCCAGTGTAGCGCGCGAAATTCAAGCTCAATCACATTCTCGACCAACTTCCTCCCACGAATGAAACTTCGTTGTTCTCGAATGCAGACCCTCTGACAGAGATGCCCCAGGGGTCGATTGAGCGCAGGCGCGAAGATCTTGTTGTCAGTGTTGGACGTGGTGAGGGGGCGCGTAACACCGGGCGCTCTCGCGAACAATTGCGAGTCGTTCTCCTCCGAGCCCTTCGGTGACAAGACTTGCGCACCGCAATTACAGCGAGGAGGGCAGTTTCCAGAGTCCAGGATATGCCGATAGAGGCGAAACAACGCGTGCCTGCCCACCACCCCAGAACGAACCCAACCGCTGTGCGGGATCCCATCTGGCCCAGGGGTGCTGTAATGAGTCCTCTCGAGAATCTCATCGAACTCGCCCTCCTCCGCCCCCCGCATTACCCCCGCAGGTGCAGACTGAACGTGGCAGAGCAACTCGCGGAGAGGTGCAATCTCCGCAGGGGCATCAGAATGAATGTGGCCCCAGTGCGAAGCAAGTCGCTGGGCCCCCGCGCTCGGGCACAGGGCAGGTTGCCACAGCGGATTAGCGACTGCTTGGAGGGGGATTCTGGCCGCCGTAGCGTTCCACGCGCTGCGGTATACATAACGTTGGTTCGTCTTCGTCATCTTTTGCACGTTCGTCAGACAGTCGTCATTCTGAAGGTATTGGATCTGCTCATCTATCATCTGCCGCTGGAGCGAGGCGAGGTGAGTGTGGAAGGCAAGGAAATTAATGAACGCCCCGTCGTCAGCGTTGAAGAAGAGGGGGAGCTTGTGGTAGGCGCGGGGAGCACGCCGCAAGATGGACAGGGCCTGGCTCGTCACGGCGCGCATGGCAGCGAACGACCAAGCAAGAAACTCGGGGGGGCGTCGACGCCCCGCGCTCCTCGAGCTCGGCTTTGACCCTCCTGGCACTTAAATGCATCGCCGCCTTGATTTCCTCAACTCGGGTCATAGGGTCACGAGAAAGCTCTCCAGCCCCATCCATGACGGCCTCCAGGGTCACAGGGAAGCTCGGATGACGGACAACCCAACGCTCGAGACGAAAACTTCCCATCATAGTAGCTTTCGGAACCAGGGAAACGTAGATCGGGACATGGTCGGAGAAGGTGCGAACGTTGGCAGCGCAATCAAGTGCCCCAGAGCTCGGCGCTAGATCAAGAACCACCGCAGGTGGTAACGTAAGATAAAGCCTGTCAAAGTTCGCCAGGGACGCCACTTCGGAAGCTCCGTTGCAGTTACGTTCAACACGATGAGTGAATGCAGCCTCTTCAATCTCCAGGGCGAACGGAAACACCGAGTGGAAGAGCTTGGCAATACTATGTGAAGCAGTGACCGCGCGCCCATCAGCGTGGGCGCTGCCTTCTCCGAGCGCACAGGAATTGACATCACCTCCAATGATAGTGGTGCGCTGCGCACGCGGGCAGAGGTGCGAACGGATATCCCGAAACCGCTGCTTGCGATCGCAAGCTCGCAGCCCAGGGTCGCTGTGGAGATTGATAGTTTGAAATGCCGATTTCTCGTCGTGCAGAAGAACCGATTGAATCCGTCCCTGAACGATCACGCGGCGCGAGAGGTTTCCGAACCTGGCCCGGAGACAAGGATTGACGAGGATGATGCACCCCCCCGCATGATGATTAGAAAGAAACGTCGTATAACCTTCAAGTCGAAAGACTTCACGTTGTAACAGCCGAAAAGGGCTCAAACGCACCACGCACCTCCTGGAGGCACACCGCATCATGAGCCCGACAAAGCTGCAACGCCTGCTTGATTTTCTGCTGGTGAAGCCCCTGAGGCGAGTCGATCGCACCGAAGAGCGACCGAACATTCCAGGGCACCACCGAGAACTTGTCTGAGGGCGCGAACGGCCTGCAAGTCCGCGGGAACTCTGGGAAAGGGTCGCCCGAACTGCTAGAACTGGAGGTCACGCTCGAAGACGACGTGGAAGACGAAGAGGCAGAGGAGCTCGACGAAGCAGAGGTAGGAGTAGGCGAAAGAAAATAAACGCAGGAATCTTGCCGCCGCCGCTCAGAAAATTGAATTCTCACGGATGTGCTCTCGCTGGCCTGGCTCGAATGAGCATCTGGATCGCCGACGCAGGCCGCAGCCGCAGCGCCGCCCAAAGAAGACACTGCACCCACACTGCGTGCTTCACGTCGCGGCGAAACAACATTCGCCCAGGTTGCATTGTCACCGGCGGGGTCATGCGCGCGGCCGCTGGGCCAGGACTGGGATGGCTGAGGCGGCCACTAGCATAGGAGCGCATCAATGACGTCCTTGACCATCTGCGCGGTGGAACCAAGGCTCATCGACTTGGGCGTGTCCGGCTGGATGTCCGTCTGCATTGTTTCCGCACCCTTGACAGTGAACAGTGCATCAACTTCTTCGCCCTGCACGAGCCAGAGCTTATCACGATATCCCTGTGCGCCCAGCCGATGCCCGGCCGACCATTTGTTATTCGCGATGGCCGTCTCGTGCACCTTGGACCAGAAGATGCCGAGCAGGCGGTTCACACGGCGAATCTCCACGGGCACTTCCATCCGCACCTTGAGGTCGTGCCACTGTGTACCGGGGGCTTTGACCCGTTGCGCAAATTCCTTGGCCTGCTCATTAGTCTCGAACGCAATGCTGTGCGCTGTCGTGAAATTGTGGATCTTTGGCTTGGCAACTGTCGCCACTGGAGCGTGTCGTGCAAGGAGCTCATCTGCATGTTTTTGAAGCGCGCTCGCAAGCAGCGCGCGCGGGAACCCCGCGATCCAGGCGCGCAGCGGGTTGCTGTCTGGAGAAAGCAGCGATCGCGAATGCCCACTGCTGGTCGCGGCCCCGGTGCCCCAGCAAACCCTGCCACGATTTTGACCTCGCTTTTTTCGGAAAAGCATCGTGTTCCATAAAACACTTCGTGGCCCCAGATCAGAGGCGATGACGCGAGCACGGTCGGAAGAGACACCGCGGGAGAAATGGGCGCAGCCAGGGTTGGCGGAGAAAGGGGGGGCGACGCTGACCGCCGCGAGGTGGGGCCGAAGAGGTCAGATAACATTCTGGCGAGCTCCTAAGAGGAACGGACGATTTGCACGCGCCCTGGGGTCAACGCCCTAAGCAACGAATTAACACGCACCTTAACACCGCCGCCGCGCACATAAAATATTCGATTTAAACAAATCGAATCATCGAGTCGAACCTGCGTGGGCGACTGGACCTGCAGTTTCTCCTAACTGGTTTCGCTGCTCGGTTGAAGCTATACAGATATTGTTTCGGCATGTTCGCGTAGTATGCAAAGAGCACGGGCAAAGCGGAAGACGACGAGGGCGATCGCCAGCCAGGAGCGCCCCAACCACGGGAATTGCCTGCACATGCTCCGCGTCGGCGGGAAGACCGGTTACAGTTGCCCCCGCCCTCCTCCCACCCCCATCCTCCGCAGGGGAAGCAAGTGGGAGCATAAAGAACGAGGGCGAAGAGGACGGGAGGAAGGCGCCGGAAAGGGGCGGAGGGAGCCAAGGAGAGGAGACTGGGAGGCAAGGGAGGGACGGTGGGAAGGCGTATTGGGGATCTCTCGGGCTCTCTTGAAGCTCTCTTGGGCTCTCTAGGTCTGTGTGATGGGGACTCGGCGAGGCCCCAGGGGGGGCCCTCCGAAGCCTTCTTCAGGACCGCCTGGGGCTTACCTCACTAGAGCTGCTTGCGTGTTGGAGCGGTCGGGGGTCGAAGCTTGTTGTTTTAACGCTATCTGCGCATGTATCGAAATCTGGTTTCATTGTTCTACTGCGCATATCAGAAACATGCAATGCAGAAAGTGCCAGCACTGTTTGAGGAGACTGTTTCGCGCGATCGCAGTGCTCGCGCATGGGCAGCGGAACTTCGCATTTCCTTGGAATCGCGTCGCGATTGCGAGGCGCTTGCGCGTATCACCAGAAAGCTGCCGCATGATTGTGGCGCACAAGGCCGGATAACCCTCAGGCCCAATAGGGCTCTAAGCGGGCTCCGAAGGGCCACCCGGGGCAGTGAAAGTGAAGACGCGCGAGCGCCCTTTCGCGTGACATAAGTTTCATTCCTCTTGGGGGCCTGTTGGTATCCTCCTTGGGGTTCTTATTCGCATTTCTGGGGCCGCTAGGATTGCCCGTGGGGGTTGCCCGTGGGGGTTCAGAAAAAAGCCCCAGAGGGCCCCCAAGGTGAGGGGCAGTTCAGTCGCGCGAAAGAGCGCTCGCGTGACTTCACTTTCACTGCTTTGGGGGGCCCTTCGAGGCCCCCTTGGGGCCCTCTTGGGGCCTCTGGGGCCCTCTTGGAGCTCTCTTGTGGCCATCTTATGGCCATCCTGGAGCTGTCTTGTGGCGCTCCTGGCGCCCTCTTGGGGCCCCCGCGGTAGAGTATCTCAGACGTCCGTTTCAAGTCCTCTAGCGTGGGGGGACTCTAGGAACGTTTAAGGCCCACGAGGGCGTGTCTCGGGGCCTCCCGGGCCCTGGAGCTGCCTCGCCGCCAACGGCACTATATACATAGACTGACCGCTCCATGACAAGATAAGGCCGTGGGGCTGAACTGCCCCGGCCGCGAGGCCGGACACTTCAAGCGAAAACTCCGGCCTCGAGGCAAGGTGCTTGAGGCCAAACCTTCCAAGCCGTAAGGCCAGGCAGGCGTGGCCTTCCACCATGACCTCTACGACGATTTTCAACCTCCGCTCCGACGATTTTGTCTACGATTTTGAACATCCGCCCCTGCGATTTTCAAACTCCCCCACAACGATTTTGGCTACGATTTTCAAGACCCGCCCTTGCGATTTTGAATGCGGGGCCCGCGAACCGCCACCGCGATTTTGAAAGGAGAGCCTGGACACAGAGAGAACGATTTGTGTTACAATCTGGTACCCGATCCAACACGATTTCGTATACAATATTGGCCAACAGTATTTGTGTCGAGATGTCTCAAGCAATTCGCCCCGAAAAATCGCATTGCAAAATCGTGTGCAAAATCGTCGTTGGTTTTTGTGCTTATCAGGGGAAGGCACCGGGAACTCTGAAGCACCACCATCAACACATGTTCGTCCTCATCCCTCTTCCGCCAACCGTTCCTCCTCCGAAAACCCCCCGCTAAATCATGCCGTCGGCGAAAACTCCCAAAACGACTGCGCCGCTGCACCACAGCCGCCATTCAACGCACCAAGAGACCGTGGCCGTCGTCGCCGCCGTAACGTTCGTCATCATCGTAACGCCCGTTGCTCTTGTCGTTGGAGCGCTCTCCGCCGTCGTCACAACGCTCGCCATCGCCCTCGCGGCAGTCGCCACATTGGTCGCCGTAGCACTCGTCGTCGTCGTCGTCGTAACGCCCGTCGGCGTTGCGGTCGCAACGTTTGTTGCTGGCGTCGCCGTGACGCTCGTCGTCGTCGTCGTGGAGCTAAATGGCGTCGTCATCGCGACTCTCCGCGTGGCCGTGGTCGTCGTCGCGCTCGCCATCGTCTCGGCAACGCTCGTCGCTGCCGTCGCCGTCGTAACGTTCGTCTTCGTCGTCGCAAGGTTCGTCGCCGTCGCCGTCGCAGCACTCGTCGCCACCGCCGCCGAATGTTCGTCAATGTCGTCATCACCGTCGTCGCCGTTGCAATCGCAATGCTCGTGCCCGTCGTCGCCGAGACACCCGTTGCCGTCGTCGCCGCGCCGCTCGTAATCGTCGTTGCAACGCTCGTCGGCGTCGTCGTGCCAATGTTTGTCGTCAGATAGCCCGTCCCCCGAGGACTGGGCGCAAAAGCAGATCCCCCTCAGTGGAGAAACCACATATGCCCTCCAGGTTGTTGAATCCCAAGGGCACTTCTGGAAGATCGTTGCTGGAGACACGCGGGGAAGGATGACGAAGCACCTGGGGGCCCGCGCGGGTCACGGAGAGGTTCATGGGGGGCCCCTGCGATCGGCAGAGGGAGAAGGACCATGACCGCGATCTGCGCACATGACGAACCGTTGCGGCATAGTCGCGTTTTCTCGCCAGCCGTTCCTGCTCCCCCTCCTTTGCCCTGCCAAACCCCAAACGAACATCTGTTCGAACGCCTGAAGGCGAATTCTCTAGTTTCAAAACGCACGAGGTAGCCGCAGCGCAACTACGGATTAATGGTACACTTTCCCCTCCCACCCCTTTTCGCCGCCCGCGCGCATCCAGAAACCATGATTGAACTTGCGCGAGCACTCTTGGTCGAACAAACAACGGATGTTACTGCGCAGTCATTGTATTTTACCAAGGTCCCTCTTTTCCGCTCTTGTAGACGCTCTCTGACCGCAACGACAACTTCACGAACATATGTGAGCCTACCTGCTGTCGGGAAAAGACGATTGACCAAGTCGCGAGCGCCCCCTGTTTCAAAACTTACAACAATCATTATACATGCAAGCTCTCGTCGGTTGTTCCTGTTTCTTTCTACTCCGCGTAGAAATTGTTCAATGTTCAAGCGCTCAAACTCCAAACAATATGAAACCTCCACGCTTCATTTTTACATGACGTCAACATCGTAAACTGTTGAAACGGTTTTGTGGCTGTAACAAGTTTCAACGTTTGTCTTTTTAGAAAGCGATGGACGCTTCAAAGCATTCGAAGTGTGTCATTCTGCAATTGAAGCGCCATCAATTTGCTCAATTGGCCCAGGCACATACTATATCTCCGAAAATGTGACGACGTCCGACGGTTTCTGGATTCCAAGCGTCGTAGGTTCAAATGCTCGCCCTCGGAGCCACGCGTGCATGAGATAATCTCCAAGTTGTAAACCTATCAGATGTCAAACTTCAAAGCACCACTGAGCTACATGCGCAACAGCCTCAGATGGAATGGGGGGGGGGGGGCTGGGCCCCTCCCGTTGGTCCCCGCGCCCTTGCCCTATACAGGGTGCAAGTGGCCCGAACGGGGCGCCTGCCGACGATCTCAACGAATAGTCGACACGAGTGCGTAGACGCCCGCGTCTTGCGGGACGCCGCATTCAAGACGTTTAGTTGAGCGCGCTTCGCACGCATGCAAAGCGACCTTCCCGCGCCAACCCTTTGACATCAAAATCGTCTGTTGGGCGCCGGGGGCATGACTGGCCGAAGAAGAGCTCGCAGCAACGACTGAGGCAGCAGACCGCCGCGTAGCCGCCTCGAGCTCCTTGAGCTTGTCGTCGTACTTCTGCGCCATGCTCTGGAGCTTCTCGTCCATGTTGGCCGTCGCAAGCTTCTGTACTACGTCGTATGAGGCCTTGGTGTCCTGCTCGAGCTTCGACATTCGAGTGTCTAAGACTGCAATGTTTTCGGCCTGCGATTGAATCTGCGCCTTCCTGTCTTGGAGGTTGGTGCGAAGATCTTCGCGGGTGACCATGTCTCGCCTGATGTAGTTGACCGCATTCAAGAGCTGCACGAGCGGGTCTGTGGGGGCGCCGTTGCCGTTGCCCTCGCCCTGCGGCTCCATGAGCCGAGGCATCTTGCCACGATGCTCATCTTCATCGTCGAGCGTCATCATCGCCACACCAGCAGGCACGTCGGAGGCAACGGCCATCGCGAGAGAGGACGAAGAGGCGGGGGCCTAACTCCCGCAGTGAATGCACAGAAGGATAGCTAGACACAAAGAGACTGATTTGGAGAGTGGCCTCAAAGCAGAACCCCCCTCGCGCTCAGATGACGCCCCGAGAGACTCGCGGTCGTCGGGATGGTCCATTGCCTTGAGCCAAAATGGTTTGAGCCAAAATGGCTACGGAAGGAGGAGGAGGAGGAGGAGGAGGAGGAGGAGGAGGAGGAGGAGGAGGAGGAGGAGGAGGAAAGGAGGAGAAGGAGGAGAGGAGGAGGAGGAGGAGGAGGAGGAGGGGTCGCCTAAGCCAGCCTAAGCCCTTCGGAGCCCCCACCTCCGCTGGCCAGGTGCTGGCGCCCGCCGTCGGGGGGCCCGCCGGCTGCCGCGGCGCCTTGACGGCCAGGCCAGCCGCGGAGCCCGCCGGCGAGCTCGCGGGGCTCCTGGGGCGCAGACTCGGTTCGGCTCCGCCCTCGGGTTTCTCCGAAGGGCTTAGGCGACCCCTCCTCCTCCTCCTCCTCCTCCTCCCCTCCTCGTCTCTCCTCCTCCTCCGCCTCCCTCCTCCTCCTCCCCTCCCCCTGGTCCGTCCTCCAACTCCTCCTCCTCCCCCACCTCCTACTCCTCATCACTGTGCCTCATGCCTCCTCCTCCTCCTCCTCCTCCTCCTCCATCTCCTCCTCCTCGGGTCGCCTACGGCCCCAGGGAAACCGTGCATTCTCGGGGAGTGCCAAGGGGGGGGGGACGCCACTAGAAGTCCGGTCGCGCTTCACGCGACGCCGCCCAGTGGCTTTAGACGATGCGTCGTTGTTCGGGCGGTCTCTGCAAACTTGAGAGGCGTATTGGGGTATTTTCTGTTGAGCTGTCGCTTCAATTTACGGGCGCGCTGGGCTCTTGGCTTGTTGCTTCACCGCCCGCGCACGTCGATGCGCTGGCTTCAACTCTGGGGGGCGAGGGCAAGCTTCACGCGGCGCGACTTCAACTTTGTCTCGTTAATTGTGTCCAGACTTTGAGGGGAGTCACCAGTTCCCAGAGGAAACTCGATCTCCTCCAGTATGTGGAGACCCCAGAACACTCCAGAGCTCGCCAAAACGACCCCAAGCGTCCAAACACCTCCTCAGGCTGGGATCCGGGAACCTCGATCCTCCGGAGAGAAGTGCAGGTTCGGTTCGGTCCCCCTGTCTCGGGGAGTGCCCAGGGTGGTAATGACTGGGGGGGTCCTCCTCCTCTTCCTCCTCCTCCTCCATTTCCTCCATCTCCTCCTCCTCCTCCTCCTCCTCCTCCTCCTCCTCCTCCTCCTCCTCCTCCTCCCCCTCCTCCTCCCTCCCCCTCCTATCCTCCTCCTCCTCCTCCTCCTCCTCCTCCTCCTCCTCCTCCTCCTCCTCCTCCTCCTCACCAGTTCCTCCTGAGGATCGAAGCTCCAGGGTCGAAGCTCAAGACGATTTTTGGGTGTTTGGGGTCGTTCTGGTGGGCTGTGGTGTGCTCTGGGGGCCAAATTTCCTTCAGGAGCTGGGGTTTCCTCAAAGAAGTGGCGATCCCCCTAGTCCCCAGTGGCGACCCCCCTGGGCACTGCCTGGCTCCCCACGGAAGCACCAATGGAGGGGGAGAAACCGAGGACCATGACCAACCTGAACGTGGAGACGTCATGGTAATCTTGGTCACCATCCATCTTCGTCAACGTCAACTCGTGCATCATCCTCGCGAGTCGGCGACGGCCGGAATGGACCATGACCAAGATCGGTGTCGACAAGACCCCGCGACATCTTCGTCGAGGCCAGCGTGTTTCTTCGCTCGAGCCAAGCCAAGCACGTTGGTTTCTGCTGGGGGAGCGCCGAAGCCGACGGCGTTCGACGGCCCACAGAGGCGCACGGGTGGTGTGGAAGGGCAGGAAGGTGCCACCGCTGGTGTGCGTGCCCTCCTCGCCGGGCAAGGGAGGCATACGCACCGTCCGTCGCTGGGCCAGGGACTGGCCGGCGCGGCCTGGATGGGCGCAGGCACCCAGATGGCATCCCACGGGGTGAGGTCGGGTGCTGCTTGAGGCGCGGCCTGGATAGGCGCTGGCACCCAGATGGCGTCCCACGAGGTTGGGTCGGGTGCTGCCAGAAGTCCCCCCTGGCCCACGGGTGCCCCCAGGATTCTCGGGGTGGCCCAGACGGCCCCCAGGGCACCCCTCACGGGGTCCAGAGGGCCCCAGGGGCTCCAAACTGGAGCGCAAAGCTGGGGGCACCCTGGGCCAGGGGCACTTCTAGCAACACCCGATCAAAGGGGAGAGATGGGGAGAGGGGGAAGACGGGTGGGGGTGCGGGCGGATGGGGCGGCGGAGGAGGAGAGGCAGGAGGAACGGGGAGGGAGGCACGGGAGAGGGAGGCACGGGAAGGGTATGAAGAGTAGGGGGAGGAGGAGAGGATACGCCACGGAGCAGCCGGAACAAGAGCCGAACAGGTCAACATGACCACCCCTGACGTTGGGCTTTGCCAGTCCCAGGCGGGCGATTTGTGCGTGGCAATACCTCGTGAGCACTGCCAGGGAGGCCAGACACCCTCAACAAGCCGTCCCTTGCTCGCGGAACTCATGTCCGCGAGGTGTGCCGATCAAGACGCACCCAATGACAAGCTTCCCAGTAAGAGCCGTGACCGCACCCCCGATGCGGCGAGGACCATCAAGCCAAAGCTCTGGGCCTGCACTCCCTGAGTCCGCCGCCACGGACTGCCGTCACGGCACACACGCGTCTGCTGGAGGCCCCCTCTACCTCCTTGGCCTTGATGCCCTCCGTCGCCTCTGGGGAAAGACGGCCTTCGACATAATCGGCCAACATCAAATTACCCTGGGTCACCACGAGGAAA
>CAUYUJ010020726.1:1309968-1312468 GCA_963575745.1 Prorocentrum cordatum | reverse complement strand
ACAGCCTCAGGGGGCCCCAAGCGGCTCCTCAGGAGGCCCCAAGATGGCCTCAGGAGGCCCCAAGATGGCCTCAGGAGGCCCGAAGGCGGCCGCGTCGGAGGTTCCAGGGTCCGTCGTCGGAGGGAACTCTGTAAAGCTTTTCAAAAGCTTTAAATGCTTCTGAAACGGATCGCCGGGAAACAGTCCAGTTTGCCGGGAAAAAGTCGAGTTTGCCGGGGGAAAAAAAAGAGTTTTTCCGAGGCGAGGAGGAGGGGGAGGGGGGATGGGGGCGGGGGGGGGGTGGGGCGGTGACGCCATCAGGCCTGGGAGGGAAGGAGGGGCGAGGGGATTCGTCGTCGCGGGAGGGGAGAGGTGCTGACGCCATTCCAAGCTTCAGGAAGGAGGGGGGGGGGGGGGGGGACGGCTCTGTAGGGGGTGTGGGGGGGGGGGCTGCCGCCATTTTCAGGCCCGGGAGGGAAGAGGGCGGGGTGGGGGCTTGATGAGGAGGGGGGGGCTGCGCCATCAGGCCCGGAGGGAGGAGAGGCGGGGGAGGGCGGCTGACGCCACTCAGGACAGGAGGGGGAGGAGAGGTGGGGGGGTGAGCCATTCCAGACGCCATTGGAGAGGAGGGGGGGAGATTTCGCTCTGTTCGAAAGGGGGGGGGGGGAGGGGGGGGGAGCTGACGCAATGGCTGACGGGAGGGAGGGAGGGGGGGGGGGGGGGGCTGACGCTATTCAGGCAGCCGACGAAGAAAGGGGGGGGGGGGAGGCTGACACAATTCAGGCCCGGGAGGGAGGAGTGGAGGGGATGCTTCGCTCTGTTGGAGGGGTGGGGGGGGCTGACGCCATTCAGGCCCGGGAAGGAGGAGGGGGGAGGGGGGGCTTACGCCATTCAGGCCTGGGAGGAAGAGGGGAGGGGGGGGGAACGCCATGGGGAGGAGGGGAAGGGGGGGGGAACGCGATGGATGACGCCATTCAGGCCCAGGAGGAAGTCGGGGGGAGAGGGGGGGGAGATGACGCCATGGCTGACGCCATTCAGGCCCGGGAGGGGGATCTGGGTGGGGGGAAGGGGGGCTGACGCCATGGCTGACGCCATTCAGGCCCGGGAGAAGAGAGGGGGGGGGAGGGCCGACGCCATGGCTGACGCAATTCACTCCCGGGACGGGGAAATCGGGGGGGAGCGGGGGCTGACGCCATGGCTGACGCCATTCAGGCCAAGAAGGTGGGAGGGGACATCCCATGAGTTTGGCTGTTCACGCGAGATCGACACTTACGAATATCCGAAGGTTGCCCAAGCGAGTTCAACATCTCTATCTTATGAGGATGTCTCGAGCGAGTGCTCTACCTTTAAGCATCAAGGGTCATCCGTTGTAAGCAAAAACAGTAGCACCCCGGATCGGCGGCACTGGCCGGAGGCCACTACAATATCAAGCAAAACCGTACCATGCTATACACTATAATGAGATACCAGGCGGAGCCAAGATGATCAGGGCAGCTCAGACCACTGCCAGACTGAGCGGGGAAAGCCCGAATGGAGCAGAGCCCCACGACGGCCCGAGAGAGCCACAAAGGGACCACCAGACGGGCCCAGGCATTGATTTTCCTTAGATGTCGTTGAGATTTGGGCGACTACGCCTTTTCGGGCCTCCTGCCGCACCAAACGGCCCTAGAAGCCTCAACGCTAGCTCTAAGACGGCCTTAGAAAAGTTCCCAACGGCACCAATAACATCCAAGACGGCCTCAAGACAACCCAGCAGGGCGCCTGGATGGCCCAGGACGGCCCGGAGAGAGCCCCAAGCTGACCCAAAGCCCTGGAGGGACCAAAGACTGCCTCCGAAAGACCTCGACGGCCCAACGACGGCCCCACGACGGCCCCAAGAGAATCCCCTCACAGCCAAGATTGCCCAAGACGGTCCAATAGAGGCCCAAGAAGGCCCACGAAGGCTCCAAGTAATCTCGAAGACTGCCCCAAAGGAGCCCAAGACAGCCCCAAGCCCAAGGTGGCCCAAATGAGCCCCACGACAGCTCCTCAAGAAGTGAGGACGACATTTAACATATATGACGGCCTTCGGCGCAGGAACGGGGGAAGTGGAAAACATGGAAACGGATTCAGGAGCACGAGATAAGGATGAAGCCGTCGATGAGGGGGAAGCGCATACCGATGAATAACACGAACGCGAACGAGGGGAGGAAGAGAAACCCGTTGAGTGACAACACGTCTTTAGACTGCAAACCTTGCGCGCCCAGATATACGAAACCGGCTGGGACCAAATCGCGCATCCAACACGACCAACTAGACCATGTCACAACGAATGACACTACGCCCGGACATACCTTCTGGATTCGGCCGCTCGCGCCCGTACGGCACCAGACCACAGCAAGCAAGGCCTTTCAACTTCAGGTCGAGCAACACGTGAGCGAGACACTGGTCGCTGGATGGGCTGGTGGGGGCACGCGGGCATTTAGAAACTGCCCATGGGTGCCACTCTCCTCTCCCCTCTGACCACGTGCTGCCCGAGAAT
>CAUYUJ010020726.1:1202468-1307468 GCA_963575745.1 Prorocentrum cordatum | reverse complement strand
GAGAGAGAGAGAGGGTAACGGCGCAAGAGAGGGGGGGGCGACCGCGCTCTCTGCGCGAGACGTTCACCCCGGGATGCACAGGAGCACCAGCGCGCAAAAAAGGTGCCCCGACAGAGTGACACGACACTGCATGGCCAGAGACTGCTGAGGAGGAGGGAAGGATTGAGGGGATGGGGGATGCTGGATGCTGGATTGGCCTGCCTCCGAAGAGGCAGGTGCGAGAAAAGAGAGGGTAAAGCAGACAGCGAAGCAGGCTCGAGAGAACGGCGAACACGCGGGCGAACGCGCCCGAGCGTGAGACGCACCGGCAATGTGGCCAATCTGGTCGGGGGGGATGGGGGAGCACTGGGGAGGCGAGCAAGGGGTCTGCCTGCGGAAATCGGGCCGTCGCGAGCCGTCCTGCAAGCCGTGCAGCCACGGCAACATCAGCGCTGGGGCCGCGTGGCAGAGGAGGGAAGGAGGAGGAGGAGGAGGAGGAGGAGGAGGAGGAGGAGGAGGAGGAGGAGGAGGAGGAGGAGGAGGAGGAGGAGGAGGGGGAGGAGGAGGAGGAGGAGGAGGAGGAGAAGGACGAGGAGCAGGAGTAGGAGGAGGAGGAGGAGCAGGAGGGGCGAGCGAGCGACCTCGGCAGCAGTTCGGCGTCAGCGCAAGCACGGGCCTGGGAAGATGGGCGCCTGTCAGCGTCCTGTATTGCTGCTGGTAGGAGCAGGAGGAGGAGGAGGAGGTGGCGGAGGAGGGGAGCAGGAGGAGGAGGAGAGCAGGAGAAGCAGGGGGAGGAGCAGGAGGAGAAGGAGGAGGAGGAGGAGGAGGACGAGGAGGAGAAGGAGGAGGGAAGGAGAAGGAGAAGGAGAAGGAGAAGGAGGAGGAGGAGGAGGAGGAGGAGGAGGAGGAGGAGGAGGAGGAGGAGGAGGAGGGGCAGGAGGGGGTGGAGGAGGAGCAGCAGGAGGAGGAGGAGGCAAGAGGGAAGGAGGCAAGAGGGAAGG
Source organism: Prorocentrum cordatum (assembly GCA_963575745.1). Lineage (NCBI taxonomy): Eukaryota > Dinophyceae > Prorocentrales > Prorocentraceae > Prorocentrum > Prorocentrum cordatum. The sequence goes on along the minus strand of CAUYUJ010020726.1, from coordinate 1,306,488 downwards.
AGGAGGTCCTCGGCATGCCCAAGGCGCCGCAGCCTCGGGAGGCCGCGGCGGGGCCGCGGCCCGCTCTCGCAGCCGCCGCGTCGGGGGGCCGCAGGGGCAGGGCCGCAGCCGCCGGGCAGGCGCGCGGGACTGGCTCCTCCTCGCGGAGGGAGGGGCGGGTTTTCCTGGCGGAGGAGGAGGAGGAGGAGGAGGAGAGGAGGAGGAGGAGGAAAACTCCTTGCCGCTTCCTCCTCCTCCCCTCCTCCTCCTCCTCCTCCTCCTTCCTCCTCCTCCTCCCCTCCTCCTCCTCCTGCTCCTCCTCCTCCTCCTCTTCCTCCTCCTCCTCCTTCCCCTCCTCGCGGAGGGAGGGGCGGGAGGAGGCAAGGAGTTTTTGATCGGCGGGTTTGGGCGTGGCTTGATGGGGGGGTCACAAATGGGGGGGTCAGAAAAGGTCCCCTTTCGTGCCCCTTTCGGGCCCCTCCAGAGCCCCAGGGGGCTCGTTTAGGTACCGTTTGGGTACCTTTTCGGACCACCCGCGACACCCCCCCATTTATGACCCCCCATTACGCGGCGCCCAACGGGTCGGGAGCGGGCCCCTTCCGGTCAAGAGCTAAACGGGACGCGGGTAGCCCTAATTAGGGAGACAAGGCGCGGGCGGGCGGGGCCCCAGGTGGCCGGAGAGGAGGCAAGGAGTCCACAACCACAACGTCTCGAAGAAGGCACCGTTCCTCTGGGTCGTCGCTTTCAGCCTCCTCGGCCCGTTCGTCGAGCTCCAAGGGCGTCAGAAAACTATGCGGGACGACGAGCTGGACCCGGGGAAGGCTGGAAGAACCCGACAAAAACGAGGTATTGGAGGTGTACGAGGAGATGCAGGAGGGATCAGTTTGAGGAAAGAGCCAGAACAGATGAGCCGACGAGGAGAAGGCAGCGGCAGAGACAAGGCAGGGCGGGCACGAGGCAGTAGTGGAGGGGAGGGAGGAAGGCAGGACGAGGAGGGAGAAGGAGGGAGGAGGAGGAGGCAGGTGGAAGAGGAGGCATGATAAAGCAAAAGGAATAATCTTTCTCCAAAACCCTCTCTCCGTCCCCCTCTCTCCGTCTCCCCCTGCCTCTCTCTCTATGTTTTTTTTGTCTCTCTCTCTCTCTCTCTGTCTCTCCCTCTTGTTTGTTTGCCTTCGCTCTCCCTCTGTCACATCTGTTCTGGCTGATCTCTCTCTCTCTCTCTCTGTCTCGACGGTCCGCCGACCGTCCGACGCCCTGCTCGATGCCGACCCGACCGACGACCGCAAGCTGGCCGTCCGCACACCGCCCGACCCACCGCGACGTCCGTCCGCCGACGGTCGACGACCGTCCGCCGGCCTTCCGCCCCCGACCGCCGACGCCCGACCGCCGACTCTCCGACGCCGACACCCGACGGCGACGTCCGAGGACCGTCCGCTGCCGACCGACGCCACGGTGCAGTCACGACCCCCTGCCCGACCGCGGCCCCGTCCGCCACCGACCGCCACTGACCGACGACCGACCGTCCGCCACCCTGAGGCGCCAACCGCCACGGTGCCGCCCCACCGGACCCGGGCAGCAGGCACGTGGCGGCCGCCTCGGTCCGTCCCCGCCCCTCTGGCCGCGCGCGGGAGTTGCTTCGAAACCTCCGGCCCCTCTCCAAGCGAGCACGCGAGCTGACCGATAGCTTGCCCGCGGACTCGTGGAGTGCCATGGGCCCCCGATGAGCGGCAACACCGCGGCCCCCAGACGTGGACCTCGCCCACATCGGCGCGGTGGCTCTCCAGCTAACTACCTGGGCTCCGCTGCGAGCGTCACCCCCGCGGTTCGTGCTGCGCCGCGCCGCGGCAGCCACCAGGCCCGCAGATAGCGTGCAGCGTGTGCCGCACAACGAGGAGAACACCAACGATCCTCGCCCCGCAACATGCTCGGCCGCCGTCAGAGCCGCGTCGAGGCCCACCAGGGCCTACGCACCGCCCAACAGGCCCGACGCACCGCCCGCCGACACTGGCCTCGACCCCTCTCCCTACCTCCGCCTACCCATGAAGGTGCCACGGTGAGGGTCACAAACCAAGTGTGCAACCCCATCAACGGCAACCACGGCGCTGCCATCGGCCGCACGGGGGAATCTACACCAATGCTGGGTGGTCCTGCTGACCCACGGTAACGCTGCCCACCTGTGCTCCCGCAGCAGCACCCGCGCACGTCGCCCCTCCCCGCACACGCGGCGGAAGCTCGTCACCACCCGAGCTGCGCGCCTAGCGCTGCGACCAGGGCTGCGGCGCCACCGCCGCCACTAGTCTCCCGCGCCCTGCCGCGACCTGACACGTCAGGCGGCGCCCTGCCCCGCCCTGCAGCGCCCCGACCCGACCGACAACGACCAGCCGCGCCCGTCGGCCCTGACACAGGCTGACGCATCGTGGATGCGAACGTTGGCTTCAGTGACGATGTAGGCGTTGGCGTGTAGGCTCTATCGAAAGCGCCGCCGTAGGCGCAAGCGTAGGAGCCCGTATAGTCATGGATGCCAGCGTCGTCGGGACTACTACCGGTGATCTACCCGCTCCTGCTACGCCCCTGCGGGTGCCGATCCCGCCGAGGCCACCAGGTGCGGTGACAATGGGGCGAAGTTGACGTCCGGCGGCTACGACGATCCACCGCCGACCGTCAGACCACCTTCCGACGACCGACGATGACCGTCCGCCGCCCGTCTGACGACCGGCCGCCGACTGTCAGACGACAGCGCGCCGGCACCCGCCGCCGACGTCTACCGGCCGCGCGTCGACCGACCGACGCGCGAGCCTGACGACGAGGCAGCTGCTGACTACCTACCAGACCACCCCAACCCAACCCGAAGACCCAAATTTCGGGTTGGGGGGGGTATGGGTTCCATACGTGTTTTCTCGATGTTCCCCGACCCCCCCCCCCACTGGAAATGGAGGGCAAATGGAGGCCTTCGGGTTGGGTTGGGGTGGTTTGGTAGGTAGTGAGCTGCGGGCCGACGCCCCCCCGCCGTGGCTCCTCGCGACCCCCCCTCCGAGCGGCCACCGAACGCTACTCGGAGAGCGGGAGAGCGGGAGGCCGGCGTGCGCTTCGCTGTGCATGCCGATGTCGTCTGCCCAGCGCTGCAGCGGACGATCTGGCGCCCTGCGCCCGGCCGGCGTCCAATCCGGCGCTGCCTTCGACCGCCTGCCAGCAGTGCGGCGGGCGGTCGTCTGCAGCGGGGCAGCCGCGCGGAGTTTCTGCAAGTGGGCCAGGGTCTGACAGCCCGCCAGCGGAACTCACCACTGCTCTCTGGTTGTGCGGCCGATCCGTTCCGCGTGCGGCTCGTCCACGCCAACCTCAGGGGCAGCCCTCGTTGGCGGTGCCTACATGCATGGCCACCAGGCCCACCCGACAGCCACATCCATGCTGTCACACACACGCCCTCCTCCTCGCTCCGTGCCGCGAGGGGGGTTGTCGTTCTTCTCCTCCCGTGCGGCCCATTTTGGATCCTCCCTCGCGGGCTCGCCTGGCTCGCCACCGCGACCCGAGATCCGACTGCCCTCCTTCGCGCGCTGATCCACCTCGCAACGTGATGCCGCAACGGCATCGACGAGGCCCGCGACCCGCGGCGGGCCTGGCTCCCGCCCTCCCGTCGCCCCTCGGCGCGGCCCGCCTCCGGGATCGGCCGCGTGGCTCTCGCGAGCCCAGCGGCTGCCGTCCGGGACGCGGCATTGATCCGATAGCGAGGCCGCAGGACCGATCCAGAAGCCCCAAATAACGAACCCACCCGTCAACAATGCAAAACAGCCTAGCACAAGTTGTGCCAACTGCTTGTAGTTCGGCGCGCAGAGAGAGCGCCGAGTCATCGGACAGCGGGGGCCATCATGAAATAACCTTACACTTCTTGGGTTTAAGATTCTTCGCTGTCCACGGGAAGACTCGAGCCTGACGGCGGAAAGCGCGACGACGCCAGGCCACCGCTCCGATATCATCAGGGCGTGCCCCCACAGCCACTAACGACGGGGACGGTGGCGCCAGGGGGCCCTCGAGGTCCAGTGGGACAAGGGTTAACAGCGACGACGAATATACTTCCACTGCGCGGGCATCCTTGGAGCAATCCACTATCCATGAAGTGCACGAAGGACAGGGTTCGGCCACCGCGCAGACTGGGGCTGCGCCGATATAGCATAGCAACATCACGAAGAAACACATCTGTGATTCGAAATCGACGGATACAACCGAAGAACCATGAATGCCGTGCGGACGGAGACGTTTGAGTGAAGTCGAAGGCGAAACTCGCTGGGGGTCTCCTGAGGCTCTGAATCAAACCGCGCGCTCGCGGACTTCGCGAACATGTCGAGAGCCGCGATGTTGTCCAGAAAGTTTCCACCACGAATAAACCCATCCTTCGCAACGACCCGTTGCACTACATTTTAGCAGCAACCGTTGAGCACCGAACAAATGGCCGTGTTCGCAGACAAATGGCCGTGTTCGCACTGCTCTTCAGGCCCGGGGGTCTAGTATCCTCAGGGGCGGTCAAGACTCCATCTTCATCAGGCTCGGGGGCGCCATCTTCGACGGGCTTCGATGAAGACTGCCAGCGCCGAAGAGGAAGACGACGGCATGGCCCTCCCAAGACAGATATGCCGAAGAACATGCAAGAGGACCCAGACTCCTGTCCCAAACTTCCACGAAGCATGGCGCAACCCATCACGGCCAGGTGCAGCCCGGGAAGCACGGCCCAATAACCTTCGAAGGTGAGCGGTCAACGCGTGCTCGGCGTCCTGGGAATCACCCCGAGGAGCAACGCGCGATGCATATTGATGAGCGCCGGGAGGTAGAGGGGTGGCCGAGCCAAACACAGAAGTTCAACATTCAACTACACATTCCACCAACTTAGCTTCCGAATCGACCAACGGGGCCAAGACCTATGAGCCCGCGATCCCTATGAGCCCGCGATTCCTATGAGCCCGCGAACGGGTCCCACATCTGGCCGCGTCTAGCATCCGCGCGTTGTTGCCCATGGGGGGCTAGACTTCTGCTCCTGGGTGGGGGCCTCTCCAAGGGCCCTCTCGATGTCTTGGCGACGCATTGCTGCCTCTTGTTTTTGAAGGTGCGCGCGCAGATCATGAAACCCTGAGTCGATGAAGCCGACGGTGGACTGTGCCCTACTTTCATGCGTCGCCGAGGCCATCGGTGATGAGCAAGCATGCAATTCGCAAGGCGAGCGTCTTGCCGCCGCGCAGCACGACTCATGGAGCGAGGCAGCATAGCCCGGGACGCCAACGAGGTGGAGATGTCCTGCAGGGAGAGATCGCGCACGGCAGCGGCAGCAGCTGGCTGGCATAGGGTGGCCTGATCAAGCAGCCCAGGTGGGTCCCACTCCATCAGATCCAAGCGCGCAGCGCCCTCGCATTCTTTGATGAGAGTGGGGAAGAGCGGGTCGCCGTGGACAGATCGAGGGGTGTGGCGAGGGCGAGACGGAGCATGCGCCGAACGCGCGCCCCAAGTGATACTGGCGGGCGATTGACCCGACAATTACCGTTGGGAGGTTCCGCAGGGTCGCCGAGGACGACGCTGCTATGAAAAGTCTGGCAGAGGAGCCAACCAACCGAACCAATACAACTTCGGTTAATTCTTGAAGCCGACGAACTCCCGTTGTGCCAGTGAGATGGGGCGCCCCTTGCCAGCTCCGCGCGTCTCCGCCAGATGCGCCGACACTTAATCTTTACCGCCGCCTAGCGCGCGGGAAGGGGCAGCCCGAGCTCCCGCGCGCGCGCCGCCAACCGCGCGGGCACCGCGTGCATCATGCGCGCTGCATGCCGCCGCCGTCTCACAAACGTCATCGGCAATTGAAGTCCCCGACCTGCATGGCGGCAACGCGTTGGCAAGAGTGGGTGTATTGGACCGTCGCAAACGCCGAATCGCAATTGTGAGCGTTACATGGATGAAATACAACATTTTGCGATGTGCTGTATGTGCGGCAATATAAGACACGGCCAGGAACGCTAGAGAGAGCCTCGACGTCGATACCGTGAATGGCGCGCGGAACCAGGGTGAAGGCGCCGCCCGATTTAGGGCCATGAGGAGCGGTCGAAGACCTGAACACATGTGGCACGCGGACACGTTGGAGAGCCCCAGCTACAGCTTCATGGGAACAGGGCCATGGACATCTCGCGCCGCGACAATTTAATGTTGGGGGGCGAGACGCTTCAGAAAGCTAAGCCGAAAATATGCAGAGTGAAAAAGTAGCTGCGAACTCGCGTTCCATCTAACGTTTGATCTGGCCCGTGCCGAAGAACGCGTTGCCATTCCCACTGGGTTGCCCTGGCGGGGAAGGCGCGCTCTGCCAGCCGGCCAGCGGTGGCCGCGAGGGCTGCGACGTCTCCCAGCGCAAGCATGTTCCACTCGATTGCGGGGGGGCCGACGCCCGCGTTAGCGGGCCCCGGCGAGATGGGAGTTGACGGCCCTCGCGGTCGACGGAGGCCCTGGCTGCAAGCTCGTCCTCCAGCGCCTTCTTGGGCTTCTTGCGCGCCATTCCCACGGCCACTGCTTTGCGACTCTTGTCCACGCCGATGTAGATGGGGCCGGGCGGTTAGCAGGGTCGAGCGAAGTAAGGTTGCGCCATCCAGGTGTCGCCTTGAGGTCAGCCCGGGCATGGCGGCGCCAAGCCTCTTTGGTGGCCGCGACGGGGCACCGGGCAGAGATCGTGAATTTCTTTGACGTGACCTCGCCAACGATGGGATTTTCTCTGTTTGGAATGCACCCGGCGCCCTGCGCCCATGGGCCCGCGGCTTCAACCATGGTAACTTTGCCGATGGGTTCGGGTCAGCGGGCGACCGAGATGGCATGGTCCGGGTCGCGGTCCCTTTACGGCGCAGACGGCGGGCGGGCCTTTGCCAAGTCCAGCTTTTGCTCGAACTTCTGAGGGCGCCGTTCGAGGGCCCAGCGGTCCCTTCCCGGGCAGAGACGCGATCTTCCACCCGCGCAACTCTGGCCTTGACGATGACGATGTGCTCGAGCAGCTGCTTCTCAAGCTTCTGATATTGAGGGCCCGCCGCTTTCGACGAGGCAGCGGGATGGCCCTGGTCGAGGCTGGCCGTGGCTGCCTCGGCGAACTCCTTGACTGCCGCGGCCTTGAGTTCCTCGGGGCCGCGCTGGATCCAGGGGCCCATGCCATTGTCGCCCAGAGCTGGCAGGAAGACAGCGCGCGCCGAGAGGAGGCTGCAGATATTGATGTGCATTGGCAACATTCTGCAGCAAGGGCGGGGCCGTCCTCGGCGCCCGAGTCGGGCGCCGGGGGGCCGCGAATCTCGTCGTCGGGGAAGGTGCTCGCGAGGCCCATCTGCCTGAGGTAGCGCTCGCCGACCTCGGACTCGCAAGCCATGTTCTCGTCTGGGGCGCCGGCGCGGGAACGCCGGCCATCGTCGCGACGAGAGCGAGCCGATGGAGGCGGAGATCTCGGCGGCGTGCGCGGCGCAGGCCTAACGGACGACAAAGAGTCCTCGCGCTCCCGCGCCCTCCTGGGGGCGGAGAATATCTCCTTGCCATCCTCCCTTCGGCGGCGCCTATCTGATCCAAACCGCCTGAGTTACTGGCCCCGATCCGCCCTCGTCGGATGAAGGGCTCCTCCGGTCCCGGCGCCCCGCCTGAAGCGGATCAATGCCTCGGCCCCCGCGCGCGACCGCTGCGATCCCCGCCGCGCGTCCTGCCCAGGCCCGCGCGACTGGCCCTCGCAGGCGTCTCCCGCGCCCCAACTTTCTGCCTTGGCGACGCCCTGCGCGCCGACCGCGGCGCAGCGGGCGCGATGGTCAGGGGCGCCTTCCTCCATCGCCTTGCCAAGGAAACTGACGATGCCAACGACCGACGCCTGTCCTTGCATGGTGCTTTCAATCAACGCTGGGGCCCGACCGACCTTGACCACGAGGTTGCGTTTGATTTTGCATTTTGACGCTGTCAGGCGATTGGCCGGCAGCTTCGTTGCCCTTTGAGGTGGCCAACCCCAAGCGCGAATGCTGTCCCCCGGCTCCGCCGTCTTGTCTGCCGTCTGCCACCTCGTCCGTCTTCCTGCTCCCCGCTGCCTTCGGGCGTGCGCCAGCAGGTGCAATGTCCGCGCCTTCTTCGTGCGTTCACCGCCAGGGGCTCGCTGCCCGCCTGAGCCTTTGCACCCGGGCGCCCTGGCGCCCAGCTCCTCGACTTTTCCACCGCGAAGCGCCCCCCGCGGTGGGTGTAAAACCCTTCGCGCGCCGACGGGTGGCGTGGCACTTGCACCTCCCCTGTTCCTACCTGGCCCCTTGCTGGCGGTGCATGCGGGCGCCGGTGGCATCGGGCCGGGCGGAGATAGGGGCGGCCGCGCTTGCGCGGCCACTGGTGCTAGGGTCCCGTCGCCCTTCGGCGCGCGAGGAGAAGCTTTTGCACCCCCCCGCTGGGTGGAGCCGTTTGCGCCTCTTTCCGCCCTGGACCATCAGGACCGGCCAGCGTCCATCGTGATCGTCTGGCAACGCGTTCCACGGTTCGCGCCTTGGGTGGCGGCGGGGGTGCCCCGTCGCGACGCCCATTTCAGGGGCCTGGAAGCAGGCGTGCCACAACGTGCTCTACCTGGGCCTTCAACCGCCTTGGGCGCGCAGCTTGGGAGTGCCACCCCCGAGTCGCCACGCCCCTCTCTGCTCTCCAATCGCATTCCCCCGTAGGCCGCGCTGGGGGGGAGGCCATGGCCCCCCCCCGTTCTCTACAAGAACCCCTCCCGCCAGAGAGGTGCGGGCAAGGGCGCTTGTGGCCTCGCCAGTGGATCAGACCTGGTCCGAAGTGTTGCGCGCGCGCTCTCTCTCTCTCTCTCTCTCTGTCTCTGTGTCTGCCTGTCTCTCTGTCTCTCTCGCTCTCCGCTTTCTTCTTTCTATTGTCCCTCTCTCCCTCCCTCTCTCTCTCTCTCTCTCTCTTCTTCAATCTGTCTATACCTAAATGATAGGTGCAAATATAAAACTGTATGTTATGTATGTATATATATATATAAAATCGATGTCTTCCTCCCTCTCCCCCTTTTCTCCCTTCCTTCCTCCCTCACTCTCTGTTTGTTCTTCTCGCTATCTCTCTCTCTCGTTTTTTTCCCATATCCTAAGATGGGGTTCTTGTTATTACTTGGACGCCTCCTACTCCCTCTCCTTCTCCCTCCTCCTCGTTCCTCCTCCCCTCCTGTCGGACTTACTCATACTCAGACTTGCTCATACTCAGACTTACTCATACACAGACTTACTCATACTTAGACTTACTCATACTCAGACCTACTCATACTCAGACTTACTCACACTCAGACGTACTCATACACAGACTTACTCATACACAGACTTACTCACACCCAGACGTACTCATACACAGACTCACTCATACCCAGACTTACTCATACACAGTATTAGCCATAATCAGACTTACTCATACCCAGACGTACACATACACAGACTTTCTCACACACAGACCTACTCATACCCAGACTTACTCATACACAGACTTACTCATACACAGACTTACTCATACTCAGGCATACTCATTTTCAGCACCCCTTAGGGGAGCCGCCAGGGGTGTTTGCACGGGCTCGTTCGCGGCCATTTTGTGGGGATGTCTCAGGCGGTTTGCTTGTTCCCCATATCCTAAGATGGGGTTATTGTTATTACTTGGACGCCTCCTACTCCCTCTCCTTCTCCCTCCTCCTCTTTCCTCCTCCCCTCCTGTCGGACTTACTCATACTCAGACTTGCTCATACTCAGACTTACTCATACACAGACTTACTCATACTCAGACTTACTCATACTCAGACCTACTCATACTCAGACTTACTCACACTCAGACATACTCATACACAGACTTACTCATACACAGACTTACTCACACCCAGACGTACTCATACACAGACTCACTCATACCCAGACTTACTCATACACAGTATTAGTCATACTCAGACTTACTCATACCCAGACGTACACATACACAGACTTTCTCATACACAGACCTACTCATACCCAGACTTACTCATACACAGACTTACTCATACACAGACTTACTCATACTCAGGCATACTCATACTCAGACCTACTCATACTCAGACTTACTCAACACACATCAGATTTGGAGGATGTCTCAAGCGGGGCGCTGGTTTCAGCACCCCTAAGGGGGCCGCCAGGGGTGTTTGCACGGGCTCGTTCGCGGCCATTTTGTGGGGATGTCTCAGGCGGTTTGCCTGTTTCTGGGCCCAACATCCTTCGCTTGGAGAGCAGATTGTGAGGATGTCTCAGGCGGGGCGCTGGTTTCAGCACCCCTAAGGGGAGCCGCCAGGGGTGGTTGCACGGGCTCGTTCGCGGTCCGTTTGTGGGGATGTCTCAGGCGGTTTGCTCGTTTTCATGCCCAACATCGCCGGCGGGGCTGCGCCTCCAAAAGTGGTGAAACGCGCCCTGGGGAACCAGGGTTGAGGAGGAAGAGGGGGAGGAAGAGGAGAAGGAGGAGGAGGAGGAGGAGGAGGAGGACTGGGGGAGGAAGCAAGGGGATCAGGACAATGAGGTGAAGGATGACGACAAGGATGAGGAGGATGATGTCTAAGAGATTGAGGACGAGGAGGAGGAAGGCGTGAGCGAGGGAAATGACAGGAACGAGGATGAGGAGGAGGAACAGGAGGAGGAGGAGGAGGAGGCGGGGGATCGTGAGGAGGGGCATGGGGGTGCGGAGGGGGAGGACCCCCTCCCACTCGAAATCTACCGCTCGGCCCTGTCGCCCACGTGGACGCGCTATTGTAGTCGACCGCTCATGAACAGACGCTCACCACGGCATGACATAAAACATGAGATGCACATATGGGGAGCTCCACGCAGTGAGTAATTGTTGTTATCTTTCTCTCTCTCTCTCTCGCCATCTGTTTCGACCGCCGTCAGTATGCATGACAAGTCGAAGCCTACGTATTTGGTGCCTAGCGATCCCTGCCCGAACCTTCTGCGTTTCCCCCCCGTATTGATGCGATGCATGCAATCATGCGCCAGCGGAAACGGACGGAGCAAATGGTAGCGGAAAACAGGGCCGAATGTATTCTGCTTTGCTGTCTGCCACTGTGACGTTATATTACATTATGTTAAGTTCGACTGTGTGATATTATACTATATCAAGTTATGTCGGTACCAAACGTATTCGTTGAACGTGGTGTAGTTTTGTATGCTTCGTCATAAATTGGACACTCCCGTATCATGTAGCTTGTTTAGGTTACAATTCGTTGTCTCCTATTTTTATATAACGGTTTGCTATGTTATATCATCGTCTGGCATGTTCCACGTTCAAGTGTTCGGTCATTCCACGCTATGTCATGTGATGCCAATTTTTCCGATAGTGCAGTTGTTCTACTATGGCATGTAATGTGGTGTTCGCACTGGCCCACACTACATTTGTATACATATATATATATATATATATACACATAATGTTACGGTATGCCCTGCTATGGCCTGCTATGTCCCCTTTGCGCGTTGTTATTTTGCCTCTGGAATAATCCGATATGTGCACTGTTATCTCCAATTCGGCCCTGTTCTCTTCTGTACTGTGCCATCACATCAAGCTGCATTGTGATATGTATTGTGCTGTACTGATTTCTTCCATTGATCGATACTCTATCGCGTTACGATCTAAACCGTTTTCCGCTATAACCTGAAATGCCATGGCTTGCTATGTCATGATATGCGATGTCGCCGTCTCTTCTAATACCGGAGGTGAATAAGAGCGAGGTCGCAATGAAACGGAGAGTCCCCCCTCCGGGAATCGGTGTCGGTTTCGTGTTCGTGTCGTGCGTGCGAGGCGAAGCTGCGAGGGCGGGCGAAAAGCAGGAACCCGTCTCTGGCTAGGGCGCCGCCGGGGCAGAAGCCCGCCCCCAAAATTGGCGGGGGGGTGCCGCGGGTGTCCCGCCGTGGTGTCCCGTGGTTTTCCGCGGTGGATTGTGGTGTCCCTTGGCGCGGTGCCATGTGATGTACCGTGGTGTCCCGTGAAGTCGATACTGGGATCGATAGTGATATCGACCGTGCAATCGATAGTGTGCTCGACCATGATATCGATGATGTGATCGACCGTGAGACTGTAGTGACATCGAACATGCGGTAGGTGGTGAACTCGAGAATGGGATCGACTCTTAGATCGATAGTGAACGGGATAGTGAGATCAATTGTAGGATCGATTGTGAGACTGATAGTGGTATCGATAGAAGGATCGGTCAGAAGATCGATCGTGGGATCGATCGTGGGATCGATTGTAAGATCGAAGGTGAGGTCAATTGCGGAATCAATCGTGAGTTCGATGATGGGGTTGATGGTGGAATCAGCAATGATATCGAGAAAAAGGTCAATTGTGAGATCGATTGTGAGATCGATAATGAGCGGGGTCGTGAGATCGATCGTGAAATCGGTCATGTGGTTGATTGTGAGATCGATAATGTGATCGATCGAATGAGACCGATCGTGATATCGATAATGAGATCGATTCAATGAGACGTTCGCTCCTCCCCCCCTCCCGGGACCTCCTTGTCACCCGAAGGGTGGTCATATAGGTATTCCGCTGTATCGTGTCACGTTCCGGTCTCGTTTCCTCAATACCACTATGTTCCGTCAAATTTTGATGTGTCATATTCTGTAAGAGTGAACCGTGATTCTGGAACGACATCGCCATGACGTCGCGGCGCCTGGACGGCGCGCCGCCGTGACGTCGTGCGTTCCGACGAAGACGCGACGCGAGCCACCCCAGGAACCAACCGTAGTCTTCTGGATTTGGCGGCTGAAATATGCAGGGCGGGTGAGGCGGGTCGGGGGGCGGGACCAGAACGTCAGATTATAGCACTCTGTGTCTTCTATCGACTCGTGCTGCATTCTGTTGTGTTCGGTGAAGTAGTAGCAGTAGTCATGCTTTTACCCTCTGTTATGCCATCCTCTGTTATGATGTGCTCTGTCATATTGTGTGTTGGTATGTTCTGTTCTGATCTGTGCTGTGGCGCTTTGTTCTGTCATGTTCGGTTCTGTTATGCTCTGTCAGGCGTGGGGGGCGGGATCATTGGGGACCACCAGTGGACCTGAGGATCTAGCAACCACGGTATGGAGGCGCGGGGGGAGAGATCATCGGGGACCACCGGTGGGCCTGGGGATCTGGCGGCCGCAATGTGAAGGCCCGGAGGCGGGATCATCGGGGGCCACTGTTGGACCTGGGGATCTGGCAGCCGCGGTATGCAGGGTGGGCGGATCAGGAGGGCTGTTCTTGAAGACGAACAGCTCCAATCTGTAGGGCACAGTAGGGCTTAGACGCGGTTGCTGGCATCGGCAAGCTGAGAATATGTGTGAGCCGCTTCGCCTGGAGGTCCTCATACTTGTGTGCGCCCGAGGGCCCCTCACGCATATGGCGACATTACGGTCCAAAAACCACTTTTTGTGTTGCCAGAACTGTGTTCGATATTATAGAGCGCATGGATCAGCACTTCTTGGAACCGGCTCAAGGAAATATAAACCATTGATCAACGGTGTCAACTTAGTTGTTCAGCATGTCTGTTTGATGCAGTCAAGCATGTGTGTTCATATGCTGTTCGCCTACCTGCTCTAAACCACTATGCGTGGCCCCATATCGCATACGCATGTGAGTCCTCAACGCAACTCCTTAACATCTTCACTAGCACCTTGATGTACCGGAGTGCGTGTCTACCACAACCGCTTAACACATTCACACATGTATTGGTCTCTGAGTGATGATGTACGCGACGTGTCGATTGTGCCATCGTTCGAACGTGACCCCAACGCTCTTGCTGAATTTCATCAGCCTGCTCGATGTGTGAGAGCCTGGGCACGCGCATGCTACTTGTATGTGTATCCCTGCCTCAATCTTTCTCTCTGCACCCCGTTGTCTTCCTAACTCATTCCCTCGTTCGGGGGTGGACAGAACCCCCTGTAGCAAAACGCTCTTTAGTGAAAGCTGCCAAGGGCACTCCACGTGCGCACGGCACTGCATTCCGAGTGCACCCCAGAGGGGTAGCTAATCGATGTTTCAAAACACCCGAATGTATCTGGCGAAACGTACGTCGATTAGTGAAACCGACTGAGGACTGCACCCGTTCACTCGAATTCCAGTGTCGGGTGACCCCGTGCAAAATTCCTCAATCGCCTTGTCTGGGGGGGCGATCTGCCAATGCCCGACTCTTCTTCCTCAAAGCAGTCCGTGTCGCCATTGCACGACTCATTTCCTCAAACACCCGTCCCCGCTGCTTCCTGCATCTGATCGGGCCGCGCGTCCACCTCCCCGCCGGAGGTTGCGCGCAGCAGCAGCGACACCGAGACGACGCCTGCGCTTCACGGGAGGACGGGGGGCGCATGGGTAGCTCAGATGATTACGTGATAATCGAACCATCACAAAAACATTACTGCCTATGTTGGTTTTACTTTGACAGCTATCTGTCGCTAGATCGTTTAATTGCGGGCCACGTCTACATCGCAGTGGGGGGAGGGCTGGGAAGGGGCCTGCGTCTCCTTGATAAAAGCATTGCCCCGATTTGTGGCCGCCGTGATTGCAGCGGCGACCTCCAAAACCAACCCAAAGATTTGGCCCGGCGCCAGATATCACGCGACGATCAAGGCGCCCCCTCAGTCACGCGCGCGTCGTGACAAAATCACGACGCGGCAAATCTCTGCCAGTTTTCGGCCTCTGGGGGCCCTCGCCGGCCACGAGGAACGTGAAAAACAATTCTGGATGAAAAACCAGCCCCAGGGAGAGGGTCGGGACTTGCGGGGGCCCAGTATTGACCAAAAACCAGACATTGCATGTCTGGGGAGGAGGATGGCGGAAGAAGGAGTCGGAGGGTCTGGCATGGGCAATCCCGCTGGGGCCCGAGCGGTGGGTGACGGGCTATCTCGTGCCCGCGGCGAAAGAGGCGGCCGCAGCCCTTGCTGCCGCCTCCCGTGCCTCGGCTGCCTCCGCTCTCGCCGAAGCAGCGCTCATTCTAGTCACGCTCAGCCGCAGCAGCTGTCGACCAACGGGCACGCTGATCACATGAATCTACCAACAAGAGCTCTGAGAAGCCCTCCTGCATCCACTCCGATACTGCGCGGCGGTGGCGGGGCTTGCAGCAAACGGGCATGTTCAAACACTCTTGGCTTTTGCCCTGCATGAGCTGATGGCCCAAATTGTTCGGTGCGCGTAGCGGTCACACCCGCAGCGTCGTGCAACCGGGGACCACGCTGGACAGCTCAAACTGACCCATACATGCGACCTTTATGTCCAATGATGCTCCATGGTATCCTATCTGGCGCCGGTATGGAGTCCAATGGGTGCCAGCACGGTGCATGTCTCTCAGACACCCAATGGCGCAGACCTGATCCCTTTGTGAACGCACTCCGCATGTTCCATGGCGCCTAGAACATACCCACGCGGCTTACCATGCGGGTTTCCTGAGCGCTTGGTCGCAATGGAAGCGAACTCGGGCTCAACGTTCAAACGTATGCGCGCTGGATATCAGAAGTAGGGGTGGAAAGGTGCGCGGATGACCTCCAAACAATGCGTGAGTGGTATCACCAGATCGGCCCTGCACCGAAGACAATTCAACACGAAACGCATCCAGCCCTTCAACCCCTCTTCTCTGCAAATGCAGCATCCGTGCTTGCTCGGGCCTCGCTGCTCGCCGTGGCTCCCGAGCAGCTGCAACGTCGCGGCTGTGCCTGTAGCGGGAGCAGGGCTGATACTCCCAACAGCCCTATGGGCCCAGCTGGTTTAGACCTCTTCCAATTTGTAAGCTCATTGTTCCCCTGAGGGGGTCCTCCTCCCCCTCTCGCACGTTGCAGTACTCTCCCTTTGCCTGCGGACTTGGTATGGCTCGCAATCTGGCGCGTCGGCAGCCCCTGGCCAACCGCGGAGAGAAGCACGAGGCACAGATGACATTCATTTGTGGGCGGGGTCTCGGATGTCAAGTACAGGTGGCCCTGTTGGTCTTCTCTGGATTTGGGGCTCTCTTGGGGCCTTCTTGTTGCGCTTGCGGGGCTTAATGCGGGCACACGGGCCCGTCTGGGGCTTTTCCTGGGCATCCATTGGGGGCTACACTGCGGCCTTTTATGGCTGATCGGAAGCCAGAGACCGATACTGCCCAAACAAATGAGCTACATGTGTGTTTGGGGTGTTTTTGGGCATCTCGGGACTATCCTGGGATGTCCCGTGGCCACCTCTGGTCGTCTTGTAGCGGCATGGAGGTATATTGGAGATCCAGTGGGGGCCGCCTTGGACCATAGTGGGCTGTCTCTGTGGCTATCTTGGAAACCGCCTCGCCCTGTCCTGCCTTGCGGAGGGACTGACTTGTTCAGTCAAGGGAAATCCCTCTCTTGGGTCGGGACGAGGGGGTCAGGCGGGGTTAGAGCGACCACTATGGCCCACGATGGCTCCTGAATGGCATTAGAGAGCTCAATATTGCCTCAAGGATGGCACACTAAAGCCCAATATGGCTAAACCAATATTCCACCATGCTTCCAGTACGCCACAAGACCACACCCTGTGACCCTAGGCCGACCCCACGATATTTCCCAGACGGTTCTCGCACTGCTGGCTGTCGGGCGCCTCAATGTGAGCACGTCCAGCGCTCCCAGAAAGCCCTTTGAGAGCCCCAGCGGAGCACTCCAGAGCTTCCCACATAGGGCCATATGCCAATGTGAGCTCCAGAAGGACGGCAGGTATTCAAGCCGCCTCCTTTTGTGTGGCCATGGCCCCCCAGATGGCTCCAAGAGAGCCCCGACCCCCCCAAAGGGCCACAAGAGACCCTCAAGAGGGCTCCGAGGATCTTAACATTACCACAACCAGGCTCTAATTAATTTCGTCATCGTCGTCGTTTTCCTCCCCTATCCTCCTCCTCCACCTCTTCCTCCCTCTCGGCCTTTCCAAACACAAGCAGCACGCGGGCGCCACTCCACGCTAGATGGGCTGCACTGCTCTCCTCGCTGACACCCCCCCTGTCTCGAAGTCGGGGCACGGCACTGCAGAAACTGCTGAAATCACGAGTTCGGGAGTGCTTCTGGACAATCTCTTCGAGATTGCAGCACAATGGCGTGGAAGCTTCCTATGCAGAGCTACTTGCCTGGACGCGCCAGTAGATCGCGGATCCACCGAAACACTTTGCCTGCTGAACATCCAGCAGCCCTGACGTGTGACCCCTTCCTCTCCAAGTGACCCCAACCCCGCAGACTTCGCGCCTTCTCCGTCCGCTGCTGCCAGCTCAGTGGGCACTTGAGCCTCCGAGGGAGGCTGCGGGAGTGGCGTGCAAAACAATGCTGGTTGATTGCAACCGCCTCCCAGACATCTGCCTCTCGATGCTCCTACCCGCCTCGTTTCCAGGGAGCAACAAGCGGAACGGAACGCAACAGATGGCGAATCACGCGCACGCAACCCATCACACTTCGTTACCTGTTCCAGCATTTACATGGAATCTAACACATCCACAGGCACCGCTCCTGCTCACTGGCAGCAACTGTACCACTGTTCAGCCTCCATGGCCTGAGAGATGTGAGGCATGCAAGCAGGCCTGTTTGTTACTCCGAAGCACTGCCAGAGTCTGAGGTACCGGAGGCATCCAACCTATCCGCCGACCACCGCTCGCTGGGGGTTTTGAAGGCGTGCGAGATGACTGGCTCTCCCACGCCCACTGGCCCTCCTCACCGGAGGTCCAAAATCCCGCTTGAGGCGGAGGCCGCGCCGCGTGAGCTCATCAAGGTCCGTTGGAGAACCCAGCGCCCAGCGCATCCAAAATCCAGCTTCCGGTGCTCCCCACAATGCCTCCAAGACAGCCCAAGAAGGGCTCCAACACGACCAAAAGGCTTCAAGAAGAATCCCAAGGTCCAGACAGCCCCAAGCAAGCCCAAAGAGGTCTCAAGAGGGAGCCCACACACCCTAACGCATGCCAGAACTCTTATGTCTCCAGTGTGACTGCATACTTTCATACGCATCCAGGAGGCATCTAGAAAGTCCCCATGCAGCCCAAGATACACCCAAGATGGCCCCTCAGAGGCTCCCCGCTGGTCTACAAGACAGCCACATAATGGTTCCTAGACGGCCCAAGACCGCCCAAAGACCCCCACACACACTCATGGCCCCGAGATGCCCCAAAAGAGACCCCAATTCACCGTGCATGGGCCCAGGGTGAAACAAGACAGGTCCCAGCGTTCGGTCGCACATGCGTCCAAGGGCATACACCCCAACACCCATCAATTGGGATATTTACGGGGCTATGCCAGCCTGGCAAACTACTCGGCGCGAAGACCCCCATACGTGTACAAGTTTTGGAGCGCCCTCTTTTCATAGCGTCTGAATAGAAGTGGGTTTGAATGCGAGCGAATAAAACAACCAGTGGCTCAGAAAAGAAGTGGGCCTGCGTACGAACGCCTGGACGTGACTGGGCGCGAGTGATCCTGTTTCTATGGCTGAGTGTGAGCGACTTTGCGTATGAGTGGGCTTGGATGTGACTGGACCGAACTAGGAGGACGTCTGAGAGAGCGACTCCTTCGTACGCTGCGCTGGTGCATCGTGCAAAGAAAACGTTTTCACTCCCCGGGCCCGCGCCCCCTAACCCCTATCCCCCCTCACGAAAATCTGGTGGGGCAGGCAAACGACGGCGACGACGACATCGCAGTCGTCGTCGTGGGCGGGTCGGTCGGTCGGGCGGACGGAACACGTCGTCGTCGTCGTCGTCGTCGTCGTCGTTCGCCGTCGCCAGCGCAGTCGCAATCGCCGTTGTCGTCGTCGTGGGCGAGTCGGGCGGGCGGAACACGTCGTCGTCGCCGTCGATGTGGTCGTCGTCCTCGTCGTCGTCGTCGTCGTCATCGTCATCGTCGTCCTCCACCTCCTCATTGTCGTCGTCGTTTGCCAGCGCTGGGGTTGGGGGGCGGTCGACCCCCCCCCCTCGACTTTTACTTTCGAAGGTGGGCGAGAGGGGGAGTTATGACCCCCCTTTTGGGCAACATGTGTGTGTGTGTGTGTGGATCGCAACCGAACGCGGGAAACATTACAACCAATCTAAAACGGATTCCAACAATTTCGCTACCAATCCCAACCGACTGGTACAACTTACAACCGCTTGTCACTCTCCTGGAAATTTCTTCGAGGTTTCCTCGAGGTTCCTCAGGGGCTCCTTAAGGGCTTCCTTAAGGGCTCCTTGGAGTCCTCAAGTGCTACGGAGAAGCTCCTCAGAAGCTCCTGAGAGGCTCCTTGGAAGCTCTTTTAAAAAGGCTCCATGGAAGCTCCTTAGGGTGCTTACATGCTACTTTGAAGCTCCTCAAAGGCTCCTTGGAAGCTCCCCAAAGGCTCCATGGAAGCATCTTCGAGGCTCCTTAGAGGGTCCCTGAATGTTCCCGAGTTGCTACTTAAAAGCTCCTAAGAGGCTCCATGGAAGCTCCTCAGAGGACCCTTAGAATCTTCTGAGAAGCTCTTGTGAGGCTCCTTGAAAGCTCCTTCGAAGAACTTCAAGGACGTCCAAAGGATGTCTGGAGGATTTCTTGCAGATTCCTGGCGGGTTTCGGAAGGACTTCTGGAGGATTGCCTGAGGATTCCTGAAGGATTGCCGAAGGATTCCCAGGACAACGTGGGGACACCCGAAGAAGGCATGAACGATTCCTCAGGATTCCTCATGGTTCTCTAGGGTTCCTCAGGATTCCTGGGGGATTCCTGGAGGATCATTGACGCATTTCTGCGTGATTCCTTACGGATTCCTGCGGGTTCCTCTGGATTTTGAAGGATTCCTTAAGATTCCTTAGGTGTCCGTTGGATTCCTATGGGTTCCCAAGATTCCTCAAAAAAGCCGGGGGGGCCCTGAAAAACTCATGAAGGACTCCTCGAGGATTCCTGAGGGTTCCTTGGGTTTCTTTTGGGTACCTCTGGGACTCCTCCGGATTCCTGAAGGATTCCTGAGGATGCCTGAGGGTTTCTTGAGTTCCCTGACGTTTCCTCAAGGATTCTTGTGACTCTTCAGGGATTCCTCAGGCATCCGATGCCATCTTAAGTGCTCCTCGGGAATCTTGAGGGGCTCCGGATGATTCCAAAGAGTTCCTGACCGGTTCCTGAAGGATTTCTCAGGAGTCCTCAGGATCCTTGAAAGACTCCTCAGGGATTCCTGCCGAACTCCTCCTGCGTTTTCCTGAGGATTCCTTAGGTGTCCTGTGGGTTCCTGAGGACTCCGCTGGATTCCCGAAGGATTCTTGTGGAATTCCTACAAGGGTTCGGGGGACTGAACCCACGAGGGAGAGGGTGGCCGAGCGAGTCGCCCTGCCTCCCGCCGGCGCCGCCGAGTTGTTCGGCCCCCGCCTCCTGTCCCGCGGGCGAGGGATTCCCCAAGCCCACGAGGGCGACGCGTCCAAAGGAAGGGTTTCGTGCCCTCGGGGGTTCGGGGGCCCCCCGTACCCATGGGGAGGGGAGAGCGTGGCCGAACGAGTCGCCCTGCCCCCCGCCGCCGCCGCCGCCGAATCGTTGTTCAGCCCTGCTCGGCCCTGCTCGGCTAGAGGTTGTCGGGACCTATCCTGAACCATGCTCAGCTATCTTGAGCGAGTTCGAAGCTGTCTTGAGCCACGCTCGGCCTCCTGGGGCCAGCTTCGGGGTAGCAGGAACGCGTTTCTTTATGTTCGGCGATCACGGGCGTCATGGGGGGGGGGAAGGCGGGGGGGGGTATGACGTGACGCCGCCCCCCCGCCGTGTGGTTCCGGCACCATAGCCGCGCCCGCGCGCACGACGCGACGAGCGACGAGCGACGAGCGACGACGACGACGCGAGCAGCATGTAAGTGGCGATCTGCCCATTGCGCCTGTGTGCACCACAGCGCTCGCGTGCACCACGCTGCGCGTGTGCACCACGGCGCCTGCGTACACCGCAACAGCCGTGTGCAACGCACCGCCCGTGTATACCACAATACTTGGGAGCACTACAGCGCCTGTGTACATACACCGCAGCAGCCATGTGCAACACAACGCCTGTGTACACCACAGTGCTTGCGTGCACCGCAGCGCCTGTGCACGCCACAGCGCCTGTCTACACCACAGCATCCGCGTGCAACGCAGCGCTGGTGTACACCACAGTGCCTGCGTGCAGAGGACGGGTAGAATGAGCATGTACGTCAGGATCTGCTGCGGACAACTAAACGCCACGCCGAGAAAATTTTGATAATCGAATGCGATGTTTTTCCCTCCTCCATCCTCCTCCACCTCCCCCTCCACCTCCTCCTCCTCCTCCTCCTCCTCCTCCTCCTCCTCCTCTTCCTCATTCTTACCCCCTGTCGTGCGGCTTGGCGTTAATACGCACGCGCGCATCTCAGCGTGCACCGCAGAATGGTCGATTGAATCGGTCCACTTGGTTCTCGGACGGCCAGTTTAGCTGGAGCCACCTGGACGCAAATGGGAGTTAGGGTGATGCGGGCGGACTCGGGGGGACTCGTAGATTCCAGCGGCGCTCCTTTGTCCATGAGGATTTGTTTTCCATTGTTCTCTCTCGAATCCACACGCGCTCCATTTTGTCACAAGGATTCCTTCTGAAATTCTATACACAACAATGGTACTGTGTTGCACTCGGCCGATGTGGTGCACACAGGCGCCGTGGCGTGCACAGGCACTGCAATGCACGCAAGCATTGTGGTGTACACTGGGGTTGTGTTGCGCACGGCTGATGTGGTGTACGGAGGCGCTGTGGTGTACACAGGAGCTGCTGTGCCCGTCGGCAGGGTGGCACAAACTGACGCTGTGTTGCACGCGGCTGCAGTGGTGTACATCGGCGGCGTGGTGTACACAGGCGCTGTGGTGCACGCGGGCACTGTGATGTACACAGGCGTTGTGGTGCATATCGCCACCTACATGTTCGTGCTACCCGTCTTCCGTCATTCCTAAGCATTCCCAGACGCCGCCGGCGCGAAACGTGACGTCATCGACCTCCTCCCCCCCCAAATGATTGCCGTCATCGGCCCGGACTGAAAAACAGGCTCCAGCCGCGTCCGCGCGCACGACGACGATGAGCGACGAGCGACGAACCACGAGCGACGACGACGGACGACGACAACGACGACGACGACGACGACGACGCCTGCGGACCAGACACCTATGCGGATTCCTACGCGGACACCTATGCGGATCCCAATGCGCACGGCGGCAGCGCCCGGAGCGCACTGGGGGGGGGAGCGTTACGTCATAGGGGGGGGGGGAGCGGGGGCCATGACGCCCGTCATGCCCCAAGCAATAAAGAAACGGGCTCCAAGAAACGGAGGAGGAGGCACAGCGTTCCCCAGGAGGAGGAGGAGGAGGAGGAGGAGGAGGAAAGGAGCAGGAGGAAGATGAGGAGGAAGAGGAGGAGGAGGAAGAGGAGAAGGGGGAGGAGGAGGAGGAGAAGGAGGAGGAGGAGGAGAAAAGAGGCAGGAAAAGAGGAGGAACGGAACGGACAAGGACAACGAGGATGCCAAGTCTGGTTTTCGATATGTGTTGTTGTGAAAGGTGTGTGGGCATGTGTTGCGAACATCTACTGTTGTGTCGGATACATGTCGTTACTTTGAGGTGACATGTGTTGTTGCGAGTTGCTGTCGCAAAACATCACGGCTCCCAGATCCCAGAAAGTAAACTGGTACCAATTCCAACCAGGGCATCCATGTGGACTCCCATAATAACTTTATACACTTAAGACGTTAATTTGATGCCTGGATCGTCGTAAACGGCTGTGCGCAAGGAATCACATTGTAGGCCCGAGATGGCTGGTTGCGATTGGTGCCAGTTGGTTGTTGGCCGGTTGAGAAGTGGCCAGGTCGGTTGTAATTGGAATCCGTCGGTTGGGATTGGTCCGACATGCCGTCGTGAGCCCCCCTCCTCCCGACTTCCTCCCAGCGTACTCAGAAGACGCTCTCTCGAATGTCTGGGCATTCGTGTGGGCATCCTGTAAATTTGAGCGCCTGGGAGGTCCCGACCAGCTGAGCGCGAACGAGCACGCGCCAGACCCCATGGCGGCTCCCCATTTGGAGGCTCACGTGCCATGCCTGCTACGTGGCAGTGACCATATGGCTCTGCAGCGAATCTCGTCTACCGGGCCAAAACGTGGCGTCGCGTTAGACAAGCCCATGAAACGTTTTTGTGGTCGAATCCACCCAGGGTGGCTCAAAGGCAATGCCTGCTACATCGCGGCGACCTTGGGGATTTCAAGGGAGACACGTCGATCCCGCCAACATGGCAGACGATTATAAGAGGTCCCAACAATCTGGGCGCGAAGGGGCCAGTGATACAAACACGCCTGGTCGGCACCCCCATTGGGTGGCTCAGATACAAGTCCTGTTGCATCGCCACGATCTCAGGACTCTCGAAGGAGACACGCCTATCCCACAAAAACGGCCATTCTAGCAGAGAGGTCCCGACAAACTAGAAGCGACCAGGCTCGTGACCAGCCCTGGCCGACAAACCCTTGGGTGACTTGAATGCCATACGTCGCGATGATTTGGGGTGCTCACAGGAGGCGCATCTACAAATTAGTACATGTTATACAGCGTGGACACCAAGCTGCCATGTTCTGCAAGACATGCGGTGCAATCTGGGTGGTGCGATCCATGAGGTGCGATGTATGTGGTGCAAAGCAATGCAGGGCAATGGAAAGCAACGCGACGCAATGCAAAGCAATGCGAAACAATGCAACGCAATGCAAAGCTATGCAAGGCAATGCAGGGCAATGCAACCCCATGCGCCGCACTGCAACGCAACGCACAGCAGTGCAGAGCAGTGCGCAGAGGTGCGAAGCACTGCACATCCGTGCAGAGCGGCGCAAGACCCTGCAGAGCCATGCAAACGCCACGCGTGCCAAATGCAGAGCGATGCGACCGCGATGCAACGAGATGCAAGCAAGTGCAAAGCGATGCAGCGCAGTGCAAAGCCGCGCGACACACAACGCACAGCAGCGCGGCTGCGGGCGGCGCCGCGCCGGCCGGGCCGCCGCTGGGGCCCGGCGCCGACGGCGGCGACCGGCGGCGGCGCGCCGGCCGGACCGACAGCAGGGCCCCGTTGCCTTCGAACACAAGCGAGACGCCCTAAGTGCAAGCACTGTGTGGGGGAGTGTATATATATATATATATATATGTATGTATATATACACATACACATACACATGTCCGGCGCTATGCGGTGCCAGCACCAGCGACGGACGGCAAGCTACGTAGTGCTGTGCGTTGCTCCTACGTGGTGTAAGCGATGTGGTGCAAGCAGCGGCGACGGACGGCCGCCACGGCGGCGCCGGCGACAACAAGCGCAGCGACCGACAGCCAAGCGCAGAAGCAGCGGCGGCGACGGCGGCGACGGCGGGCGGTGACGGCGACAACACGTGCGGCGACGAACAGCTAAGCGCAGAAGCAACGGCGACGGACAGCGGCGACGGCGCCAACAAGCCGGCCAGACCGTCAGCCAGGCCCAGTACCTTAGAAACGAATGAGAAACCCTGTAAGTACAAACATTGTTTGGGTAAAAAACCGACAATCAGGGCGCGAACGAACCCGTGATACACCCCTGGTAGTCGCCCCCTTTTAGGCTGAAGTGTCATGCTTGCTAGACCTGATATTGGGGCTCTCAACGGAGACAAGTCTGGCCCGCCAAAGCGGCCATTCTATCTGAGAGGTCCCGACAATCTCGGCGCGAACGGACACGTGATACACACCTCGCAGGCACCTCCTTGAAAGGCCCAGATGCAATGCCTGCTGCGAGTTTGAATGAGAATCCGAGTTTGAGCGGGTGTGAATTCAAATGGACCTGAATGAAATATGGACCATGGAGTGGACTCGACTGGGAGCGAGGTTGGGTGCGAATGAGTCTGAGTCTGAGTGAGCCTGGGTATGAGTGCGTCTGAGAACCAGAAAGTCCGATTATGAATTAATCTAAAGATGAGCAGGGTCTGGCCACGAGGGTCTGCGCCTGCGTTAGTCTGAGTATGCTTGTCTGAATATGGTTACTATGATCCTGAGTGAGTCTGAGTACGATCTGGGACCGAGTGCGTCTTTGTTTGAGTGAAATCTGAGTGTGCGTCTGGGTACGAGCGAGTCTGTGCAGAGGGCGAGACGCGGCGGGAAGGTCGAAGGAGGAGGAAGGAAGCGGAGGCATCGTACTGATAGCTCTAAACCCACACTTGGGATATGGGGGTGGGTCAGGATGTGAGTGAACCTAAGCATGGATGAAACTACATGCTATTGACGCGGACCGCTGCAAGGCGCTTGAAGCCGTTGAAACAGCAATCGCCATATCTCTAGGACATGAGCAAGCGTAAGGTTCGCAGCTCGAGAGCCCAAAGAGCTCCCAAAGAGGCTCAACACCATCCCAAGGATGTGTTCGGGCAGAAGTTCCCAAGATGGCCTCCACGACGGCTCCGAGTCGACCAACGTCAGCTCTATGATAACCTGGCAACCTCTCCACGAAGTCCCCGAACGAACAAAAACATGCAAAGCCCATCGTCACGAGTTCTCCCCTGCAGGGAGTCGGCGGACTGGCGTGAGCTTCTTGGATAACCCCAGCCAGACCCGCTGCCAATATTGCATTTGAACCTGAAGCCCCAGCACGTGCGATACTCTGCACCGTCAGAGCTCTCGACCTCCACGGACTCGACCGCTCCCTTTGAATTGTCCGCGTAGCGTATCTCCGCGGAGAAAGACGGCGAAGTGCCGCGCACCGCGCGCCTCACCAGCCTCCGCTGCCGCCACGTCCAGAGCTGCCCCGTGGCCTCGCGCTCCAGGAAGGCGGAGGCCAACACCATCACCAGCACCTCCAGCAGGCACGGGACGTACGCAGCGTCGAACAGCCTCGCGGCCAGCGAGCGCTGCGACGAGCCCCGCAGCATGGCCTCGGTGATGCTGTCCGGCGACCACTCGAAGCCCACGGCCAGGTTCAGGATGCAGGGCGAGGCGGCGCGCGCCAGATTGCCCAGGACGCTCTCGGCGCAGATGAACGTAGCAAAGCGCCACCGGGTGCCGGCTGTCGAGGCCACGGCGGCACCGCAGGCGAACGCCGCAATGGCGTCGAGCGCGTAGCACCAGACGATCGCTCCGTCGACGTACGTCAGCAGCGCCTCCGCGCCGTTCGCCTCCATGAGCAGGAACGCCTGCAAGACCACGCTCGGGAGGCTGAAGCAGGCAAACGCCCGCACCAGAATGATGGCCGACGTGGGCAAGCCCATGGCGAAGATCCCGCAACCAATGATACATACAAACTGAACGGCGGTCAGCACGCCGTACAGATACCAAGGGTACGGGCTCAGCGCTCTGACCTGAAGGACGCCCACTTGAATCGCATAAACGAACTGAACCATCATCTGGCCAACGAACAATAAGGGCAAAAACTTCTGCCTGACGACCCACCGGAAATCAAATACGGGTAGCCGAAACTCGTGGTACGGGATCGGGGCATGCAGCAGCACGAACATCGGCGCAAACACAAAGACGAGTAGCAAGGGCACGGCGAGATCCTCCATAAGAGCGAGACGACGACTTAGACTTACGCATGAACTTTTGGAGGTCCGCGCGGACCTCTTGGATCGTCGCTGACCCCAACTGGCGCGCCTCCAGCGCCTGTCCTGGCGCGCTTCGCAAGCCAGGGGAGGGAGTTCCGGCGCCAACCCAACAAGCCCTCGCGGACTTCCGACAGCTAACGTCAGTGCAGCTTTTTGTTACTCTTTGTTCCTTAGATCCTTGAAGAGTTCCCTCATATGCTTCTCCTCTGCTATCGTGGACCCGAGGGATTCAGCGGCCTTCCTGAGCGCCATGAGCAGACCCGTGCGGACTGACAGCTTGGCCACGTCTCCGACTGCGCTGCCCATGAAATTGAAGTACGCGAAAGGTGGGTCTGCGCTGGCCACAAAGCCAAGAATGGCGGCGACGACCCACACGGGCAGCTCCATCATGCCGGGGATGATGGCCAACAGCCTCACGCCTGCGGAGGGTTCCAAAGGGGGTTTTTGGGGAGGGGGTTTTCCAGGAGGGGTCCCCCAGGGGCTTCGCACCCTCTGTTTTGACGAGGTTCTGATGCCCCCAGGGGGCTCTCTGGAAAAAAGACCTCCCCCAAAAACCTGTTTGGAACCCTCTGGCGCCCAAGCCGACGATCATGAGCTTGTTCGGCTTCACGACCCGGGACGCGAACGCCCACAAGCCGCCGACTCGCCCTGGCTGCCCCCCCGGGCCGGTGCTTCTCCTCTTCCTGGGGGTCCCAGGTCCCGTTTGAGGGTGCGAGGGGAGACGACGAGCCCTCAGGAGGGAGGAGAGGGGAGGGAGGAGAGTGGAGGGAGGAGACAAGCTAGGTGCGCTCGCGTCATATCTGACATCCTACCCCTCCCTCCCATCCCTTACCATGGCGTAGATCCCCTCTCTACTCGCACAGTCGGATGTCGAGCAGGGCAATGATCCCGAAAGGGTACGCGATGCATTGTAGAGCACGGCATGGCATGGCGTAGAAGAGCACCGCAAAGCGTAGTATCAACCTAGCATTGCATTGCATGCCGTGGCATGGCACGGGAAATGACGCCAGCGCTGCAGCGGGAGCACGAGTCGAAACGAGCGGAAGCGCGGAAATGAGGCCAGCGCTGCAGCGGGAGCACGATTCGGAACGAGCGGAAGCACGGAAATGAGGCCAGCGCTGCAGCGGGAGCACGATTCGGAACGAGCGGGGCCCGAAAATGAGGCCGGCGCCTCAGCGAGGGCAGCATTTTGGAAAAATGCAGGCGAAAATCCAACTCCGGGGAATCCTGTGTAAAAAAACCATACGCGGGGGGGGGGCTAACACTTTCAAGCCGTCATCAGGGGAAGAGGGAGAGTAGTATTCATATTGAGTAATTGTAGAGGCAAAGGGGGGGGACGTCGATCTGGAACCGGCGATGCCTCCACGACGGGTCGGCGAGGGGCCCACGATGGCGGAAGCGCACGCTCCTGGGCGGGGTGGGGTCCCGTCAGAGCACCCCTGCGGCCCTCAAGGCCCCTAAAAACACCGACCGTGCTCCCGATACCCTGCAGAGCCCTCCGAACAGTTCCTCTGGGGCCCGCGCTCGTTTTGGCATCCCGCAGGACGGTGTGTTGGCTGTCTTTTTGGCATCCCCCCATCGTGGAGCCGTATCTGGCCCATTCAGCCAGAACTAGGATGGGCGGGCGGTGGACGCGAAGCGCCTTGGATAGAATGAAGGAGGCTTCGAAAACGGACTGCATCCCGCTCGCCCGCTCGCTGGTGTTTGCATATCCGCCCAAACTGCTGGCAGAAAAAGAAACAACTGCATACAAGCAAACTGTCGGAGCTCCGCGGGGACTCTTCGATCGGCGCTGGACCCCCCTCCCTGGCGCGCGGAGCGCGCCTGGCGCGGGCCCGGAGGCGCCGCCAGGGGGGCCCGGCGGCGACTCAAGAAATCCGACCGGAGCTACGAACGTTGAGGCTGATGCAGAGCTTTTCTCCTTCGAGCTGAGCACCACGGAGACGACGGGCCCGCTGGTGTAGACCGCGGCCAGCACCCAGTCTATGAGGATCGCGCCGCCCGTTGGCCTCCCGAGGCGCACGGCCCACTTGTCGGTCTCCTTGGCCATCTGCAGGCCCCACTCGACCTCCTCCAGCAGCGCTGGCGCGCTGGAGACCAGGCCCTGGTGCGCCGCCAGAGGATGTCCATGTCCACTCGGAGGAGGAAGAGGTATCCATACTGCTAGCCTTCTCTCGTTTTTTCCGTTTTCGGCCTCCTGGGAGGCCCTCGTCGGAACCGCTGGAGTCGCTTCGAAATTTTGGTCAGAACGCACTGCCGGAAAGGTCCGGGGAGTAGCGGTATGGGTACCTTTTTGTTCCCCCATCCACTGCCTCGGGGTCGTGTCGTGGCGAATCGGGGAGCGGTGGCTATGGATATCTGCCCGCAGTTGCGGTCGGGCAGATATCCATATCCACCACTCTTTGAGATCCGAGGGCAAGACTCCGAAGCGGTGGATGTGGATAGATTCTGGCGGTGGACCTGGTTCAGCCGAGACTCGACGCGGAGTTGCACCTCCTGCTCCGACGACTCCTGGACGAGAAACTCCTCCGCAGGGCGCTTCTGCGACTGCTCTGGCAGGGGCAGCAGGGTGGCCAAGGACCGAGGGAACCGCCCCCGCCGATCCCGTCGGCTCTCTGCAGCACCAGCATCGCTCGCATTGGCGATCTTGCCAGACTGGACAGAGTGCCTCAGGGCCGACGAATACAAATGCAGCAACTCGTCCTGCCACTCTGCGACGGGAAACGTGGAACGACGACATGCCCGGGACATCTGGTCGAATGTCTGGTCGTCACACTCCATGGCCATGGAAATCGCGGACCTCAGCCCAGCCTGCATGTGTGCGGCGGAGTCTGCGTTGAAGATCTGGAAATAGAAGCCTGGCAACTTGCCCAAGCCTCCTCGCAGAGCGCCCACAATCACAGCCCCGTACCAGCCGAATTCGATATCCACGTAGCCGAATGGCTCGTCACGGCTGGGCATGATACAGTAGTCGCACGCGAACTTGAGCTCCTTGCCGACCATCATGAAACCTGGGTACACAAATAGCTGCTTGTGAAAGCCTTCGTCTCTCAGCTGTGTCAGCTTGGCGCGCGCATAGCTGCCATAGGCATCACCGACGGGGCCAATGATCACGAACTGCGCGCGGCTATATTTCTTCAGCACCCAGGGCAGGACGTCAGCGATATAGTCGAGGCCCTTCTGCTTCACCCATCGCCCAAGGAAGACGAAAATGCGAGCGCTGGGATCCTGGTCGAGACCGTACTCCTGCTGTACCTGCTGCTTGCACGCCCTCCGTGTCTCGAACACCTCCGCGTCGTTCTCGAGCCCTGGGGGCCTCTCTCCCTCGGGCATGCAGTTCTCGATCCCGACCAGCAGCGGCAGGCCCCAGAAAACAGCATGCTTCTGGATCGCCTCGAGCGCGTAGTTCTTTGACACCCCGCAGATGCCAAAACCTCGCTGGTGCTTCTTCACGTACTCTACCACCGGCTTCAGCATATTGAAGCCCCCCTCTGAGAGCGTCTCAGACCGAATCTTCTCCTCTGGCAAACAGAATATTTGACTAAACTCTTTGATTTCTCTGTGGCGCATCTGCTGGGTCGAGATGATGCCCTGATACTCGGCATTATGCAACACGACCACCACTGGCACCGGCTCCTCCAAATACATCACGGCCATCGCTGTATGGAAATCGGGGCAGTGGAACAGCGTCGCACGAGTCCGCTTTATCAATACTGCAACGGCCTGGCTCCAAAGCGCCCAAAACCTCAACGTACTGCGTGCCGTCTGTGGGCATGGATATATGTTGCTTTTGTCCCGGTTGAACTGAAAGATCGGGTGATCAAGCAAGTAATCCACCGAACCTCGCCTGCCAGGGGTGACAAGGCGTGTGAGGTGTCTGGCTGTCCCTCTCCCTCCAGAGCCCCCAGAGGCCCAAGTCCTGTTTGCGGGGGCGGGGGCGGGGGGAGAGGTGCCCGACGAGAGCCTCGACGCATTCTGGATGTAGACAACGCGTTCCATGTGTTCCACTGAGCCCCATGGTCCCGCAGATTGTTCAAGCTGCCCCAAAGAAGGCCGACAAATGGCCAACACAATCTCCTGGATTGACCCAAGAGGCTCTAGTACAACGCACATGTGGCCGTAAGCAACCACCATTGGCTTGAATATGGCCTCGCAGAAGGCTTCCAAATAACCCCACATCGTCACCTAGTTTAGGCAAATATGTGCTGTTTACGGTTCCGCAGAAATCCGTACCCAAACGGGCTCCACAGGCCTTCGAGACGGTCGAAGAGGCCCCCAGGCAACCTCAAGATGGGCCAACATGTCCTCAAGATGGCCTCAGAGGCTCCGAGCTGGCCTCCCAGACGACTTTGAGACGAACCTACGGCGGCCTTAAGCCAATCTCAGGACTACGGTGGGGGCATTGGATAAGGAACCCTTAGATAAAGAATACAGGGTCTGGAGGCGGGTGGAACTCCAATCGAAGATTGGCCATGGATACCACCGCCGCCCTCATCAGATAAGGACTCCTCCAGTGCTTGCAGCATCCTGGGCGCATTCCTTAACCAACGCTCCTACCGTATTCCCTAGAGAAGTGATTTGACGGTCTTAAGACACACACACACACACATCAGGGCGGCCCAGAAACCTGCCAAGGGATCCGCTGGCCCCCCTTGCGGGGTCACCAGGCAGCGCGGCTCAGGCTTTCCTGCGCCCTGCGCTGCAGTGGAGGCCCGACCATAAGAAGCCTTCCAGAAGAAACGCAACCTTGAGACCACAGGACGTCCATCGATTTTTGGTGTGGGAACGCCACGCCTTCCATCGCAAAACCATCGAAACCCAAGAAACCCAGGGCACCCTGGAGGCAAGCAGGGTGGTTCTTGGCACGGGTCTCCACTGTGGTTCCAGTTCCCAGGTTCCTATGTTATGGTGCTACACTTGCTTCTGCAAATTGCTACTGTCCGCGCGAAGGAGGAGGCCGAAAGCCACCCTGTTGCCACGTTCCCAATGGTTTCCAGAATTCCCCGGGGGGCACTGGAACGAACACAAATACAGTATATACATTACGCCAGCTTCGTGCTCCCGAAGCCCGAATCCCTAGTAAATTACCCTCGATCCGCGATCCTGAAACCAGAATCCCTTATGAAATGCCCCAGCCTCGCGCTCACGAAACCCGAATCTTTTGTACAAGGCACCAGATTCGCGCTCTCGAAAGAACCGAGCTTAACTTGCACCAGCTTCGTTCCCCCGAAAACAGAATACGAGGATCATGCCATACTCGCGCTCCCGAAGCCAACTGTAAATTACGCAGGGCTCGCGATCCCGACGCCATTGCGGAACTGGGTGAAATTCCGTGCCCTCCGCTGACTGACAGACTGAACTGACATGCGCTGAACTGACAAAATTTGAAGGCCACTTTTGATCATATATTTCAAACCGCCCAAGCGCACCTACAGCGGACGGCACATTTCAATCCGCCCGCGGGCGCACCCGCAACCGCGACCAAACGATACATTTCAATCAGATACGGTGTAACGTTTCTGCATCGACGTAAGGTAGCGGGCCGCGGTGCGGCCGGGTTAGATAGGTGGCCGGTCGCTGGGCCAAAACGGCCGCGGACACACGCTCGCTCCCTCTCGCCTATGCCCTTCCCCCTTCAGAGTCAGGGGGGGAGAAGACGAAGCGTGAGTCTGCTCTCGGCCTTACTCAGCAAAACAGCTATATTACCAAGGAAAGGCAGCAGCCAACGGGCTCAACCTTAGCAGGCTACCCTGCAGCTTACTAATCCTAGGGCGGCCCAGATGGTTTCGCCTGGCCAGCCCTGTAGGGAGTGTGTCGTTTCAAATCGTGCTTGAAGGATCGCGTTCCTTTCATGACTTTTAAGAGCGTGTCTCTGTCAATGCTCCCCTTGGTGTGGCCATCAGCAGTCATATCGCGGGTGTCACACCGCTGCGCACAATGCGCGATACCGCGCTTCATCACTTGCCGTATCCAGCTGATGAGACCCAAGAGGGTGCATTCAGTCGGCTTCTTCAGGTCTTTGCTTGACAAAGACTTGAAGACATACTCCGCATCAGTGGTCAGGGTGACCTTAGTGCTGAGGCCGCCCATCTCAATAATATCCTTCAACTGAGTGGGTGTCGGCGGCCACGCGTGGAGTTCGTGTAGCGTTACAATCGCGGGATAGCAGTCCTCCAAGTTATGGGCTGCTGCTAATGTTTCTGCTGAGTAGCTAAAGCGGACCTGCAAGCGGTGAGACTTGCAGTGCGCGTCGACAAGATGGACGACAGGCTTGCCAGCATGCGTGTGTCCACGCCTTAGCAGGCTTGCCCCGCGAAGACCATGGCCTTTGACCTCGTCATCGGCATCGCCGTTCAGGCGACGGTAGCCGGAATCGCTATGCAGATCGACCTCGCCCGTTGGTGTCATCGCTTTATAGACGATCTTCTTGGGGCAGGCCTGCAGCTTCCTGGTAATCGCGCTGAGTCGTCGCACTTGCATGTTGGTCGGTTCTTGCGCGCGCTGCAATGATGCAACATATGCCAGTAACCATGCTTGTGTGATGAGGGGGTTAGCCAGAACGCCTCTGAGGCTCGCGAACATGTCAGTGACAATCTTTGATGCTTTGGCCCCAAAGTCTGCGCCTGTGAGTTCGCGATGCTGGATACCACGGGGCTGTTTTATGTATTCGTCTTGGTCAAGAGTGGCATTGCCGTCGCTGTCCTTAGCATACCTCACAGCACAATTAGTATATGCATGCTCGTTGAGTTTACATTGACCAACGGTATCCTCAACAAACTTGTCCATGTTCATAACATGCTTATATCATTAACGTGTTTGGCGGTGAGAAGGTAGGGGCTCGTCTCGAAGTCCTCGCCGTATGACGTGGGTATGAGTCCGAAGCCTCTCGTGGTCTTCCTGAGTTTCAGTTGGAAGGCTCTTAGTGCATCTTTGGTGCCGGTGCCTGGTTTAGGGCGCTGTAGACAGTGTCTTGACTCATCATAGCGCTCAAATCCAGGGGGAGAGCCGAGTACTGATGCTGAACCAGGTGGCAAGGTAAAGCGCGCCACTCGTCCCTTTTCACCAGTTGCTTCAGCGATTTCTTGATGTTTGAGTCCCGTCAAGAAGGCCATGTTGATGTCAGGTGGCGCAATGCTCCATTGCTTCCTGCGCGCTGCTGCGCTGGCGGGCAATCGCTGGCTTGACCGCCGTGCAGTTCCAGAGGGCGTTTCTACATCGGAGGCTCCGAGATAAATGGAGCCCCGATGTACCAGGCGTAACCTGATAGTACGTTCCAGTGCGCCCTTCTCGCGGGGGGGCGACCTTCCATGTGTATGCGTATCTTGAAGTCATGATGTTTGACGGCTTGGAAGTATCATGTATTTTGAAACACGTTGTCAAACCATGTCTTGATACCTTGACTGGATTCGCCTGAATCTGCCTCCGTGAGAAGGTCGTCCTCCTTGACGACTACAGCTCGTTTAGCTGCAGCGGCCACATATACTCGCAGTGTGGTAACGCGGTCGAAGTCCAGTATCCTATGTTGTTGTTCGGATCAGACTACGCTCGGCATTTTTGCCGTAAAGCCAAATTCGACGCATCGTCCATGCTCGTCGGAACTCAATCCGTAGCTGTCATCTTCGTCCGTGGAACAATGGGGCATGATATGTCTCGGTTGTGTAGATATCCTGTGGGTTACCCCCGCGTAGGCAAGTGCCCTTGCTGTTCTTAAGCTACTGTTACCAACGCGCTGCTATCAGAAGTCATATGTGTGGGTGCAGTGTAGAGTTCCTCTACTAGAGTAGCCTCCAGCAGCTTTCTTTCGTCTTGAAGTTCGGCATGCCACACTTCCATAATGTGTGCCTCGAGGTCCGCCTCCGATTCCTCATAGATTGTGGAAGCCGGCCGTCTTCCTGTGGTGGTTCGACTTCTGGGGCCTCCCTGGCATCGCTGCCTTGCGCTTGCATGTCTGCTAATTCTTCGTACTTCGTCATGTCTTGATCGAGACCCGCTTGAGGTTCGGTGGGCTTCAGGCACTGGGATATTTTAGAGCGTGCTGGTCCAACTATGTCTTGTATGTTTAGGGCAGCACCCTCAGCTTCATAGCAAGGGAAACCTGGGTTCACGTCGTTGTCTTAGTGCACCAGCGTACAACTGTCAGCATGCGTTACCGGAGGTAGCTGATGAATGCTAGTGGCTAACCTAAAATACACAACGCTTGCGATGCGGCGGAAATTAATGATAATATACTGGAGAGCTAAGTGTACCTGTGGAGAAAATCGGCTCGCGCTCGTCATCTGGAGCACTCCCTTTGTGGTCGGGAGATAACCGAAGATCGTGGCAGGTCGCCCCGCAGGTAGACTGGCTTCGCATGCCAACGCAGCCCGTAATGCTGTGTTGTCCGAGCCAATCTCTCGAGTGATCAGAACCTCAATGCTCAGCGAGTGTCTTGCATCGCCGTGCTGGACTTGTGCATCGCGATTCCCAACTCGCAAGATTACTTGACCCCTGTCTGGATCGTTCCGCACGCCCAGGAAGGGTCCATTCCAGCCACCCCAGTCGTCTTTCGTAGTTGTGGGGCGGTGGTAGTCAACTGGATCTCCTTCGTTGTAATCATGCTGACCAGAGATGGTCGTCTTAGTTCGTAGTGCACGGCTTGTCTTTGCTACTGCAGTGACTTGTGTCATGGCCTCAATTCTTACACGGCGGATTGTCTGTTCTCGAGTATGATCGGATGTCTCCGTCTGCTGTTCGTGATCTAGAACACGCAAGTCAGGTATAATTGCTGGGTAGGCCAAACAGAGCATTACATGGAGATACCTCGTTGAGAAAAAAAGAGTAAAACGCATTGGAGGCAAATAAAGCCTCATGCATAGTCGGGTGATCACAAGTCGTATGTCTAACCTATTGAGTTCTGACTCCATGACGTGACGTGGGTGTCGCAATGTGCCATTTCTGGCTGCTATGGTAGTAGCGTGTTCTCCACGCGCGCGGATCCTTAGCTCAATGCCCTTTGCCTTGTGGACTGTCTTCGCGGTGTCATTATTGAGAGCGCCCTCTCCGTCTAAGTATAATACTTTGGCAGGTCCGAATTGCGTCCAGCACTGAAGCTGCGCATCTTGGATGCTGGTCATAGTTTTGTCTGGCATCTCGACTCCAGCGCCGAATCGAGTACAACGATCGATTGTAACATACATTATGTTCCTATTTGTAGGACATGACGTCGCATTCGACTTCGTCGTTGAATTTGCCACGCGGTGCGGTCGATGACATTATAGTCGTCCCAGGCTTTTCCCAAGCCCTGCGCTTCCGGCATGTGTGACAAACGCCTTTTATCAAGTTTAGCCTGATACTATCCAGATCAGCCTTGTTCAAGATGAGTATCGTCTTAGGCTCCTTGGTGTGGAACCATCGCAGATGTAGTTTTCGCAGCTCGCGTGTTACCGCGCTTGGGCCAAGGCCGCGCAGGTTCTGCAGGCTGATCTGCACGTCAAACCTTGACCAGTCTGGAAACCTTGGACGAGCAGCTGGGACACCCGCAGGTGGCGGTGGAGGTGGATCACCTCCCTGTTGTCGCCCACGTCTGGCTGCTACTTGTGGTAGTCGTCTGTGATCGTCCGAGCTGCCGCCGCTACTTGGCTCTGCAGCATGTCTGCCAACTGTAATGTCGTGGCGGCTGGCGCCTGCTGTCTGTCCAGCTCTGAAGCCGGGCTTCGGAGCTCGTGGTCGCGCAACTTGTTTGGCGGCTGGTGCCTCGGAAGCAGCTGCCGCCGCAGGTGGTGGTGCTTCGGAAACAGCTGCCGCTGCAGGGGGTGGTGCATCGGAAGCAGCTGCCGCCGCAGGTGGTGGGGCTTCCGGTTCAGCAGGGGCTGGAGGCCCTGCCCGTGCTTATCAGGCAGCTTTCGCGGTTTGGCAAATTCACATTTGCCAGGTGTAAGTAAATGGCCAGTCTTTGCCTTCCCATTGTTCTGCTTGGCAGTTTGGACACTCCCAGTAAGAATCCTCTTTGTCGTACCATCTACAGTGTTTAAGGTTTCTGCTGTGTGATGGGGGGTGCATGTTGGTGTTATCAGCGAGCGCAGGGCACCCCCGTCCTCCTGATGGTGGTTGCACGATATGCCCGTCAGGATGTCGAAGGATCGCTGGGTCATCGAAGTCGAATCCGCGTGCGTTCGTGACAAGAATAGGTGGCGTATGAACCACGAACAGGTCATGTGCAATTTTTGCCTCAACGAAGAGGGATTGCATCTTCGGAGAATACCTTGCTGCCTTGGCCAGTTCCTTGTTGCAGACTGAGGCATATTGGTGGCGGCCACTGCACCGTTTGTTGTCAAAGGGTGTCAGTAGTGAGCGGTGGTGGGTCACGAAGGACTGTGGTCTATGCTGATCTTGCGGGTGCGCTCGCGCTTAGCTAGTGTCGTCCATGGTGGTATTTCACCCAGCCAAGTACCCACTGGTTGTTC
Organism: Prorocentrum cordatum; assembly: GCA_963575745.1. Lineage (NCBI taxonomy): Eukaryota > Dinophyceae > Prorocentrales > Prorocentraceae > Prorocentrum > Prorocentrum cordatum. Next base: position 1,269,583 of record CAUYUJ010020726.1, on the reverse strand, counting down.
TCGTAAATGGAATCGTCGGAGATCGTCTCGACGTACGGCGGCCCTTCCACATAACTTGATGTGTGGGAGGTATCCCGTGTGATGTTCATACCACGTGTCGTAGTTGACCTCTGCATTGAAGTAGAGGGTAGTCCAGTAGTTCTGCAGGTCGGCTGTAGGATTACCATCTTCACAACACATACATCCAAGTAATGCAGTACTGCGGCCTGGACTTCCTTGTTTCCAAGGTCGACGTAAGCACGCTTGTCAAGGTTGCCCCCTGAGGATAGGCCTCGGCTAAATGCTACTTGTGAGATTCCCCCGCTACCCCGCATAATTCCAGCATGTCTACCTCGTTGTCTCGTCCGTATCACAAGGCTAATTATGGGAAACACATCGGCATGTGCGTCCGCAGGGAACCCCGCTGGTAGCGTCATGAAGGTACCCTCATCTTCATCACTGTTGGAGTCCAGAAGAACATCAGTGAAGTATGCTCCACATTCAAGAACCTTGAGGTCCTCGCCGCAATCGTCATTGCCGTCTTCGGCCTGTTTGGGTGTCTCGCGTGGTTTGATGCCGGCTTCTTTGTCAGCTTTCTGCTTTTCTCTGCTTTATTCGGGCATCAGTAGGTATCGTATGTCGTGCTGTCTGTTGTTGCTGATTGTCGGGTATAGTGAGTGTCGGAAATTCTGGAATGGGGGGTAGCGCGCGGCCGCGCTCAGTCGAGGGGGGGAGGGAGACGATCGTCGTCGACGATCGCAACCCGCCTTGGGCGCGGTCGCTGCCCTTCGTCACTGAGCAGTGCTGGGGCCGGAGGCTCCCAGTACAGTCGAGCACTGAGGTTGGCCACTCCACGCGGCAATGGAGCCATCCAGTTGTATCCGATAGGTTGGTCCCGAACCTTGATACCCTGTTTCGTAGTGTTGTCGTCGAGGTTCGTCGTTGCCTGGCGTACCGCATGGTCCCATTGAGGGCCGCTCTTAGGGGGCTGGACGCAAGTCCGAGCTCCTTTATCTATTCGAATGTGCACGCTGAGATGTACAACGCTATTTGGTCAATCAGTCGCGCACTCATGATGGCAATTTTTGTGTTCCGCCATCCCGCCCCTGGGCTCCTCGGCCGTGCCAATCTAATTCGCGTTCTGCTCTTTGAGCAGGTTTCCCCACAACTCGCCGCGTGCATGTCCATGGGTAACTGGAATGCGCGCGCATGTCGTTGCCACCTGTCAATGCGAACCTCTCGGCAAACGACTCGAGCGATCGAACTGCAGACCGACATGGCAACGTCGCGTTCGCATGCCTTGTAGGCCTAAGTCTTCAATGGTATCGCGCATGGGTCCCACTTTCCAAAAATAGCCCGGGGGCCCCATACGCGCAATAGACATTCGTCAGGCCCGAGCTTGACCGTGAGATTCTGGAAGCGCTGATGGCGTGGCCCCGCCCGCTTACCAGGCAGTCGCACGTGCCAATCAACGGGCGTTGCCAAGCATTGCACTTGATAGTCCCCCGACGATAGATTACCCAAGTCTTGCGTGCCTGTGGAGGTCATGACCTCTGTGCGTGTGATGCGATCGCACATGTGCCCACGGGCTCGGAGTTCAGCGCAAGCTGTTCGCATTTCCTCGGTGATGAGAACACGAGAGTGATACTGATGAGATGAGTGATCTTTTCCTGCAGCGGCCGTGCAGCCGGGTCCGCTGCCGTCCTGGGCGCGCGCAGCCGGCGCCGGAGAAAAATGGGCAGGTGCCCCCTCGCCTTTTGCCAGTGCATCAGGCGTCGGCCTGTCCAGGCAGGCGCGCGCGGCCGTAGCGCGCGCCTGCCCCCATCACTCACTTTCAGGCGTGGGGGGCGTCCACATGGCCACCTGGCTCGGGTCCGCGTCTGGGCTATGCGCCGCGGAGGCACCTGGTGAAATCGGCGACGCACTGCTCGAGGTGTAGATGTCGTATCTTTCGGCAGCACCGCTCGATGCAGCAGGTTGCCCCGCGGTGGCAGGCTGCCCCGCGTGGCTATCAAGTGGCGTCCACATGGTGGCCTCGTTATAGATGGCCTGGTAAACCTTCGCCTGCAAGGCTCTCGCGGCGAAGTCCTGATCCGCGACCGTATGCTTGCTGCCATGTGCGGTATTCCTCCGCCGCCAAATCTTCAGGGCGTTGTCTACCATGGCCTGGGTCGCGAATACAAATGTTTGCCCACTGATGCTGCGACTAATGCCCCTGGTGTTCTGAGACACACAGGGGCAGGTAAGCCCGCGCTGCTTGAAGCAGGTTGCCCCGCAATCGGATCTGCATCTACAGTCTCCTTGATGACGTGCCGCAAGGGTGCCCCTTCGCATCTGGGATTGGCCGTAATGGTAAATGCTGTAGTTGCATCGGCCTTCGTTGCCACGTCGTAGTCGTCGGTCTTGGCCGCTAGGTGTCCTGATAATGTTTTTATCAAGCCAATCACCCTAGCGCCTTTTCCAAGGAGGAGCCTATATGTCCGTGCCTGAGATGATCATCTTTTCGTTGCCTTTCTCAAGGATTTGAAGGGCCTGCATGTTTGCCATGCCCCTCAAGCCCAAGATTGCGGGCAAGTTCTCGCCGGGCCCCCCGGCCAGGTTGGCCGAGTAGGTGTCCAGCTTGGCGATGGCAGGTTGCCCCGCAGGGTTGCCCCTATACAGGGAGGCAATTTTGTAATGCCCTGATGACCTGCACACTGCAGCTCCAGCGCCCGCTCTGGTCACGCAAAATGGTCTGCTCAGGTTCAATCTCATTCTATCGTGACAGTGAGAGCGCGAAGCCTGCTCAAATGTCTGGGCAGTTTTCAGACCAATGGTGTTTATGTTGCTACCAATGTTCAACAATATTGTCAACATCCCATCGATCGTGGTCCCGCTGTTCCCAGCTAGGGCTAACTCATGGCGATGCCCGGACATGCCCTGAACGGTGGGCACATTGGTGCCATGTGCCCTTGAGGCGCATTTGATCCAATGCCCACGCGCTCCTCGTCGAAGAGGTAAACGCGCTCATGCATGCTCGGTTCCCTTCCTCTGTGATTGGATATTGCTGGAGAGTCCAATCTGAGGGGTATTCATCATATCGAAAGGGGCGCTGTTGCGTCAGTGGGATGTTCACAAAAGGTGTCCTCCTCAACGCGCGCTGCATTCTGGCCGTCCGCGTTGACTATCAGCGCCGTCTGCAGCATGTCACGCTCGGACATGGCACGCGCGCCACTGCGCGCGCTGACTGGGCTGTCAGTCCGGCGCGAGCGTAGCGGGTTACCCGGCATTCTGCCGTGCGGCGTGTTAGCTCTTTCCATGGTCTTGAGCCGCGCTTCATTTGCAGGCAACCCCGCAGGTGGCAATGTAACAGGTGTCCCTGCGGAGGCAGCTGGCTCAGCTATCAACGGCATTTGCGTGTCTGCGGTTGGCATCGCTGCTGCTGGGTTTGGCCATATGCAAGGCGGTGCAGAAAGTTGCCCCGCAGGAGTCGCAGGCGTCCCCGCTGGCGCTGTAGACCCCGCCATCGTGGCCGTGATCCTATTCAATTCTCCACGAAGGTCCCTCAGTTCATTAGCCCCGCGGAGTATCTCCTCGCGTCGGTTCTCGGCGTCTTGCTCACCCGCAAGGGCGTTGTGAAACTCGGCTGGGATAAGTCCCACGCCTCGGCATGTGGTGCACGGTGCCTCGTGAGGGGCGCCCTCCAGCTGTCGGCCCACATGTGACTGAGCCAATCGGCCCTAACAGGCTGCGCGAAACATGTGGCCGCGTTGGAGCCTCCATACCTTATCGAGGTATGCAAACTCCTTACGACAGATAGAAGAATTCGTGAAGTCACCGTCATTGATGATCGGTGGTGTAGCTGATGGCCTTGTGCGCACTTGCCACCCACATGTGTTTTCGCCCATTGCGTAGCGGCTCGGTGGGGCTGCGTGGCTCAATGGCATGGTAGCAGGTGGCCCCACAGCTGCGAATCCCATAGCAAGCTGCGCTGAGAGACCTATAGCGGGTTGCCCCAGGCGACTCATCATGTCGCGCGCCTGCCGCGCCTGATTACGCTGCTGGCGCGCGCGCTGCGCAAGGGGATTTGCCTGCTGCGCCTCATGCATGGCCAATATTTCAAGCCGCGGCTCTCCCGGCGATGCAGAGGACGTCAGCTCTGGACCGCGTGGAGTGACGTCTTGGTCCATTTGGGGCGCAATGTGCCCGTAGTGCGGTACCCGGCCGGGAATGCCAGCTTCGTATCCCGCGCCCCTCGTGAACTGAGACCTGCAAAAGTCGTCCGCGGTTGCCTTGATCTAAGGGTTTTCGGGTTGGCTCCCGACCCGAGGCACCCCTGTAGTCTGCGCGTAGTAGTCGGGGAACATAGCCGGATCCATTGGTGGTGCCACTGGCCGATTGGCCGCTGTCGGGTCAGTTGGGGGGCTGAAGAACGCAAGAATATGCCATGTCGGTTCGGATGGTTAGGCGATGGATTTGCGTCGAGCACGCACTCCCAGGTCGGAGTCCAGCATGCATTCGGCAGGTTAATTTCCATCCCGCCTCATGCTCTCCATCGCCTCCTGCATCTGTCTGTGCATCCACTGCTGCTGTCCCAGCATGCTGTCGGCAATTTGGGCCGCCTCCGTTGTGGGCAGCATGTTGCCATGCTGGTCCATGATCATTGGCTGCCACGTCAGCGCAGTTGGTGGTGCTGCAGCACGTGGGGATGCGAAAGGTGACGTGGCCTGTAAGGCCTGGTAGAGCTGGGGGTTCATCCGCGAGTCTGGCCTGTAGGCTGTTGGTGCTACAAGCACTGCGTGGAGTGCCAAGCGGAGTTGCGGGCCCACTCATAGGCGCAAATACAGCAGGTTGCCCCGCGGGAGTTGGCAGCTGCTGTGCCTGAATGCGCCGCGGGTCGTCGGCGAAGAGCTCATCTTTTGGCGTTGCACCGCTGGATGTGATGCCCGACGCGTCCGCGCTCTGGGCCTGTATCCAGGATCCATCACAGCCGTCTGCAGGTACCCCTGCTGGCTCACCTCTTCTAGCATGAAAGCCGGTGCATGATGCATCTCCTCCGTGGGTGAATTTAGCGTTGGCACGCGCAGGTTCAAGGGTGTATCTGGAGTGTTCCTTCCCTTCAATGTGGAGGGATCATATAGACGTTCGCACCAGTCGTGCGGTGCAGACCTAAGCAGGTTACCCCGCCGAGCTTCGGTGTATAGATCATTGACCCATACCTGTCCAACTCTGCAGTGCTTGCATTCATCCTCGTTGTCCTTGCCTGGATACCGATAAGCTGGACAAAGGCGCTCACTGGGATGCGACCCCTCACCCCGGGAGTCATAATGATAATGATATCGTTGGCGGAACGCCAGACTGGAGTACCATCTCGAATCAGGTTCTTGAGGCTAACTACTATCAGCACCTCGGCGCCCCCCCCGTGGGCCGGACTGGATGCGTTTGTCTCCAAGCAACTATGGGCACCCATGAATCATCTGTCTACCTGGGCCCCCCTTATGGTTATCTTCGCTTCGGCACGACAGACCGACATTCAGTATGCTCGGGATGTGCCTCCATTGGAGTCCCGTGCACGAAATAGCGTGGCGCTCCTGCCTCTGTCAGGTCTGTCACCCGCGAATATACTGATTCTGGGCATTTAATGCCTGGACTGCTGCGCCCATCGCTGGGCCGCCGATAGTAAGTCGGGCGGGCTTCCCCGCGGGGGATTATTCTCTTCAGTTGTTTTTTTTTCTTATATATATATATATATATATTTTATGTATGTATGTATGTATATATATACATATATATATATATTTCCTTTTCCTTGTTTCTCTAAAAAACAAACATGTATATGTTCTTCTTCTGCATGCCAGTGCTGCGATCGACCATCTCGCACATGTTCAGCACTGCGAGTGCTTGGTATGCCCAATGCTTGGGCCTGAGGCATTGTTTGACGACGTCCACGTGTTTCTCATGATCGTGTTCACAGCCTTCTGGTGGCCAATTTGCCAGTGAATCACTGAAGCATACCCGACCATCGAACTCGTCATATGAGACAACTGCACCCATGAACCTACACGAGAAGCCGTCGTTATGACATGGCTTGTGCCGGGTGACTGTAGCGAGCCACTCCGAGCAGCAGCGCTGTTCGTACTCATTCGGTAGCCGCGTAGGCAGGTGATCTTTGTCGAGCACCGCTCTCAAAGCTTCAGCTTCGCCGCTATAGGTGGGAACTGGCTCTTTGCGTCATAGATCACGGACATGTTGGCGTTCGGCACTTACCTCGGCCACGCGCGTTGCCGCGCATGCAATTGTGCACTGTGCTACTCTGTGCCGGCCCGAGCCATCATCGGCGGTGCCAGTATATGACGGGTTAACTGGCATCTGATATGGGGTGCCAAGTGTCTTCGAGTAGAGCCTGCTCTCCTCTTCCATTTCAGCGAAGTTAGCAGGTTGCCCCGCGGGTGCAGATGCAGCGGATGTCCCCGCAGAAGCCGACGCAGCAGCGGGCTCGGCGGGTGGCCCCGCGCTTCCAAATGAGTCCTCCTCCATCTCGCGAATGTCATTGTGCTGGCACCTGCCCACCTTTGGAACTCCTGTGTTGTTTCATGTCCCGCATCTGGCTGCGGGGCATGATGCATTGTTGAACCGCCCAGTGAAGGTGGCCGGCCAACTCCGCGGCGAGCTCGACCAGGAGTGGCACCGCGCGCCGCGACAAGCTTTTTCGGTTTGGGCGCGCTGCTGCCCTGGAACGCTGCCGCCGCGGCTGCCGCAGCTGGCCCGCTGGGGCGCGTTCTGCGGGCAGGTTGCCCCGCGGGCTTCCCGTCGGATCGTTTCGCATTGTCTCTTCCAAGGTCGGGCTCTCCTGCACTGGTCCGCTCCTTCGACCTAGGTGGCCTCGGCGGGCTTGAAGGTGGAGATAGATCTACGTCCTTCAAAGTGCGCTTCGGGGGCTTTGGGGGCTCGTCTGCTTTCTCAGCGGGCCCCGCCGCATCGGCGGGCGCAGCAGGTTTCCCCGCGCTCTCTCGCGAGGGGCTGTTTGTCCGAGGCCCCCGCTCACGTCGGTAGACCCTCATATTCTCAATCGTGGCATTCCTCTCGCAATCCAAATTAGATCCTCCATTTGGCAGCCTGCCTCGTACTGCAGTAACTATCCATCCAATGCTTCTGCTGTGATGCAACGCTGCGTCGCCTTTAGCTAGTTTGGGCCGAGGCTGGCCTTCGGGCTCGCCTGGGCCCTCACTGTCCTGATGCGGGTTGCCCCGCGACCCTGCCCTTCTTGGCGATCCTCTCGGATCTGGTGGACGTGGGCGCTGCGTGCCGCATGGGCGGGCGCGCGAGTGCCCGCGCGAATGGCGTCGCCGGTGATGGTGTGGCGGATTGCTCTCGGCTTCCCACTCCTCAGCATCGCCCCTAGCGCGCTCCACGCGCCCCCAAGCCCTGCGGCTCGAAGAACGGCCATGTAGCGCAAAGGCGAAGTGAGGGCCTTCGTTGTTTCCGAGTTCGCGCTGGATTCGCTCGGGAAGGTCGCCAGTGTCGCGCGGGATGCCCCGCGAGGGATCCTCATCGCAGGTTACCCTGCACGCAGGGTTCCCAATCGCCTGCGCCAATTGAACCTCCTCCTCCGTAGCCGGGATCGCGATATCATCAGAACTATCCGGCTCGTACCCATCGGAGTGCGCAGGTGTCCCCGCCATTTCGTAGCCCGAGTCGGCGGGCGCTCGGCGCTCCTCGATGCTCTCCACGCGCGCAGGTTGCCCCGCTTTCGGGGTGCCCAGCCGCCCAGCCAGTCTGCGAGATCGATCTCGTCGTGGCCGGCGTAGACCTCCTCGAAGAGCTCCTCGGCGCACCTCTCGAGGGACGCGCTGGCGCCCATGTGCCTCGCGGACGCGATGTGGGCAGCGGCTGTGGGATTGCCCTCTGATTCGGCAGGAAGGGTTTCGAAACCGACATACTGATTGTCAGGGTCGGTTTGAGCTAGATGCATCGACGGATCCCTGCCTCTCTCGTCGCCTTGGGGGCACTCGCGACGAAAATGTTGGGCGCTATGGCAGATGTCGCAGTCAATGGCTTTCCCTTTGGCATCCTTCGGGTTACCTCGACGCCCCCTACCTTTTCCTGAGGTGCGCCTGCGGCCTCTTCCCGTCCACAGGAAGATTTCATGCTGTGGTCCCGTAAGGGGGGCCAGGAATGTCAGCATGCCTCTACCATGCAACCGTCGTCGTTCACCCTTGCATCTACCCTTGCCCTTTGACCTGAACGCGCGTCTAACTGCGCGTCGTACCCTTCGACATGGTTTCTTCATGAAACGTCTCCATCGGCTTATGTTTCTGGTAGCCCCGGGAAATCCGTTGCGCTTGCTGCTCTTCAGTGAGATGCGCGGGTATATCAGAATAAACCAACTTACCAGCTCCTTCATCTGACGAGGTGTCAGTATCGGTGCCCGAGTCAAAGTCGGACTCTGCAGGTTGCCCCGCCGAGCCTTTGAAAGTAGTGGCTCGGGCAGGCGCCGCCGTTGCCGACGGCCCCTGACATTGGGCCCAGGAGTCTTGTCACCCCATGGACTGGCCACCTTGCTGGCTTGATAGAGTGGTGGCCTCGTTTGGTTGTGGATCGTCATTCCAGACGGTGCTGGCAGGTTGCCCCGCGTGAGTGCCACTATGAAGGACATCAGCGCGGCGGCCGCGGCGAAATACACCGCCAATGTTGCCGGGGGTTCCCTTCAGCAATGTGGGCGTGCGCCCTCGTGCGCTCCAGGAAGGAGTCGAACAATTGCTGAATCCGTGGCATTTGGTGGTTCAGTGGTTGTAGTAGTGGCTGTGGACAGTGCGACTGTCAGGATTTGAAAATTTGGGGCGTTGAACCCCCCGGTAACAGCGCCGGAGCGTGCAATCTCGACGCGGGCTAGCATCTGGTCGATCCGCTCCCCCGCATGGACGCGAAAGTCCCGTCCCCGAAATAACTCGTCGTTCCTCTTCCAGGTTCTCAAACTTAGTGCTGAGGAAGAAAGTTATGTAGGTGGCTCCATCGGTGTGGCCCCCGCCAATGTTGACTCCAAAGTTGATTACTGCAGGGGAAACTCTCATTGTTATTCGCATGGTCCTTGCGAGACCACCCGGGCCACGCTGTAAAGCGGCGGCCTGTAGGGAGGGGGTCATAGTGCCTGTGGCCATGTTGATTTGATCCAGGCATGTGCCTCGCGAGCGAACTCGCGGAAAGGTACGTTGCCGGCAGGGTCCCCGTGAGGGCCGGTAGTGCGCGTGTCGTGCGCGCCACGCTGCATATGTCCAAATGGGCATCCGATGGCGACCCGCAGGGGGCCAACGATAGCGATGCCAATCCAATGGCCCCGTAGGTCGGTGTCGGTTGTACGTGGCTGTTGGTTACGAGGTGACGTCGCCGTCAGTTTGCGAAGGGGTGCAGGCCGCGCGATGTCATAACGCATGTTCCATGCATATTATCTTCGAAGATATTACCAAGTGGCGTAGGCGGGTTGATTTCAGGAGTGTGGTAACGCAGAGATGTAAGGCTCAGGTAAGAAACCTCTGCGTGAGCAGAGGCATCAATGCAAGTGTCCTTGCGATGGTATGGGGTTCCTCCGCGTAGAGCCACTACACCCTGATGTTCCACCATGTCGGTAGTCCACCAGATAACGCTGTGGATAACAAGGGGTGGAGCTAGAGCTGACCACCAACGGCCAGCTCCACGACCAAGTTTTTTTTTTTTTTTTTTTTTTTTTTTTTTTTTTTTTTTTTTTTTTTTTTTTTTTTTTTTTTTTTTTTTTAAAAAAAAAAAAAAAAAAAGAAGAATACGAATAAGAAAACAAAACAAAACAAAACTGGTCGGGAGGGCCAACTAAATGCTTCGCCTGAGGCGAAACATACGTCCAAAACTGTCGTATCGTATCAACAATAACGCCAGAAGTAGGAAGGAGCCGCGTGAGCGGCAATGGTACATCTCAAGAATAAAGGGTGGACTCTTTTCTGTTTCGATGTAAGGTAGCGGGCCGCGGTGCGGCCCGGTCAGATAGGTGGCCCGTCGCTGTGCCAAGATGGCCGCGGACACGCGCTCGCTGCCTTTGGCTTGTGCCCGTTCTCCTTCGAACTACCGCAACCGCAACCAAGCGGCGCATTTCAATTCGCCCGCGGGCGCAACCGCAACCGCAACCGCAACCGCAACCAAACGACACATTTCAACCTGCCCGCGGGCGCAACCGCAATCGCATTTTAGGCGATACATTGCATACCGCCCGCGGGCGCAACCGCAACCGCAACAACAACCGCAACCGCAACCGCAACCAAGCGGCACATTTCAACCCGCCCGCGGGCGCAACCGCAATCGCAACCAGACGACACACGTCGACCCACCCGCGGGAGAAACCGCAACCGCAACCGCAACCAAACGACGCGTTTCAATCTGCCCGCGGGCGCAAACGTAACCGCAATCCGACGTCGCATTTCAACCCGCCCGCGGGCGCAACCGCAATCGCAACCAAGCGACGCATTTCAACCCGCTCGCTGGCGCAACCGCAACCGCAACCGCAACCGCAACCATGCGACATATTTCAACCCGCCCGCGGGCGCAACCGCCCGAGGAGCAGGAGTTGCATGAGCACGAGGATAAGGAGGGCGAGAGGAAGAAAGGGAGCGGGGGAGGAGGATGGGCAGGTGGAGGAAGAAACCCAATGGCACGATAGGAAGATGGAGGGCCTTCAGGATGAGAATGAGGAGGCCGATTAGGAGGACGAGGGGGAGGGAGAGGAGGAGGAGGAGGAGGAGGGGGAGGAGGAGGAGGAAGAGGACTTGAAGTGATATGGCGTAATGGGCGCCTTAACCTCATGTGATATGGCCTGCGGCCATCGCGGTCTAGAACGCATGGAACAAGGTCGCTCTGGGCTAGGAGCCTGCCATAATCGCAGGAAGGCCGCAGGAGGGTCCCAGAAGGGCCCCCAGGGCGGTCACAGGGTGGCCTATACAGAAAGGCAACAACATAGATCTTCATGTTGGGACCTGCCAGAACAGCAGGAATACCTCCAGCGGGTCCCAAGAGGACCCCAAGTCGGTCAAACGATGGCCCGCGAGGAAGATCAACAGCGTCGATGGCCATCATGGAGGAAAACCCATCCCTGGGAATGCAAAGCCACGGAAATCAGGAGCTCTGTGGCCCCTGGTTTCGTGTGAAGCGCGATTGGTGCAACTGGACCTTGGTGCTCAACGAACGCACCGTTGGATTATTTCTCGAGTGTGGGCTTGAAGCACGCGCCTGCATCCCCAAGAGGGGGGCCTGCTCCTCGGCCGGACGGATTGCCACCTTCGGAGTGACAGGGGGGACTTGCTCCACAGCAGGCTTCCTCGCCACCCCAGGGGTGACAAGGGGGGCCCTGCCCCGAAGCAGGGCGGTTCGCCACCCCATGGCTGACAGGGGGACCTCCGCCACAGCAGGCCGGATCGCCACCCTAGGGGTGACAGGGTGGACGTTCTCCACAGCAGAACTGTGGCAGTTGCTCGGTATAGAGAACGACAGCAGATGGGCTGACACTCCCAGATCTGCCTTTGCAGCCCCCGAGGCGGGTTTGGAAACGGCGTTCCAAAAGTCGCCGCTGGAGCAACAGATGCCCGTGCCTCTGGGGCCCTCGGGCTGATTTGGGAAGGGCGTTCCAAATAATTCCTTTCGCTTTGAGAGCTTCGGCGCGTGCCGAGTGTGCGGGGCCCGGGCCGAGAGCGGCGCCCGCGCCCTCAAGAGAGAGTGCGTGGGGCCGATCCCGCTGGGCAGAGCGGCCGCGGCCGCAGAGCAGAAGCGGGCCGCGAGGCGGGGCCGTATCTCGGATGGCCTCCACCCCCAGAACGGCAGGCCGCTTCGGCAGCAGCGCCGCTGGACTCGCCTCGAACGTCCGTGGCCGGGGGTGCTCCGTCCCTGGGCGTCTGGGGTGGGGGGGCGGCCGCCGGCGGCTGCCGTGGGGGTGCCCGTCTGTCCCCGCGGGGGTGGTCTCTGCTTGGCTTTGGTCCTCCACGCGGAGGGGGAACCGTCGGGGCAGGTGCCCGTCTGGGCTTCGTGATTTGGCCTCGGGCCTCCTCGTCGCCTGCTCTTTTTTCAATTTCAGCGCCGGTTTGGGCGCTCAGGGGGCCAAGCGGAAGGGCCAAATTTCTGACCCTTCCAATCCCGGGCGGTTCGGGCGCTCTGGGGGACGGGGCCTGCTTGCATGGCGCCCAGATGGGTCAAAGTGACTCGGGCTAGCATGGCTGTAGACTTTTCGACTGAGGCGCAAGGGCGCTCTGTTGCGGTGCCTGAGCCGGGGAGTGGCTAGTGATGCCGTCGCACTGCCTGTGGATGTCGCCTACTGGCCGCCGACAGCGGTGCCAGGGAGGCCTGGGAGACGTATTGGGATGGACGAGGGCGTGCACGCTCTGCGTGCCCGCTCCTTCACGCGACGGTGAACAGGGCCGCCGTGGTGACGGCGGGGGTCCAAGTAGTGCAGATCACCACCGCTGTGATGACATGGGGGACCTCCTCGGGGGGGTCATCGGACACTGGGGGAAAAAAGGCAGGCCTATCGGATCTGCCCCCCAGCAGGACGGACCGCCACCCGCGGTGTGAAAGGAGGGGCCCCGCTGCACGGCTTCGACCCCTTGTGAAGAATTCGCGCTCCCGGAGCAAATTGCACCAAATTCGCGCTCCCGAGGCTGTGACCCGCCACAGGGAGGTTGTCCCCAACCCCTCCCCCTCTCCAGGGCAGGAAATACTTCAGTAACTGTGAGTTCGGGGAGCCTTTCCCCCCTCCACGCTCTTCTGAAAATCGGGGCAGGACCCGCAACCGAACGTTCAAGACAGCCTCAACCGCGCGATTTTGCTAAAGATGGCTCCAAGTACCCGCCCCCGATCGTTCGAAGAGGGATTATGATACACGTACACAGCTCGAGAGAAACGCTCTAATGAGGAAACGCAGCGGTCAGCAGCAGCTCCAGTCTCTCAATGTCTGCTGCATACCAATCGCCCTCGCAGGATGTTCCCTGACGTCTTCAGAGCGGTGCGGAGATATCCCAACATAGCTCTGATAGATGTGCAGTTCTAAACATATGTACATGTGCGTATGCACGAATGCATGTATGTACGTATGTTGATAATGCTCAAGCTGCTTGTTGTGTGCGGCGCTAATTATTTGAAGCGACGGCGGATCACTTCAGACCACCCCCCCTCCGTAAGCTTTTCATCGCTCCAAGGGCGCCCCCGATAACGGCGCTCGCTTTCGCCCCGCTCTCCAAGAGACAGCGCCCGCGGTTGAAAACAACGGCGCCCAAATTTCAAGCGACACCAAAAAACACAGCCCAGGGTTAAACGCAGAAGCGCCCAGGGTCGAAATCAACAACGCCCAAACTTCGAGCGACATCAAACAACAGCGCCCAGGGGCCGAAAACAACGCGCCCACATTCCGCGCGATATCAAATAATAACTCCCCAGGGGCGACAACAGTAGAGCCCAAACTTCGCGCGATATTAGAAAACAGTAGCACCCAGGGTCGAGAACGATAGCGCCCAAATTTCGCGCGAGCTCTTATCCACGTCCAGGGTCGAATACAACTGCGCCCATGGTCAAAAAAACAAAGACAACAACAGGGCCCAGGGTTGAAAATAACAGCGCGTCGGCGTCGTCGACGTCGTCGTCGCCGTCGCCGCAGTCGCCGCCGCCGTCGCCTTCGTCGTCGTCGGCGTCGCTGTCGCCGTCGCCGTCGTCGTGTCGTCGTCGTCGTTGCCGACGTCGTCGGCGTCGTCGTCGGCGGCGGCGGCGTCGTCGGCGTCGTCGTCCGCCCCTGACGTGGCGGCGCGGGTCCGCGGCGAACCCCGCGCCCCCCTCGCCCTCCTGCGCTCCTGCTCCTTTCCCGGGTTTCCAGGAGGAGGCCCCTCTATCACTCATCGTCGCAGCTGGACCCTCGCCAAAACGCAGAGGAGGAGATGAGGGGGAGGAGGAGGAGGAGGAGGAGGGAGGAGGAGGAGGTGGATTGGGGGAGGGAGGAGGGAGGTCGCCCCGGGAGGCAGTGAATGCGAAAGGACAACGCCGAGTCTGACGCGATCCGCCGTCGGCCTTCCTCACGCGAGGGGGGAGGGGGAGGAGGGGGCGTGGGTGGCGAGGGTGGTAAGTTGGTAAGTCAAGTCGGGGGAGGAGGAAGGAACGAGAGGAGTGGAGGAGTGGCGAAATTGGGGCAAGAGGAGGGGGGGAGGAGGCCAGAGGATCCAGAGGATATGAGGTAGCAGTGCCCGCGGCGCCCTGTCCCTCCGCTTTGCCGCTGGCGCTGCTCTGCTGCAGCCCCCGGGGCCCAGAGGCCCCGCGAGCCGGCGCCGCATGGGCGCATGGGCTGCCGCCCCTTGGTGTTGGGCCAAGTAGAGGCCGCTCTGAGGCGGCACGCTGTGTGGTGCGAGACAGACCTGTCCCTCCCAGTCACCTGCCTACCAGCTATTGTTGAGACTGTGTGCGGCTGCAGTTCCAGGGCAGCCAGAAGTCGGTCGCCAGCTGCCCAGCAAAGAGTTGACATTGTTGGTGGCGGTATGTTCGTACCAGTTATTGCTCTGGCTATCGCGCTGGAGTCTGGGGGTGTGCGAATTCCATCAGATGATTGGTCGTCATTGATTGCTCGAATGGGCCCTATGCCAGATATGCCAGTGCCAATGCCCCACCCGGATGAGCCAGACCCATCAGCGTCGTCAGCGCTGGTGCCGCTGGCGCTGCCCGCGCTGCCCCCCCCATCCGACCCATCGGAGCAGTTGGCGCAGTTGACGGCGAGATCTTCCCGATCGTCTGCTTCGTCGGCGACGACGGGCCCCCGGACCGGCCTCAGGACGGCCCCGCCAGCCCGCCCACCGGCTAAAGGTGATGAGGTGATGAGGTGATGAGGCGATGAGGTGATGAGGTGAGGTGATGGTGCCATGCGACGGGAGGGGGGGGGGGGGGGGGGGGGGAAGGGAGAGAGAGAGGAGAGAGAGATAGAGAGAGAGGAGAGAGAGAAGAGAGGAGAGAGAGAGAGAAGAGAGAGAGAGAGAGAAGAGAGAAGAGAGAGAGAGGAAGAGAGAGAGAGAGAGAGAGAGAGAGAGAGAGAGAGAGAGAGAGAGAGAGAGAGAGAGAGAGAGAGAGGAGAGAGAGAGAGAGAGAGGAGAGAGAGAGAGAGAGAGAGAGAGAGAGAGAGAGAGAGAGAGAGAGAGAGAGAGAGGAGAGAGAGAGAGAGAGAGAGAGAGAGAGAGAGAGAGAGAGGGAGAGGGAGAGGGAGGGGAGGCCGAGGAAATGAGGAGATGAGGCGGGAGGGCGGGTAGGGGGGGTCCAAGGACCAAGAGGAGGTAGATGGGTAGATGGGGTGGCGAGGCGGGCGGTGCGATGGGCCGCGGGGAAGATGGAAGGGGGGGGGGGGCAGCGGGGGGCAGAAGGGCAGTGGGGCAGAGGGGACAGTGGGGCAGTGCGAGGCTCCCCCGCCCCCCTCCCCCCGCGGCGCTTTTCCCCGCGGCGAGGAAACGTCGCGCCCCCGCTGAATATCTCGCCATGTCCCACCATGCGCTGGTGCAGGCGCGACGCCTGCCGCCAGCCGCCCGGCGGTCCTTGCGAGGGGGGGGCGATGGGGGGCGAATGGGGCAGTGATTAGGAGTGAACGGAGGTGAGCTTGCGTGAGGAACAGGAGGTCCTCCTCCTCTGCATCTGCATCGTCGTCGTCTCGTCGTCCTCAGTCCTCTTCCTCCTCTCCTCCTCCTCCGCCTCCTCCTTCCTCCTCCTCCGCTTCCTCCTCCGGCGCCTCCGTGCCCTCGAGGAACGAGGTTAGAGAGTTCGAGGTTGCGCGGTTGTGTGATTTCTGGCCCTTCCCGCGTCGCCGCGCCTCCACGGCTGGGTCCGCTTCGAAATCCTAGTCAAAACGTTAAAACGCATCAGAGGAGGAAGGGGGGGGGGGGGGGGGGGGAGAGGGGGGGGGGGGGGGGGGTGAGGGGGGGCGGGTGGGGGAGGAGTGGGGAGGGAGAGGATAAAAGGGAGAGGGGGGGGGGGGGAGGAATCAGGGCGAGGAGGACGAGGGACGAGGAGGAGGGGGAGGGGGAGGAGGAATGGAGGAGAAGGAGAAGGAGGAGGAGGGGGGAGGAGTCCAGGGAGGGGGATGGGGGAGGGGGAGGGAAGTTGGCGCGTTCGACCGGGGCGCGACGCTACGTCTGCGCCGCGAGGTGATCATGGACAGGGACCGCGAGCTCGCCGCAAAAGAGAGCACGATCGTGGCCTACCAGGCTGCCGTGAGGAGGACCAGGCGGAAGGGCGCGCTGGCCGCCAAGCAGGCCCGGACGAGGAGGGGCAGGAGGAGGGGGAGGAGGAGGAGGAGCAGCAGCAGCAGCAGCAGGACGAGCAGCCGAGGGGGGGAGAGGAGGGGGAAGAGGAATCCGAAGAGGACGGGGGGATGAGGCGGACCGGGGGAGGAGGAGCTGATGAGAATGAGGATGAGAGAATGAGGGCGTCGATGGGGATGAGAGAATGAGGGGAGGGGGAGGAGCAGGAGGTGGAGGAGGAGGAGAGGATGAGGAAAAGGGGGAGGAGGGGAGGAGGAGCCTGAGGAGGAGGAGGAGGAGGAGATTGAGGAGGAGGAGGAGGAGGAGGAGTAGGAGTGTGCTCCCTCTTCTTTCGCCTCCTCCTCCTCTTCTTCCTCCTCTTCCCTCCACCTCGTCCTCCTCCTGACCTTCTTGCCCTCTCCTCCTCCTCCTCCTCTCCTCCTCATCTTCCTCCTCCTCTCGTCCTCTCCTCCCGCCCATCCTCCTCCCCCTCCTCGTCCTTTTCCTCCTCCTCAGCCGGCCCTCCTCCTCCTCCCTTCCCCTCCTCCTTCCTCGTCTCCCCCTCCGTTCCTTCCTCCTCCTCTTCCCCCTCCCCCCCTCCCCCTCCTCCTCCTCTTTCTCCTCTTCTTTCTCCTCCCCCTCCTCACTCCTTCTCCTCCTCCTCCTACCTCCTCCCCTCTCCCCCTCCTCCCCATCCTCCTCCTCCTCCTCTTCCCCCTCCTCCTCCCCCTATTCCTCCTCTTATTTTTTTTTGTTTTTTTCTCTTCCTCCTCCTCCCCCTCCCCCAACTCCCCCCCTCCTATTCCCCCTCCTCCTCCCCCCCCATCCTCCTTCTCCTCCTCCATCTCCTCTACTTCCTCCTCTCTTCCTCCTCGTCATGCCCCTCCCCCTCCTCGGGGGGGGGGGGGGGGGGGGGGGGGATGAGGGGATGAGAGAATGGTGGGCAAGGGATGAGGATGAGGAGATGAGGAGGAGTGAGGAGGAGGAGAAGGGGAGAAGGAGGAGAAGGAGGAGGGGGAGGGGGAGGAAGAGGCGGTGGAGGGGGGGGCCCGATGACGCGGCGTGGGTCGCGTGGCACACTGGCCAAACAGAAGAGGCTTGCCAAGTGGCAAACATTGACAGCTGGCTATGCCGGCACGCAGCCGACATGCTAGACTGCAAGTGCTTATCCAACAAATCGTGGGGCAACTCGCAGCTCCTGCCAGGAGCATGGGCAGCCGCGCATAACTCGAATAGCCACCCGCGAGCGCATCCGGCCACGAATTGCACGAAAAGCCACCCATGCTGATCAAAGCCCGGGCACTCGGATGCGCCTCACACAACAGCATCATCCTCGCATCCTCATCACAATCAGCCGCATCGACTTCCCGACGCCCCGACGCCGACGGCGTCGGTCGCTCCCCCGAGCAACGAGCGCCTCGGGGGCAACGATACCGCGCAGTTTAGCAGTAGATTGGGGCGCCCAGCGATCGCAGAAAACGGTGGGACCTCCGCGGCCGCGGCAGGCGCCTCTACAGGAACGCCGCTCAGCGGCTGTTCAGACCCGCAGCAGCACCGCCCCCAGCTGAGATGGGATGCGCAGCGCGGCGCAGACGCGCTTCAGACTATCCCCACCTACACCGCCCCCAGCAGGCCCACATTCAAGCAAAGGACCCCAAGACAGCCTTCGTCTCAGGGAGAGGGATGAAGGGATGAGGGGGGGGGGGGGGGGGGGGGGGGAAGGAGGGGGGGGGGGGAGGGAAAAGGAGGAGGAGGGAGGGGGAGGGGGGCTGGGCCCAGGGCACTCGAAGGGTTTATGCGTTTAGCTGGAGCATAGGGGCCCCCCCATCGCATCGTCGGGGGAGAGAGGGAGGGGGGGGAGAGCAGGAGAGGGAGGTGGAGGTGGGGGGAAGAGGAGGATGGAGGGTCGGTCGAGGGCCCGTCGAGGGCTCGAGGTCATTCGAGGTCGAGGTCCGCCGATCCGAACCTGCGGCGGCGGGCAGGCAGAGCGCCCGCGGTCCTCGAAGGAGGGCGGGGGGGGGGGCTCCGCCCGCTGCCCCCGCACAGGGGGGGGGCTGGCCGCCGACGCCGACGCCGACGCCGACCCCGACGACCCTGTCAGGACTCGCGCCTGCCTTTCGGCCTGCGCTGCCCAACCCCTCCCCTCCATGCCCTCTGGCGGACGCCATGCTGAGCTGCTTCCCCCCCCCCTGCCCTGCCCCTGCCCCCCCATTCCAACCTCCCTTCCCCCCCATCAGTCGTTGAGCCCTCTCCCCCTCCTCTCCCCCCCCCCCCTCCCCCCCCTCCTGACCCGTCGGGCCCCGTGGGCCCCCCGCTCTCGGCCCCCTGGCCCGCTCCTGATCCCTACCCCTCTCGAGGCTCCACAGGTCGAAGAGGGGCTCGCAGTTGTCAGCAGAGGGGCGTTTTTCTGCGGCGCTGCGCCGCAACTTGAGCAACGTGGCTGCCTGCGACCTCGGCGCCGTCTTGTTGGAAGATATCGGCGCGGCAAGTGTTCCAAGGCGGGCCCCGGGGCCCCGGGAACCCTCCGCCCCCGTCCGCCCCCCGCCTTGCCGCCCCGCCCCCCGCGGGTTGCGAGGCGAAGCAGAGGGTGGGCGGGGCGGGGGGCGGGGTGGGCGGGGGGGCGACGGGGGGGGGGGAGGGGCGATGGGGCAGGGATCAGGGATGAGGGGGCGAGGGGCGCGAGAGAGAGAGAGAGAGAGAGAGAGAGGGAGAGAGAGAGAGAGAGAGAGAGAGAGAGAGAGAGGGAGGGAGAGATCGGACAAGTAGGCGGACCAGGGTCCGTCCGCGAGGCGCACTGCGGTGCGACAACTCGCAAGCACTATTTGCGGCGGTGCAGCCTTAAGATACGAGGGCGGGCAACAAAACCCCCTCCCCCGGCGCAGTGCGACTGACGCTACAGACGGCGGACAGACGATGAAGATCTCACCTGACAGACCGCGTGAGGTAAAAGGCCCCAACAAGAAAGGCGACGTGCTGGCACGTGGCTAGGCGGCTAGGCGGACCGCCAGTTGGGCGCATGGCCGCTAAGCGGCGCGCAGTGACGGGGCACCCCCCGCCCCCACGCCCTGACACCGTGGACGCGGAGCCACACGTACACACGGGCAGGCAGAAAGGAGGAGATTAGCGCGGGGCACCAGGTGGAGCGCCGCGGAACGATGACAACATAGCTTGGATGTTGAGTGACGGCACGACACCATCGGGCGAGGTCGTGAGCAGCTCGGCGAAGGCTCGCCCAGCGCTGTGGAGGCGCTGGAGTAGAGGACCTTGACGAGCTTGGGCAGCGGCGAGGTCCGCGGCGAGAGCTAAGCACCTCTGCTGAAGGGCAGCCATAGCCAGTGACAGCTCGGTTTCACGGTCGGTGAGAGGTGGCTGCTCAGTGACATCCGCCGAGGATCTCGAGACAGAGGCGAGGTCCTCGGTACGCCTGTCCAGGTGGGCTAGCGGCGTGCGGGACCCTGAACGCTGACGTCCGTCACCGTTAAAAGGTGACTGGAGGGGCCGGCGCGACCCCAGGGCTGGAGCCGCTAGGGCCGCGCCCCGAGAGGTCAGGGGAGCCGCTTCCTCTCGCTCAGCAACGGAGGAAGCGTGGGTGGGGCACGAGGCCTGTCTGGTTTAGTACCCTGCGGGGGGGCTGAAGCCGCCCCCGCGGGTCGCTGACGATGGGGAGGCGGAGTGGTATGCGCGGTGGGACCAGTCGTGATGCCGTGCAAGGCCGCTGAGGTCGGTCGCGTAGAGGGTTGGTGACTCGGTGGGGCGGCATGGTCGGCAGCGTGTGGTGTCGGCGGTGCGTCCTCAATGCCACCCAATCCTCGGGGGGCACTCGGGTCGTGGTCGGCGTCTTGGCGGTGACCGATATCGTCGATGTGGGCGTTAACGCTCTTGGGGACGGCGTCGCAGTAGGGTTTGCGAGGTTTCCCGACGGGGCGGGGTTTTCGTTGGCTGGTCCGTCGTCCAAAGCGTCCGATCCCCCACCGAGGCTGAAAAGGTCATCGTCCTGCTCATCAGCGTCTTGAAAAGGAACGGCGTTGTCATGTGGGTGGGCTGACGCACTCAATGGCGGAGTCGGGGGCGCCGTGCGGGTGCCCGCCGGGGCAGGGTTGGCGCTGGCTGACTCGTCGCCCAGGAAGTCCAAAACTCCACCAAAGCCGAACGGGTCGTCCTCCTGTTCGTCGAATAACACCCGTTGGGCCTCGGCCCAGAGCTCGTCGGGGTTTTGTGGGATGTCTGGTCCAGCCGCGGGTGGAGCCTGGTCAGACAGCAGGGGATTTGGTTCCATTTTGTTTAGTTCTGCAGCTGTGAACCCAGCCCTGCGGTGTGGGAGAGGAAGTGTACGATGTCTCCGCTCGTAGATGGCAACGGCGACTCCATGGAGCACGGTCGCTTGGCGGTGTCGTGCTTTGGCAGCTTCAACAATGTCGTCTGGAAGGTTATGAGTACGTGCCGCCGCTGTGGCGAGGGCGTCAGCCTGACGATTGAACTCCTCCGCGATGGGCCCGATGAGCCCGAGGTCGATGCCCGTGTCGCCCTGGTGGCTAGCGACTTTCTCTACGCGGAACATGTTTGGCTTGGCCATGACACATCGGTGGACCTTTTCCCAGAACTCCACGTGCGTGCCCTGCGGAGGTGAGTGTCCGTCGATGATCCTTTGGAAGCCGTCGACCACCGCCTGGTTGTCCACGAAGACGTGTACGGGCCGTTCAGCACATGCCGTGAGGTGGACAATGGCGAGGGTCTCCGCAAGCTGTGCGTTCTGCGTGATGCCGTGAACGCGCGAACTGTAGTTCATGCGGTGGTCGATGCCGTAGTAGACGCCGTAGCCCGCTCTTGCAAGCAAAGGGATGGCTTGGTTGGTGCATGCACCGTCCGTGGCAGCGTAGACCCATGTCCAACCAGTGTCGTGGTCAAGGTAAGTGGTGTAGGAGTCCTGGGCTGAAGCCGCAGGATCTCCCTCAGGCGGGGGCCGCGGCATGGGTTGAGGTAGCGGGTCCCTCGCGAGGTCGGCTTGCAGATCGAGGAGGGCTGGGTCCTCATCGAAGAGCCCGCAATGTCTTGTGTGCGGAGGAAGACGGGCCCACTGCTCGTCACTGATGAGGGTGGTGAGAGGGACTCTTTCACGGGCCCAGCACTTGCAGTCACGCACAGTGTGCTCCTGAGTTTCCTCTTCCTCATCACAGTAACGGCAAATAGGGCTGGGATCAGCGGACGTATTTGATCGAGAACGTCGCTGTTGGGTGTGGTCCCCGCCCGACAGGTAGTTTAAGAGGAGCGCCAGCTGCCATGCGTTGCATTTGGCAGCTCCTTTGGTGCGGGCGAGCCACGTGCTGGCGAAAAGGTCGAGGCCCTGTCTGACCGAAGCTAGGTGTCCAAGGTCATGACGCCGTGGCTTGATTTTTCTCAGAAAGGCTCTGCGTTGCGAGGCGCGCAGCATGTGAAGGAAGGCGTTTTGGGGAAGGTTCAGCCAACTGATCTGACAGCCCCAGTCGTCGTACATGGTGCCAAATGTGGGCCAAGTCCAACGGAGCTGCTGAAGCGTCTGAACAAGTCGTCCAACAGGTCCTCCGCCAAAAAGGGTCTGGACATGGTGTGGGAGATCCCTGACGAGGCCGCAGAGAGTGGCGTCGCGGTTGACCTGTCGCCGCAGGCACAGGAAGACTTCACGCTGCATAATGGCGTCAATCTCCAGGGCGTGCCCTGGGACGCACACGGCCATGAGAGTCCAAAACTCGACCCACCTGTTTCCCTTGGGGCGGATAGCCGCCTTAAGGGCATGGTTGTAGGCAGTTTTGACGGGGCCTGATGGGGCTTGGATGTCAGTGCCCGTGGTACAGACGCTGGCAGCAAGGGAGCGGGCGTGCCGCGCCTTAATACGCATCGGAGATGGGAGCTTGCCAATACGCGGCAGGCGACTAGTCGCCCTGCGAACACGGGCGTCAGCGGTGGCCGTGAGGTTGAGCGCGGCTGGAGCCGGCGCTGCCTCGGCGTTGATGTAACTTCCGACGAGCTTGAAGGAGTCGACCACGCGTAAGGGCCGTTCCGCCAAGGTGAGCTGGGTAACGGCGGTGTGAAGCTCGTCAGTAAGCGCCCACCCCGCCACTTTTCCAGGATGAATGCGTTGACCAGAAAATCGATCAAACTTGGCGGTTTCATCAAGAGATTTCTGCAACTCGGGCGCGGCGTGGGTAGTGGAGTTGCTGTCGTCAACAAAAGTAGTGCTGAGTGACCGCGGCACGTAACGATGCTGTCTCTTGGTCCAGACGCACATGAGCAGCTTAATGTCGTCCAGGGACCAAGAGCTTCCCTGGAGGTGACCGTTTGTCCTGGCCAGTTCCTTAGAGTACGCACCGTTCATGCGGATGTAACGTTTGTGGCGCCTGTAGAAGTTTCTGCGGACAGTAACGATGTCTTGGGGACACCCCGCGTGAAGCGCGAGGTTAAGGCATATGTCCGTGATGAGATAGTCGAAACACTTCTGACGGTCCAGGGCAGCTCCAGCCAAGGGAAGGAGAAGGGCTCTGGCGTGTTCGATGCGAAGGGCGAGAGAAGTGCTGACGTCCCCAATGGTAGCTTTGGGAACAGCGCCAAAACTCGTGGCGTGGGTCCATCCTTTCCGCCAGTCCGTGAGGCTGCGGTAAGCTGGTGCTTCCCACGCGTACATCCAAACGGAAAGCACCGAGAGAAGTCGTTGGTCCGTTGGGAGTTCGCCTCGGCCTTTTCGGAGGCACGGGTTTGGGACGTGGAGGAGGGGTTCTGGGATGGTGCCAGTGCGTTGCATAGCTCGTAGAACGCTGGCGAAGAGGCGAAGAATGTCGTCGGGAAGCTCCTTTGCCTCCTTAGTAGTCCAACCGTCCAGACCCCCCGCGCGTCTCGGTGAACGGGTGCGAATGAAGTGGATGAGTTGGTCGTCGGTGAGGTGGAAAGGGGTAGCTGGTGATGGCGTAGGCAGCTCCTGTCGGTACTCGTCGTAGAAGTCGGCCCACGTCGGCATGGCTTCGGCATCATGTCCCGCACGTGCGCGGTACCTGCCCAAGATGGGCTCCCAGGTGTCGACCATGAGCTTCAGCATGTCCTTGATGTTAGCAACAATGGCGTTGGCAGGGAGGATGTCGGGGACTTGCGCAGGTGGTGGTTCACGGGTGTGGTCTTCGTCGCTGTCCGTGTCGGGCGAACTACCGTCGCCGGGGCTGAAGCCGCCAGCTTCGGTGTCAGCGTCGCTGTCGTCCGTGCAAGCTTCGTCAGGTTTGAAGGCGTTGGTGTCGCAGTGGAATTGCGTATCGTCAGGAGTGGTAGGTGTGCGGAGATACGCCGTGGGCGAGCTATCAGCAGCTCGTGCGTATATGGCCGCCTTTCGCCCGCTTGGCTCACGGACGCCCTCGGCCCATATCCTGATGCGTTCCGCCTTGGCACGGTTCGCGCGTCGCGCCAGCTCTAAGTCGAGATGTTGGATCAAAACGTCAAGGTGCTCCCCGTGCGGCACTGGCTCGTCTGGGGCCCAGGCCTCGGGGAATTCCAGGAGAACCGTGGGGCGCAGCTTGTGGCATAAGAGGCGGGCCGCGGCCCACGTGCAGTCGATGCGCTGCGCGAGGTACGGCGGGATAGCACGGCAATCTAGATGGTGGTGCTGTCCGATGAAACGGAGCTCGCAGAGTTGCCGATGGAGCTTGCGCAGTCGGTTCATGTGAATCGTGGAAGCTCCGTAGGTGGGGAACGCGCGGGGGACAACCGGTCGATCCTCGAACGTAGGCGTGAGCCCGTGCATGGTGGGGGGCTTCTTTTTTGGTTGGTGGGGCGGTGGAGGTGGCAGATCGCGTAGACGGGTGAGATGGTACTCATGACTGGCCTCGTTAGCCAGGGTGAACATGCGCTCCACGTCGTCTCGTGCGTCGGCCTGCTCCATGCGGTCCTGGTACCGCCCAGCGATGAGGGTCCCAAGTGCTTGCAGCTCGTGCCCCTCATGAACTCCATCGTCGGGCGGGTAGGGCGTAGGGGCAAGAAGACGTCGGGCCGTATGGTCGAGGCGACTGAGGTCAAGCGTGACCTGCAGGCCAACGTGAGACTTCGCAGGCAAGTCGCGAAGGTAGCAGAAGTCGGTGACAAGGGATCGCGCCGCCTGGTTGGCAATGATATAATCGATGCGCGAAGTGCGGGGGCACTTGGTGACGCGGTCCCAATCAGGGATATTGCCATAGGTGTGCATGGTGTGGTCTGGTGTGCCCTCAGCGACGTTGGACCATCCGTGCTGCAACATGTGCAGAAGGTGTGGATTGTCGTCAATGTTCGTGTTGGCGTCCATGCAGATGAAGTAGGGTGCTGAGCCGACCCTAGCGGCGGCACAGTCAGCGAGCCGAAAGAGAGCTGTGCTGTCTCCTCCAGCAATCCCGTAAAGGCTCGCTATGTAGATCCCCGCGGGCCCATGGTTATTTCGTCGCCGCCTACGGCGGTGTTGAGTGCAGAGTGGGAGAAAGACCTCATGCCATCTTTTCTTGGCCTTGAGGGCGGCGATACAGGGCGCATTGTCGTCGACAGTGGAGTCGACGATGGCATCCTTAGAGAGAATGGCGACCCCTCCCGAGGCGCCAGTGTTGCCCACAACGGTGTGATCAGTGCCGCCGTGGGCAGCTCTGCGCTGGGCTCGCGCCAGATCAAGGTCAGGCCCAAGACTGGCGTGGTATCCACCGTGGAGAGGATTGGCGGCGCTGGTAGCGATGGCTTGCCTAGTCGGCTTGGCATGTCGGGTCTCCTGCAGTGCTATGACAGCGGCGTTGTGGTCGACACCAAGGGCGGTGATGGTTGGCCAGTTCGCTGAGAGACTGGTGATGTTAAGGCTGACGAGGTGTATGGAGCGACCTGGCCCGTCTCCATCGGTGGAACTGGGGTTTGCGCGCCCCGCACGGTGAAGGTCAGCTTGGCCCTCGCCCCAGTAGGAGGCTTGGCCACAGTAGGAGCTCATGGCGTTACTATGGGCTAGCTTGATCGGGGCTGAAGCCGCCGTCAGGCCATCCATATAGGCGGGACACGGTCGGCACTGCGCCGGGGGGGGTTCATAAATATTAGTAAAAAAAAAAGTCACGAAAATTCCTCCTCACTCCTGTACTATAGGGGACGAGGGGAGGAGAAGTGAGACGGCAGCAGTGGGAGAGGGAGGCGACTCCTCGATCCATCCTGCCGAACACAAAGACAAAAGCGAGACAGCGGCGGCGGCCAGGCGCGGCGGCGGCACAACGCACGCGCATGTACTGCGCACGCGCCACCGCTGGTCCCTCCTGCGGTGACACGCCCGCCCCGTCAGTGTCTTGATGAGCAGCATCTGGTGGAACGGCTCCAGCAGCACGATCGGAGGCCTGACGCTGGGCCTCGTCCATGCCCGCTGCCGTGAGGCCCACGTTGCGGACAGGGCTGATTCCCCGCGGGGCCGCAGCTGCCGCGGCAGCAGCCGAGGTGGCGGGGGCACCGCCCCGACTCTGAGGTGAGAGCGGTGAGCCCCCGCCAAAACCCGCCACAAGGTTCTTGACACGGTACTTGTTCTTGAACGGGTCGAAGGTTGGCGCCTCGTCGATGGGGACGATCACGCGGGTGAGCAGCTGCGGCTCGTGGTCCGTGGACGGCGTCGGCTCGAGGTCGACCTGGCTAGGGTCGATGACGCTGGCTCCGAAGCGTGGCACCACTTCGGGGGGTCGGCCATCGGCCTGAGTCTCGCGAGGCGGCGAGCTCGTGGAGCTCCCTGGGGCCTTGCGTGAACTGTGGCGGCTGCAGGTCCTGCTGCGCGGGACGCGCCCGCCCGTGTGACGGTCGCGTGGCGAAGTCGCCTGGGCATTAGCGCGCTCAGAATCCGCCCTGCTCGGGGATCGGATCGGCGCCGCGCAGGGTGATGGGCTGGGCTGGCGAGAGGCGCTTGTGCCGCCTTCCGCCGTGGCTGTGGCCTGGTCGGGGTCGGCCGCGTCTGGGCGGGGGCTGACGTGGTGGGCGCTTCCCTCGCTGTGCCTCGGGGAGGCGCTGCGATGCGCCTGGATGCGCGTGAGGACGAGCGGGGTGAGCGGCTGCCTCTCCCGCACAGGTGGGGCAGGTTTGGCCTGGGCAGGGCGCAGTGCTGCAGCTACGTTTGGCGGGGGCGTGTGCTGGCGCGGTTGCCAAGCGCGCACGTTCGCATCGCGCCATCCTTCGGGGCGCCCAGCCCTGCCACGGTTTGTTGCAGCCCCCTGGGCTGAAGCCGCAGGGGTTATCACTGCAGGCTGGTTGCTGGAGGGGCCCTCATGTCGGCCTGAGTAAAGGCCCCAGGCGCGCGTGGACCCTGGCACTGGCGAGGTGGCCCTTAGGGCATGTAGGGGTGCACGCGAGTAGCCGATGGCCGCTGGGTGAACCCTGGCGTTGGGGGCTTGGCCGTAGCTGGAGGCGGCTGCTCCAGCAGCCGCAGGCATGGCACCTATGGGACCACGGTGGTAGGCGGCAACCCCGTCGTAGGCCGTGTTACCGCCTGTCGGGACTCGCGCAGGGGAGCGGTAGCGTGGTGTGCCCTGCTGTCCTGCGTCGCGTTGGTCCCGCTGCTGAATGCGCTGCTGGTGCTGTTGGTGACGCTGCCAGTCGGCTCTCGAGAGGGGACGGGTGTCGGGGAGGATGGTGGGCACGTCGGGCCGCTGCCAGCCCCGATAGACGTGCTCGAAGGCGTGGTCAGGGTAGGTCCCCCCTACGGGTGAGTATCGTCGCACATGCTCCGTGTAGTCGATGTTCTGCGGCTCTGAGATCGCCGTAATGTTGATGGCCCGCTGGTGCGCTGGTCCATAGAGGCAGAAACTACCACGGTTGCTGCGGTCGTGGTTTAGCTCAGCTTCGGTCGTGGCACGGCTCACCATGGCGTCACAGAGTCGCATATCGTAGTCGAGAGCTTGAGGCCCAGGACCACCCTCGGCGTCCCAGTACAGTACCACATCTCGCCAGCGGGTGCGGGTCATGTGGGTGCGCTCGGCGATCAACTCGCAGACGGTCCTGACCGTGACACGATCCCTGTACATGTTGGTAATGGCTAGGGAGAAGGGTCGGCGGACCGTCTTGTTGAAGGTGAGTTCCTCCTTGAGGGCCTGATGGGGGCTGAAGAGCACATAGCCTTCCCTCCAAAGCGGTTGGTCGGGGGAAGGTTCTTCGGGCATCCCCGTTCCTGTGAATCCAGGTGGCCGCGTTGTGCCGTCAGGCAATCCCTGCCTGGGGACGCGCCGCGGCTGTGGTGGGAGGTACCATTGGCCCTGGTAGCCAACTTGCCCTGGTTGTGGAGGTTCTCCCCCGGGGCCTGAAGGCGCTCGGGGGGGTTCCTTGAGGTCGTGGAGGGCTGGCGCGTTGCCGAATTGGCGGGCAAGGATGTGCGGCGGCATCCCTGTGGCACGGACGTCGAGCTGGTTGTGTGGCCTGGGGGGGTGGGGACACCTGCTGGACAGGCAGCATGTGTCGGAGTCCCTCTTATTGGTGCTGTATGCACACGTCCAACTGTTGCACGAGTAGTCCGTGGACCAGTCCATAAGTGTACGCAGTCCGCTGCGGCCGCAGTCTGGGCACGTTGGTTGGCCCGAGGTGCCAAGCTGTGTGTTGCGGCGAGCCGCGCAATATTGGCAGCATTGGAATCGACACTGTAGGCAAGACCAGCGTCCTGGTAAAGGCGGTAGCGCATGCTCGTTTGTGCCTGGGTCGTCTGGGTGGGGTCTCGGGCGATCCCACAAGGGCCAGACGTCAGCAAACCAGGATTGGCCTGTAGTGCGGACTACCTCGGCGGGGAGGCGTGCGTCCTCGGCATGGCACCTGATCCACTGGGGCCCCATATCCGCTGGTACCATGACGGTGCGCCAGGAGTCGTCCCCCTTAACGTGGACTTGGGTCGGTGCCCAGAGCTTAGTAGTGGTGTCGCCGTGATCATGATGGAGGATGACCCAGCCGTCACGCCCGTCCACCGTAGGGTCAATGACGCGGTAGCCCATGACTGTCGTCCCCCACGGTAAGTAGGCGCCATCGTGGTGATCACCAGGGTCGAGCCAGACCTCGATGCCAGGGGCGTTGACACGGGACCGCACATCACGCACGTGGTAGGCGAGGACGTGGTAGGCAGTCGGCTCCTCCTCCGTCACAATGTGCTCCCACGTCTCGATGCCGCTGTTGTCGGAGGTGGAGTTCCCGTCGCTCTGTCGTGACGAGCGAGAGGCAGATCGTCGCGCACGGGCGCGGCCTCGGGCGAGGGCGGCGGCCGCGCTGATGAGGGATGGCGTACGGCGTTCGTCGACTCCAGATGACGTCGATGAGGGGTCTGGACTGTGGGCTAAGGCTGTGCCTGACTTGTGCGTGCGTGGTGGGTCCGACGCGGCCCCAGGGCTGGAGCCGCTGGGGCGCGACCCGTGTGCGTCAGGTTGCCCCCGCACGGGGACAGCTTGCAAGCCCGTGTACACCAGGTCGATGAGTGGTTTCGGGTCCAGCTGGAGTATGTGGAGCGAGACGCGTGGTCGAGGCTGATTAGGGTCGTCCCTGGTGGCTGCTTCCGTGTCGTAGTGCTGTTTGGCCCATGCTCGCGCCGCTTCTGGCGAGTATAGCGCCTGCGGTGGTGGCCATGCTGCCGCGATGGTTGATCTGCGCCTAGTGCTAGCTTCCTGGTCGTGAGCTTCAGCCGCCTCACGAAGATCTGGATGATCGTAGCCAGCAATGTGGAGGGCGTGCGCGCAGTCACCCATGCCATAGGCGTGTGGAAGGGCACGGCACCTGGAAGCAGCTTCTGTGGGGGCACACCAGTCCATGCGGATGAGGAGGCTCAGGACCCGAGGGTAAATGAGGCGCGCTCCGTGGGCCTCCCCTTTCACGTAGTTGTGCCTGTTTTCCCCGCGCGGTGGTTGGGTGGCTTCGCACATCCAGAGTGCGATGGGTCCCCACGCGAGGGTGTCGTCTTCGAGACTGTAGGGCGGGTGGGGCGGTATCGCGTACCACGCGGCCAGCGAAGGGTGCACGCTCACGTACGTGCGGCCAACGTTGGGCCAGTTCGACCCTTCGCTTCACGGCGGGGGCCTGGCAAGAGGTGCCCTCCACAGGCAGCAAGACGGGCCGCAAGGTCGCCGCGGGTCCATGCCAGAAAACAGTGGGCGCGTCGGTGGTGGGTTGACGGAGGTCCCACGTGAGGTATGGGAAAATTGTCTCGCCCGGGTTGCCGCCCGAGTCTTCCAGCACCCAAGTGAGGCGGTTCGGTGGCCTCTGCATGATGTCCGTCCACGGCCCCAGCACTTGGAGTGTTGGGTCGTGAGTGAATCGAGGGTGGTCGTGGAGTCGTAGAGCGTCTTTGATGTCCTCAGTGGACACGCCACTGTTCCCTAGCGCGAAGCCGTTTTGGTACAGGGCGTTAAGTATGCTCTTCGGCGGCTCGGGGACCGCTGGGTCACGCTGGATGGTGTTGCGTGGGTTGCGTGTCGGTGGCTTGAGGGCAGTGTAAGGCGTACCAGGGCCTGAAGGCGCCTGGGGCCTGTCAGGTGATGCATAGCGTGCCCGCCGTCGTGGTGGTTGGGTGTCCGCGTCGGGGGAGGAACCACGAGCGTCAGCATGTCGGAAGATGGACCACGGGCTGCCATGGGTGCGTTCTCTCGTTTCCCTTGGCTCGGTGTCGCTACCGTGTGCTGTGGCATCCTCGTTGGTCGGTAGGTTACCGAATGTCGTGCCGTTCTTGGAGCCGTCTCGTGGCGTCGGGCTGGTCGATCTTGGTGTGACAGACGAGGCTCGCGATACGGCGGCTGTGACTTCAGCGATGGCGGCGGTAGTGGCGGTGGTGACGTCGGCGACTGCGGCGGCAACAGCTGCGGCGTAGTGTTCCTGTAGCAGCGGATGTCGGAGTGCGTGCACCTGCTGGTCGTCGTGTTCGTCGGCGAGCGTGCACGGCATTTTGTGTGTGGCCTCGTCCTTCGGCTTCCTGCTCGGTTGGCAACAGCGGAGGCACCAGTGGGCAGTGGATGAGTCCAGGGCCCGCGCACATATGCGGGCGCCTACGTGTCCGACAGCTCCCTGGGCAAGGAGTTTGGCACCGACGAGTAGAAGACCACACACAACTCCACCCGTGGCTATGGCCCCTAGCTTGCCGCTGGCCCATTTAAGGACGCCCCCGAAGCCGCTCCCGACTGCAGTGGCTCCGCCCGAGACACCATCTCTGAGTTTGTCGCTGGTCCATTTGAGAGTGGCCCTCAATGTGGACGTGACATAGTATGTCGTTTTGCGTCGGAATATAGTGGACACCGATGGGCCTGGTGCGGTCGCTTGGCGTCGTCGTCGTTGTCGGTAGCTGGGGTCTCGGCTCGGGGTCGGCAAGTATCCATCGATCTGGTCCTTGTACGGCATTGCTATCGCGATGGCGTACGTGGCCACCAGGAGGCAGATGAGGCAGCCACAATGTCGTGATGCCGCTGAGCTGTGCTGGGGCTCGTGGGGACCGCTGGCATCTGGGTGTTCATCATCGATGGGGTCGTTGTCGATGTCGGCCTGCCAGTGGTCGATGGCACTGGGGTTGGAGTCAGTCACGTTGTCACCTCCTGCGGTCTGGGGATGTCCAGGTCTAGCCAGTGGTGCAGCGGGGCTGAAGCCGCCACTGCACGGCCTGGCATGAGCTGGCGAGGCAGTGGAATGACTAGTCACATCAGCGGCAGTGACGCCTTCAGCGTCGTTAGGCCGCGCAGAAGAGTCGGCCTGATCTGAGGTGTGGGGCGCACTGCGTTGCCACGGGGCGAGCCCAGAGTGAGGCTCACCGTCGCGGTCGCGCTGAGCCGAGTCGCCTGATGGTATCGTGCCGTCTCGATCCTGGATATCGATGTCGTCCTGGCTATCCTCCGACGCGTGGAACGAGTCCATGGATGTATTGCCGATATCGCTGGCCGCGATGTGCTGGAGCAGCCATGATACGGGATCTTCTGCGGCCTGATCGGTGCCGTCCGTCGGCGCCGCAGCGAGCTCCGCCTCGACGAGCGGCAGCATGTCTGGCGGTTGGTGCAGGATAACATCAGCGAGGTACGCCATGGCGTCATGGTCGGGTGGAGGGAGACCTCTTGGCAGCAGAGCATGGGCCCGTGAGAGGTATGGCGGCAAAGGTGCCATGAAAGCCTCAGGGCCAACGAGCGTGGCACGAGCGCCCTGGTACTCCAGAAGGAGGCCGAAATAGCGGGTGGCGTACTCGCGGCTGCTCTGGATCCGAGTGAGGTTGCGGTTGATGCGCTGCCTGTCGGGGCCCGCTCTGTGCCAGATGTCCTCGCACATGTCGACCGCGGTGCGATGACGCAGGGCGTCGGTGGTGTC
The DNA here is from genome assembly GCA_963575745.1 of Prorocentrum cordatum. Lineage (NCBI taxonomy): Eukaryota > Dinophyceae > Prorocentrales > Prorocentraceae > Prorocentrum > Prorocentrum cordatum. Next base: position 1,238,081 of record CAUYUJ010020726.1, on the reverse strand, counting down.
CTCGGACGCCTCAAGGAAGAGGTGATCGTACTGTGGCAGATGGAGCGTCGCCAGGATGTACGGGACGCAGTCCTCGAGCCATGCCCAGAACATGTCCTGGTTATCCTCACCTGGTGCCCACGCCGCAGCACACGGTATGAGCCGGGCGCGGATCATCATCAGGTGCCAGAAAGCAGGGTCTTCCTCGGGTTCGCCCCTATCTCGCATGGGAGTGGTGGGACCCGTAGGGCAATAGCGGGGCACAGCAGCGGGGCTGAAGCCGCCACTGTGTGCCTGGCCAATACTGCACGGACTCGCGGCAGCGGTGCCGTTGACGATCGGGTCCAAGATGGTGCAGTGATCGTACTTGTAGATGCTGTCATCGTAGAGGTAGAAAAGGGACGCACGCTCGACGTGCTGCAGAAGAAACCCACCTCCATGCTGGGGCGCACCGCCTGAAGACGGGTGTGCTCCAGCGAGCGAGGGGAGGGCCAGGCTGAAAGCAAAGCGCCGCATGATGGCGAGGCCTGGCAGGCGGCGCGAGCGATGAGCCAAAAGCTGCATGTCGGCACGCATCTTTAGGTACCCCTGCATGTTCATGTACATTGCAACAAACACACCCACAGCAAGATGACAGGTGTCCCTACACCAGGTAGCTTGCTCGTGCTGCTGCCAAAGATGACATGATATAGCAAGGAGGATGTACGACGAGAAGTGAGAAGGGATGCCTCTGAAGGCGCTTCCTCGGAGGGCCGAGGCGGGCCCTCTGAGGCACCTTCAATAGGGTTCCTGTGTGGCCCGCCCTTTGTCTTTGCCTTTGTCAGCCCCTGGGGGCCCCGTCCCTGGGGTGACCTGGCCTGGCTGGTCGATCCACCCGCAGACAGCCACGGGGTCGGCAACTGGTGCAGCTTCCTCCTTTTGGGTATCGAGGGTGGCCACCTGGGGCAGGTGGATGGTACCCCCCGTGAGGTGCCCGAGGAGGGCCTGGATGTCGCCGCGCAGTGCAGCAGCTTCGGTAGTTGCCGTCTGTTGCTGAGTGACGACGGTGGCAAGCCCTCGTTCCAAGCCTGCAACGTGCTCCGTGAGTGTGGCCTGGGATGAGAGAACGCCCGCAAGCTGGACCTGCATGTTGTCCACCGTGTTGGCACGCAGCTCGTGCTGTTGTTCCATGTGTTGGATGCGGGTCGTAGCGGCATCTGACAGTTTAGGGGCCGTAGCGAAGCGTTCGCCGAGGGTGTTCGGTTCGCGCGATGCCACGCTGACTTCATCCTCTGATGAGAGGATCTCGACGTCGCCTGGTACCTCAGCGGCTGCGTCAGCGTGCCCTTCCGTGTGGCCCCCACCTTCGGCCGCCCCCGTGCCAGGTTGCGGGTCATGCCCGTCCCCACCTGGTCCTTGGACGGCCGTCAGCTCGGCAGCTCCATCCGTGCCGTGCGGGGGTGCAGAGGAGCTGCGGCCTGGAGCGCCGTGTGATCTTGCGTGCGGCGTGGCGTCGCGTTTCCCGCTGGAGGATCGGTGGCGCTTGGCTAAAGGCTCCCCCTTGGGGATCGGGAGCGGTGCGACGCCCTTGCCTTTGGGCGTGGCAGTCATGAGGTCGTGGAGGTAGGGGCTTTGGGCCGCTTTGGTTAAGAGTGTGCCCGTGGCGGGGCTGAAGCCGCCACCACGGGCGGGCGGCGTCACAGGCTCTGTGATAGTGGTAGGGGTGACAATGGTAACGTTGTCCCTCTTCTGCACGACCTCAGCCAACGGGGCCTCGGTGATGCTCCACGGGATGGGGCACCCTGCGACCTGTACCGTATATGTGGGTGGGGGACGATGAGCGCGCACTAAGGCAAACTGCGCCGAAGTGGCTGGGTCCCAGGCGGTGGGGTAGACCTCACAGTCCCATTTGACGGACGGGCCCGTGAGAGTCTTGGCAAGCTGAGTCAGCGTGGCATGGCGTGCCGCAATGCCCGTGATGCGGTATAGCGTCTTGGCGAGAGTGGCTTCGCAGCCACGGATGCTGACGGCAGCGGCCTTGGCGGCGTCTGACCACGTGCAACACGGATCCCCAATAAGCCTGACTTGCCGTGTCTGACGACTCCTAGGGCTTTGAAGTCCACCGACTTCTGGAACGCCTCTGCCATCGTGATGGGCTGGTCCTCGGGGAACCACACGGTCTGGTACTTGTCTGCCGTGTGCTCGTCCGCACCTACGTTGCTGAGGTCGTAGGTGGCGCCGAGTTGCCCCGAACCCGCCAAGACCTTGTCAACTGCTTGAAGACTGACGCCGAAAGTGGCAGCCAGGGACCTTTTTCCGACGCCAGATCCGTACCTGCCTAGACTTTTGCAGGGTTCGAGGATAGTGACGGCGTTAAAGTTGCCGTGGAAAAGGGCCTTGAAGGTGTCCTGCAGCTGACTGTCGAGCTCCTGGCGGCGAGCGTCTTTCTTAGACTCCCTGTGCTTTTGGTTTTTGCGCGCCTTGTCCTGTGGAGCGGAATCCCCTCGGAAAGGACCCTTGGCGCGTGGACCACCGTTCACGGGGGCGCCTCCCGAAAACTGATCCTCGAAGGCCTGATGCATGGAGGGGACTGCGGCGATGGCTTCGGTTTCATGTCTGGTCACCCGAATCCAGCATACGTGGTCGGCAGGATCAATGGTGGCGACGGCTACTTTTTCCGTGCAGGCGACTTCCTTGGTGCCCAGCTGGTACACGGTCACGGGGACGTGCGTGTGAACCACATTGGGCGCCTTGGGGTGGCGCTTCAGCACGGGGACGGCGAGCTCGGTGCCGACGTAGTTGTCGTTTTTTGGGCCATGACAGCGATCGCGAGCTGACCCGTGGTACGCTTACCCTGCTCGAGATGGTGCTGCAGCAGCCGCTCGCCACTCTCGTAGTCGTGGAGGCTGATGCTGGGCTAGTACGTCTTGCCGTCGTCGAGTGATGTGGGTTCGGCCAGGACTGGGACCTTCCAGAAGGCCGGGTCCAAGGCAATAAATTTGGCGTCCGCAGCCTGAATACGTGCGGACGCAGCTGGTGGATAGGATGTGTCACCACCATTGCGCTTAGGCTTGCTGCGCTGGTGGTGATCCAGCGTGTAGCTGATCTGGTTGGCGGCACACATGCGAATCAAGGCACTGCCGAGCTTCTTGGTGTTGGTCTTGTGCATGTCGTACGTGCCTGCAGCTCGTCCGCGTTCAGCTCGGCGAGCCCGTTGTATGCGGCTGTGGGGCGGTCAGACCCCGCTTGCTTGAAGGCTGCAATGCAGTCCTGTTTGCGTTTGAGGAGGGATCCTTCAGCTGCAGGACGTGAGCTCGGCGGCTGCTTGGAAGAGCGACGGCGCTCCGGCTTGGCGGGGGCCATTGCGGCGGGCGCTCTGGTGGGAGGGAAGAGGTGACGCGAATCAGTAGGGTCCTGCTGGGACCCCTCCGGTCTCGCGAGGCCTGGGAGTCTGGCTCCGAGGCGGGGCGCTTCGCGTCGCGGCTGCGGTCTGAGTGCTGGGCACTCTCGAGCCGAACCTTATAGAGAGAGCAGAATAGTAGAGAGGAAGAGAGAGAGAGAGAGAGAGAGAGAGAGAGTGGACGAGAGAGAGAGAGAGAGAGAGAGAGAGAGAGAGAGAGAGAGAGAGAGAGAGGAGAGAGAGAAAGAGAGAGAGAGGGAGCGAGAGAGAGAGAGAGAAGAGAGAGAGCGATATGGAGGAGAGAATAGGGAGAGAGGAGAGAAGAGATAAGAGAAAAAGGAGAGAGAGAGAGAGTGAGAGAGGAGAGAGAGGGAGGGGGAGGAGGGGGGGGGCGGGGGGGCGAGGAGAGGAGAGAGAGAGAGAGAGAGAGAGAGAGAGAGAGGAGAGAGAGAGAGAGAGAGAGAGAGAGAAAGAGACACATGAAAGGAGAGAGAGAGAGAGAGAGAGAGAGAGAGAGAGAGAGGAACAGAGAGAGAGATAGAGAGAGAGAGAGAGAGATGGAGAGAGGGAGATAAAGAAAGCCCGCAGTTTCGCAGTTGGCCCATGTCGGGTGCCCATGCAGGATCTTGGAGACGCAGCCAGACTGCATTGCAGACAGGCAGCGTCTCCAAGACGGCCCAGGATGGCGATGTTACAGATGGCAGACGGGGAGGCGACTCGGAGGCGACAACGATAGGGGGAGCGGTGCACGTGAGAGTGAGATATATATACACATATAGATAGAGAGAGAGGGGGAGAGGGAGAGAGAAAGAGAGAGAGAGAGAGAGAGAGAGAGAGAGAGAGAGAGAGAGGGAGAGAGAGAGAGAGAGAGAGAGAGAGAGAAACAGAGAGAGAGAGAGAGAAACAGAGAGGGAGTATGCGTGCGTATACTGGGCGCCCGCCCAGGTGGGAGAGGTCTCTTGGCTCTGCGCTGGTTGCCTCGTCCAGGGCGTTCCATGCTGATATGAATGATTTCTTGGCCAGTACCTCGCCCGCCGTGCCCGGGTCGGGTTTCTCTGTGCACGCGGCAGGGCATTTCTTCAGGTCCGACGCCACCAATAGTGCGGTGTGGCAGAGATCAAAGCTGCACACCACTCAGCTCATCAGCTCGTTCGTGTCCGACCCTGTGCTCGCGTCCACGTACGGCAGTGACGGGAGAGTCTAAGTTCTGGGAGGCAGTTGTTACGCGTTCAATGTTTCCAGATTTGCAGCGGGTGTTCGACGCGTCTTTCGTCGGCACTTTCTCGCTTGCTCCACAAGCAGCTGCAGTCTCTCGGCGTGTCCTGGGGCGATCGTCGCGAGGCAGCGCCCCCGCGCTTTCCGCGCGCGACGTGGTGGGCGTACACGTCGGACGGGGGCCCTGACCAGACGACGTTCAAGAGAGGATTGGCGTTGGAGCTTGCGAATTCACCATATGATTTGTTCCTTGGGATGTTCTGTGTTCTACACGCCAACGCGCTCATCACGAAGTCCGGGCTCAATCTATGCGATGTTTGGTTGAAAAGGTTGAAACGGAAGTGGTTGCATTTCTCATCCCTTGCGAAGCTGACCCACTTGTGGAGGGATAACGCGGCCAAAGTCATGATCAGGTGGGAGAAGCTCTGGGGTTCGCCGTCTGCCGTCGCGCACGCCAAGTCGCTGATCCCCAGGTGCATTTCGGGCAGGTGGCTCAGCGTGCATGAGACAGAGAGGCGGTTGACGTCCAATGGGCCACGTTCGAACGTAAATGATATGACATGATGACATGAGATATAACGGATATGGCACGGGGGGCGAGGGAGGTGACGAGGAGGTGAGGAGGCGAGGAGAGCAAGGGGGCAAGCGAGGAGGGAGGGCGCATGGGGGCGGAGGGCAAGCGGGGGCAGCGCCCCCCCCCCCCCTCCTCGACCCCACCTCTCCTCCTTTCCATCCTCTCCTCCTCTCTCCTCCCCTCCTCTCCCCCCGTTGGTCGTGCTCGTGCGCTCGTGCGCTCTTGCGTCGCCCCCCTGCCCATCGTCCCGTCACTGCAGGTCTACCTGAGGGTCTATGGGGTCTGGGGACTGGGTCTTAGGGTCTTAGGGTCTTAGTTAGGTCTAGGGCCCGTGGGCCGCTTGCTTAAATTTGAGTACGATAATTTCTTATGGTGTCAACTCTGGGCTTTCGGGCCTCTCGGGCCTCTTTGCTTAGCTTGTGGCGAGCCACCCTGGGCGCCGCTCGCTCGCCTTCTCGATTGCTCGGCGTCTCGAGGTCGAGCCCCCCCCCGCTAGGTCGTGTGGCGAGGGCGGGCTCGAGAGCAAATTCAATCTGGTCATGCTCGGGAACCCTGGCGGCATCTTGATCCCTCGGAGCGAGCAGGAGGCGCCCGCGATCGCAGACAAGGAGGCGGATGGGACAGTAGAGTTGCAAGTGGAGGAGATGAAGGCACATACGGCAAAAATGGGCAAATGGAGAACTGATTGCAGGAACACAATCTCCGACCCGATATTCTGGTTTGTTGTTAACGTTATGAATATTGCGCATGGACCCACCTCACGAATGCAGCTCGCCGTGCAGAAAGCTAACTCTGGAGGTAGCGGCCGCGGGCAACTCGCGATGTTGGTGGAGGGTGGCGTAGCCAGAATTTATTTTGATTATTCGAATAATTATTTTGATTTCGAGTGGGCACGGACACACTCTGAGAACGTTCGTCCTGATGCGCACCCCTTCATGCAGGAGCACGCCCAGGACTTGATGTTGTTCGCAATGGAGGATCAGGGAAATATGAATAGAGGAATAGACTAGACCAACTCAGGGACCCGTGGAGGAGTGGAGGACTCACTGACGGAGGGACTGAGAGGCTGGGGGGAGTTCCCAGGCCCCCAGGGACCGTCAGGGACCCAGGGAGCTCACTAGCTCACTAGCTCACTAGCTCACTTCATCGAACCTTCAAACATATAACTGGCTTACAACCTTACAGCTCCTACAACGCCCCACCCCCCCAACCCCGTGTCCGGTCCAGTTGTCCGGCTGGTCCGGCTTCGTTTTGGCTCCGTTTGCTAGGCTACCCTGTGAGCCTCTGCTCCTCTAACCCGCGAATCCCGCGAGTGCCTGGAACGATCGTCGCATCGTCGCCGGGGAGATTTTGGGCTGCTTGGCTTCTGGGCGCTTGTGGCGCTCGTGCGCTTGCGGGGGGGGTCTCGTCGTCGGTCTCGGGCCTCGTCGACTCGTCGCCGCGGCTGGGCGCGGCGCGGGAAATTTGTCAAGATCGGCGGCCCCTTCGGCCCTCGGCCCCAACGTTCCGTCGATCCGAGCTCGAGCGATCCAGCCATCCAGCCATCCAGCCATCCAGTCAAAGGAAGGGTCTCCTTTGACTGGATCGCTGGGTCGCTGTGTCGCTTGAGCTCGTCGCTCGTCGCTCTCGCGCGGGGGGCTGGCCGGGGGGGCCGGCGGTTTGGCCGGCCGCGCGCCGGCGAAGGAGCTCCTGCATCACGGCGCTGGTCACCACCGTCGCATTGTGAGATGTATTTCGAGGTGGCCGGCCGGCCCGCCACTCCCCCGCGCCCCTCGCTGCTGCTCGCGACAGACGGCGACGGCGGCTGCGACGGCGACGACCACGACGACGCGGCGGCGGCGGTGACGACGACGACGACTGTGACAACGACGACAACGAGACAGCAACGGGACGATGCAACGCGATGACAGCAACGGCAACGAGACAGCAACGCGATGACATGAAAAGGATGGAACGATGGCGGCGACGCGGCGACGGCGGCGGCGACTGCGACGACGCCGGCAACGGCGACGGCGGCGACGGCGACTGCGCGTTCGCGCGAGGTGGCCGTACCTGATGACGTGGATCGCCCTCCGCCGGCACGACTACCCGTGCCCAGATCGCAAGCGTGCCCCCCGGCGCGCCGCCGCCGCTCTCGCTCTCTCGCTCTCTCGCTCTCTCGCTCTCTCTCTCTCTCTCTCTCTCTCTCTCTCTCTCTCTCTCTCTCTCTCTCTCTCTCTCCTCTCTCTCTCTCTCGTCTCTCTCTCTCTCTCTCTCTCTCTCTCTCTCTTTCTCTCTTTCTCTCTTCTCTCTTTCTTCTCTCTTCTCTCTTTTTTCTCTCTTTCTCTCTTCTCTCTTTCTCTCTTTCTTTTCTCTCTCTTCTCTCTCTCTCTCTCTCTCTTCTTCTCGCTTTCTCCTTGTCTCTCTCTCTCTCTCTCTCCTCTCTCTCTCTCTCTCTTTCTCTTTCTCTTTCTCTTTCTTTATCTTTCTCTCTCTTTCTCTCTCTCTCTCTCTCTCTCTCTCTCTCTCTCTCTCTCTCTCTCTCTCTCTCTCTCTTCCTTCTCTTTCTCGTTTTCTGCTCTCCCCTCGCGCGCAGCGTCTCTTCTATTTCGCGGGCAAGGGGCCGCAGACGGACGGTGCAAATCTGGCCGAGACGCCGAGACAGACAGAGCGCCGGCGCCCGCGCGTCCAAGCGCATGTCGAGCGAGTGAGCTAGAGCTCCATAGACAACCTTCTGGGTAACCGCCGGGGCCCCTCCTCCTCCTTCTCCTCCCCTCCTCCATTCCACCGTTTGCCGCCAAGCCCTATCCCTCGCCTCCGTCCCCTTGGCCCGTCCACTTCCCCCGTCTCCCCGTCCCTAGCTCTCTCCTTCTCTCTCCTTCTCTCCTCCCCACCTTCCCCCCCCTACGCTGACAATCCCCATGTTCGAATGCGCCCCCAGCGAAGGCCATGTATTCTTCAGACCGCGTCTCGCGCATTCCCCCATCTCCCCGTCTCCATGCCTCTCTATTATTTTTGCCACCCCTCTGCCCCCCCCCCTGGGGGTGAAAAGATGAAGCGCGCGCCGGCTGCCCCGCGGCCCCGCGGCAGGTACTGCCCAGCTGATGTTGGCCACGGAGCTGCAGCAGCTGGAGATCGCCACGCGCAAGATCAGGGTCCTGTTCGCCGCGGACATAAATGAGGCTGCCGAGCATGGCACGTGCGGACAGAATCTTTGGTGCTGTATTATGATGATGAGAGCGTTCACATTTGGTGACGTACATGAGATTGAGGGCGTCAACAGTTTGATCAAGCGTATATCCACCCAGTGCCCAAAGATTGGACTCCCTCTTCTGTCTGCCAGGGTGAGGCTCAAAAAAGCCTTAGGATTGGGGTCTCGCGGGGCATCGTCTAAGTGGAGCGTCGTGAGGGAGGCTGCAAGGAGGGTGCTATTGCAATGCGTGCATTGTACCGACGCCGCCAAGGGCATCGACGCAGAGCGGGGGAGGTGGTCCGTGCCCGAAGAGTTGGACCCCATAGAAGCTACCGCAGCGCAGGCCAACCGGATACTCGATCCATTGATGTGGAAGCCAGCAGACACAGTGAAAACAATATTGATGTACAACTATAAGTTACGAGCGATGTTCAAAGGGATCGATTGTTCAAGATGTTTTTCTGTCGGGGTTCAGAGCGATGGCGACGACGACGAGACCCTGAATGCCATTGCGACTAATAAGATTGTGTACATGGTCGTTGATAGTAACTACAGCAACCTCAGTCTGGTCAAGTGCCGCATCGTAGGCGACGATACGAAGTGGGGGGGGAGGAAGCTCATCTGCGTTGACCGCCTCCACTGGGAGAACGGGGACCCTTCGGTGCGGAGGATTTTGCGACGTGAGCGAGGTAATGAGAAGGAGACGTCGTTTCAGTTTGCATACTCTCATGAGCTGATGACTGACATGCTGGATAACTGTGTCAACCGTGGCAAGGTGCCTGTGTTCTTTGCGCACAATATACAATGGCATTTCGAGGATATATACACAGATCCGAATTATGGTAACATGGGCCCCATGGGAAGCATCGGCGTCGGCGAGAAGATGTTTGACCTCCGGAATAGACGAGGGCAGGGGAAGGAGGCCGCACCAGGCCATCCAGGCCCAGACGCCCCGCCGTTATTTCCTGGCCACGGGCTCGGGCCCGACCCCGAGGGCGACGATGGCGACGGCGACTTGCCCGAGTATGACGACCCGGAGTACAAGGCTGCCATGCTAGCTGACATGGAGGCCGCGTTCGCTGAGCGCGACGAGGAGCCAGGGCCATTCGGGTCAATTGCAACATCGCCGGCCACTCTCCCCCTTCGCCCCCTTCGCCCCTTCGCCTCCTCGCCCCCTTCCTTCGCCCTCCCTGGGCCGCGGCGTCCTGGCCGCAGGGCAGGCCGCGCTGCCGCGCTGCCGCCTCAAGAAAGCAAGCCGCCTGGCGGGGCGCGCTCGTGACTCTGACTCTCTGACTCTCTGGCCTACCTCCGCGAGCCACCCCGCCCCCCCTGCCCCCGCCCCCCCTCCCCCCCGCCTCCCCTGCCCCCCCTGCTCCTCATCTCCCCGCTCCCCTCCCCTCCCTCCCCCTCCGTCCTCTCCTCCTCTCCCCTCTTCCTCCCTTCGTCCCTTCGTCCTCCTATCTCCTCCTCTCTTCCTCATCTCCTCAGATATCCTCATATCCTCATGTCCTCATGTCCTCTTTTTTGTTTTTCATATCTTTCTCTTCCCCCCCGAACTCGCCCCCACCCTCCCACCCTCACTCTCACCTTCGCCCTGCCGCCGGCCCGTGCCAGGACGCGGAGAAGTTCGATGAGATGATTGCGCGGGACATGGAGGAGACGGGCGAGGCGGCGGCCGAGGCTGGCGAGGCCGCTCGGGTCAAGGCAGCATTGGAGAAGGCGGTCAAGGGCGGCGGTAGCAAGAGCAAGGGGGTAGAGAAGGGGCACGCATGGCATGGCATTTTCAACTGGAGTGAAGCTTTGATCGCAGCGGGGCTCGGCGCCGACGCGCACCCTGATCAGTTGGAACACGAGGCCGCTATGGCGGCCGCCATGCAGCATGACTTGGATGAGCATCGCCGCCGCGATGCATCCGCGGAAGGCGCGGATGGAGCGGGCGGGGGGGGCGGCCACTCTGGCGCTGGTGACGGCCCCGGTGACGGCCACTACGGCGACGACGGCAACGACGGCAACGACGTGGATGCAGCATCGGACGCAGCCCTCTTCGAGATTCTGGAGCGATGCGACATCGACGCCGTGGTTGAGGCGTGGGCGAAACATGCAGACACTGGAGTGCGCATTCTGTCGGACCGTCATGCCGCTGAGAGAGACGTGGCTGTTGGATCTCGCCTCGTGGGGCGTCTGCCTGAGATGTCGCTCATGGCCGAGCGCGTGGATGATCGCGAAGATGAGACTGTATTCCAGGTGTTGCTCGTCCACTGGGTGGACTCCGAGAAGAGGGAGGGCCGGGCCGTGAGGACCGACAGCAACGGGAACTGCGTCTACCCGACAGAGGCGTGGTCACCCAGGAGGGCGTTTGACAGTGCAGTGGTGATTCATCCAGCGATTGGGTGCGTAATTTCAAGGTCGAGGACAGATCGCGCGCCCTGTCCGCCGGACATCCTGAGGCCCGAAGGGGCCGAAGGGGGAGGGGGCGTAGCCGGGGGCGGGGCATTCGTCATCAGTCATCGTGTCGTCGTCCGTCATCTCTTTCTTCTCTCTTATATACTCATGTATACCTGTATACCCATCCCCCCACCCCGCCCCGCGTGACAGGCATGCCAGCATGCCAACGTTTCGCCCATCCATGCTTCCTCGGCGCCACCCTCCCCATTCTCCTCCCCCTTCGCTCTGGTCCTCGACTCCTCGACTCCTGAATTGCCCCCTCCTCCCCGGGCCCCCGGGCCCGTTCCTGCCCCTCTAGCCCCTCTAGCCCCTCGAACGCTGAGCCCCGTCCACCTGTCCGCCGCGCCTCTCTCCGCTCTCTCCGCCCCTCTCTGCTCCTGTGCTCTAGCTCTAGCTCCTTCCCTCCCGCCCGCCGGCCCATCCATCGCCCCTTTCTCTATTTCACTCCCTCCCCCGCCTCCTCCATAACCTCTTGACTCTTATCCTTCCTTCATCTACCATGTGCCCTCTCGCCGTTGTGCTCCGCGCTCTTCTGCCCCGGTGCCCGCTGGCTGCCCCCCCGCCCTCGAGGTTGAAGAAGATGGCGGTCCTCTCCCTGACGACGGACGAGGCCCTCGACTTGGGCAACGATGTGTTCGAGGATGCGCCCGCCTGCTTCGTGTGCAATCAGGGGGGCACCGAGTCTCGGCCTCTGATGATGTGTCCACTGTGTCTGTTAGTCATCCACGACCAATGCGGGTGCATCGTTGCGCGCCGCGCGGGCGCTCAGATTGAGCGCCGCCGGCGGCCGCCCCCGACGGACGCGTGGATGACCGGCGTGTTCAGGGATGCCCTGGGGGCCGGCACAGGTGGAGCGGAGCGCGGCGTGTGCTACATGTGCGCGAGCTGGGTGTGGCCGCATCACTGGGGCCACCGCGGCGCAGACGACGCCGAGTAATTAGACGTCCGCTCGACGCAGGCTCGAGCGAGGCAAGGGCGCCCAGGCGGCCGAGGCGGGGGGGGCGGGGGGGCCGGGGGGCCGGGGTGGAGGAGTGGGGGAGTGTAAGAGTGTAAAAGTGGGTGCCCAGGCCCCAGCGGGTCGGCTGGGGCGGCGCGAGAGGAGCGAGGGGAGGAGGAGGAGGAGGAGGAGGAGGAGATGAGGAGGATGAGGAGGAGGGGGGCGGGGGAGGACGACGAGGAGGAGGATGGAGGAGGATGAGGGGGGGGGGGGGGGGGAGGAGGAGGAGGAGGAAGGAGGAGGAGGAAGAGGAAGAGGAGGGGGAGGAGGAGGAGGAGGAGGAGGAGGAGGAGCAGGGTAGGGGGGGTAGGGGGGTAGGGGTAGGGGTAGGAGCCCCGGAGGGGAGGAGGGGGTGCGCAATGGAGGGGGGGTAAGAGGAGGAGGAGGGGGGAAGGGTGGATGGGCCAGTGGATGGGGGGAAGCAGAGGGGGAGGGGGCGTGCCCCGCCCCCTGGCGCCGCCAGCCTGAAGCGCCCGAGGCGGCGCTGCGCCGGCGTCGCGCCGCCGCCGCCGCCCGGCCACCCGCGACCCCCGCGGCCTCCGCCGACGGGCCCAGGACGCCGGCCCGCCCGCGCCCGCGGCCTCGGGCCGTTGCTCGCTCGCAGCGGGGGAGCGGGGGAGCGGATGCGAGGCCGGAGAAGGGAGAGGGGCCGAGGGGGGGGGCCAGGGGGTTAGGGTCTTAGGGTCTTAGGGGATGGGGCCCTCTTGGGGCCCAGCGGCGCCCCCAGCGGCCCAGCGCCCCAGCGTCGGGGTCTTAGGATCGAGGGCCATCGAGGGCGAACATCGCGCCGGATGTGTTCCCCTGATCTCGGGGGCCGGGGGCCTGGGATACGGTGGCGCCGGTGGCGCCGCGATCTCGGCCAAATGCGCGTTTCGGGCCGTTTCGGGCTTCCGGCCCGCGTGGCGGGCCCTGGGCGAGAAGCTGGCGGTCGACCGGGCGAGAGACCTCGCAGATTCGTTGGCCTCGATCGAGAAGGGGGATCGAGGCTGGGAGGACGTGGTCTTCTGGTGGGAGTATCAGAGTCTCGGGGGCAAGGCGTAGGGCATAGGGGCATAGGGGTTACGTGTTAAGGTTCAGAGGTTAAAGCATTCGGCTCTGTTCGATTGTTCGAGGCTGCGGGGCAGGGCTGGGGTCGTCGCGGCGATTGCTAAGGGTCATTTGTTAAGAATGAAGATTATGGTGGTTTTGGGGCAAGGGCCAGGGTCTCGGAGGTCTCGAGCTTGAGGGCTAGGGGCCTTGGGCTGTCGGTCTTAGGGTCGACGCGCCTTGGTTATGGGGATGTTGCCACAACGTTAGGGTACTACTGTCTATGACGGGCATGCCTGGTAGGCCAAAGTTTTCACGACTGGGGATTGGGTTTGGGTTTGGGGTGTTCGGGTTCTCGGACCAGTGCAAGGGTGCGTGGGGTTTGTGTGGGCACATGTTTAGTATGACATTGAATGAGCCGCTCGTTCGATATATGCGAATGCGATGTCGACTCTTGTCGCTGGATGCGTTCTTAGGGGTGTTGGGCTATGCTTTAAGGTTTAGGGGTTTAGGGGTTCAGGGTCAGGGTTGCGGTGTTGCATGGGTGGTGGTGGTGTTGGGTGGTGCGTTGAATTGGGTGGTGTTGGGTGTTGTGACAGCGTGTGCAGTGCGTTGAGTTGGAAGCATTCCTCACCTAATCAGAGAGCATTCCCCTGCAGGGGTCCGGGGGTCCGGGCGTCCTAGCGGTCCTAGCGGAATCGCGGAATCATGGATTTGTGAGGTGTTGCGCAGCGCTGCGCCGATTTTGGCGGCGCGCCCGCGCGACCAGGCACCCGGGCGTCAGGCGTCCTGCTGCGGTGCCCAGGTGGGTGCACCGTAGCACTATGATGATATTGTCGCGTCTTCGTCACCTGGTTGCATTATTGTTCCTATAGCACCAACAAGCCCATATAGCCCTATAGCACATGACCCCACTAGCCATTCAGCCCTATATCACCATCGCCAGAATACAATTGTGGCTACTAGCTAATAGCCCTATCGCCCTATCGCACGATAACAGTATACAATTATAACACTATAGCCGCATAGCCATACAGCCATGTACTATAGCCCTATATCCATGTAGCCCTACATCTACATCACTGAAGCAACATCGCCCTGTATGCCTATATTCCTATATCACAGTCGCTATTTAACCATACAACCCACCCTTACCACTGCCTGGTAGCACTATAACCACTTTGCCTTATATCACTATAGCAGTAGGGGCCCGAATGCACTATATCACTATAACCCTACATCAGCATGTCTCCATGTCTCCATATGATATATCACGGTAGCCCTATATCATGACAGACCGCCAGACATATAGCTCCATGGCACCTAGAGCACCATAGCACCTATAGCGCGATAACCTCATATATAATCAGACGTGTATTTCGCCACGCATCGAGTACTGATTTTATGTGGTGATGTGCTCAGGTGTTTAGGGCTGGGTTCTCATGATAGGATTCTGCTCGTACGGTCAGAATGTTCGGCAGTCTTTGCTTTTGAGCCCGCCCACCCCCTCTGATATGACCGATCTGAAGCACTTCAGATCAGGGTCCGCCAGATCTGAGACACTTCAGATCAGGACCCGCCAGATCTGAAGCACTTCAGATCATGCTCAGTTCAATCTGAAGCACTTCAGACCAGGTTACACCTGATCTGAAGCGCTTCAGATCGCATCCCCACCATATATGAATCACGTATGACGTGGACATGCCCGATCTGAACCACTTCAGACATGCACCCACCCGCTCTGAAGCACTTCAGATCGGGGCCACCCCGCACTGAGGCACTTCAGATTGCACCCTGCCTGATCTGAACCACTTCAGACCATGGACTGTCCGATCTGAAGCACTTCAGATCATGCTATACCCACTCTGAAGCACTTCAGATCGGCGCGCGCCAGATCTGACGCGCGCCAGCGCACTACCCATCATAGCTGAAGCACTTCAGATCATGCCGCGTCCGATCTGAAGCACTTCAGACCACTACCAACCCCATCTGAATCACTTCAGACTGGGACCACCTGTATCTGAATCACGTCAGACCATGGTGCACCATGTCTGAAGCGCTTCAGATCGGGGCGTGTCCTATCTGAAGTGCTTCAGACCAGCGCCCAACCTGATCTGAACCACTTCAGACCTGGATACGTCCGATCTGAAGCACTTCAGATCGGGACCCACCGAATCTGAGGCACTTCAGATCGCGCTCCGACTGCTCTGAGGCACTTCAGATTCAGTCCTGTCCCATCTGAACCACTTCAGACAGGATCCCACCCGATCTGAAGCACTTCAGATCAGACCCCCTCCGATCTGAAGCACTTCAGATTACGGACAGCTCGATCTGAAGCACTTCAGATCAGGGGTTGGCCCGGTCTGAAGCACTTCAGATCCGGCTCCGCCTGATCTGAAGCACTTCAGATCGATGACCGTCCGCTCTGAACCACTTCATATCATGGTCCGTCCGATCTGAAGCATGGTAACCACTTCAGATCTGATGCGTCTGCATCGTCTGTGTATGATCTGTATGTCAACATATTATCACATGGGTCCTGCATGGACAGTCATCATAGTCATCATCCTCCTCGATCCTTCTCCTCGCGCGATCGCGCGCCGGTGTCTGGGGTCACATTGGCGCCGATGGACGGGCCGATGCACCAGTTGATGCCGCAGCTGTTTATGCTTCGAGGCTTCCGGCGATCCACGGGGTTGCCGGCGCCAGTGTTTGCGCGCGTTTGCGCGCGCGTGTTTCTCCGCTGCCCCACTGCGCTGCCATCATGGCGCCGCGGGCGCCCGCCCCGCCCCAGCCAAATATCACCAAGAAAACTTCTGACATCACGAAGAAGCAGGCGGCGAAATCCCCACCGCCAGCGAAGGCAAAGCACCGGCCCGCACGCCCCGCACAGCCCGCTGCTGCCGTGCCCGCCAAGCCCCCAGATGCCAAGCGCGCCCCCGTGATCAGCGCGCGGCTGGAGACGGACGCCGTCGAAGGATGGGATGCGTGGTGGGCCCGTGCGATGGCGCAGGGCACGCCTCCTGACCACATGGATCAGATGAGGAAGGAGTGGGAGGCGCTGCAGGAGGCCGCTGGCTCGGCGACCAATCGCCGACATGCCAATGCCGAGTCGGCGATGGCGCCGGCCAAGCGCGCGGGCGCGGGCAGGCCCAGGCCCGTCGCCAAGGCCGCGGCGCTTGCTGCCAACGCCGCCGCGGCCAAGGCAGGAGGGCACAGCATGCCCACTATCATTGCCGCGCTCGGCGTCGGCAACGCCGGCTCGAAACGTTCCCGCGAGGGAGTTGCTGCTGACAAGACGCTGGTGGAGGTTGAGCCCGCGTCGGCGGCGTCGGCGGCGTCAGCGCCAGTGTCTCAGCCCGCGACCTCGGCGCCTCCAGCTGTAGACCAGCCGGAGCGGATCGCGCGGGGACATGCGCCAGCTTCGGCGGCGGCAGCTGCGGGCGAGCTGCATGGCGGATCGCAGCCGCCTGCGCCCTCTACGCCGCCGCCCTCGACTCCGTCCCGCGCGCTTCGCGCCGGTCGCCGGCTGCTGGCCAGGCATGCCTCGGACGCCGCGTCGCTGTCCTCGGCGGGGGAGGGTGTGCCGTCAGGCCTGCTGACGCCGCTGGAGTTGTCCCCGGCCCCCGGCAGCCTGGGCCCAGACGCGCCTGATCTGGGCGCGCTCGAGTTGGGCGTCGCCGCTGCGGAGTCCGGGGAGCTCGCCGGGGAGCTCGCCGCCGACGACGGCACGCCGTGTGTTGCGATGACCGTCGACGCCTCGGGCGCCATGGGCAGCGCCGACGCGCTGGCATCGCCCGCGGCGGCTCCAGCCCAGGCAACACCGGATTCAGCTGCGCTAGTCGAGGGGGCGGCCATGGCCCGTCAGTCGCCAGCGACGCAGGCGGGCGCCCAGGGATCGACACCACCGACGTCGCCATCGGGCCATCACGATTCGCCTCCCATTTCTGGGGCCGTCGGTGGCAACGTTGACCAGGTGCTTGGGACGTTTGTCACGCGCTCGCTGGCTGACGTGTTCAGCTGGCCAGACCACTGCCTCACCGCCCTCGAGACCGGGCCCAAGTGGCCTGCTGATCCCTTGGACACGCTCAGAGATGCGATGGAGAGCACGACGTACAGTACCTCGTTCTCAGGCATCGACGCGCCTGGGACAGCGATTGCGATGCTCGAGGAGTGCTTGGCGCAACGCACGGGGCGTGCCACACGTAACATGCGGCATTTGGCTTCGTGTGAGTACTACGAACCCAGCAATGCTGAGTTGCGGCGCCACCCTTGCGCCCCAGAGCACATGTTCGGCGACATCGAGGACTTCTGGGATCCGCGCGTGCGAACGGAGCTCGACAAGGTTGAGGACTCCATGGGCATCGTGGCAACGCTCGACTCGCTCTCGAAGCTGATCCTCAGCGGCAAGGCTGCGCGGAGGTTTGCGCCGTGCATGTTATGCAGGCGACTGTGCGCTTATCCCACGGCGAAAGTACATTGGTCTGGGACGTCTTGCATCGACTGGAGTCCAATCGGATCAAACGACAGAGAGACTGGAAAAACTAGCCGGGTCACTGCCATTTGGTTCTGCCTGCGTCTGTTAGTGCAGGAATCGGTGATCGTGCACGAGAATAGCCACTTGTTCGACGTGCAGATCTTGCAGAGGTTTCTCGGACATCTCTGCGACATCCAGACGCACATCTTCGAGCCGACGGAGGTGGGGTGGCCAGTCAGGAGGCGCCGCAGGTGGGCGCTCTTGACGCACAAGCGCTGGGTGAGCAGCGCGGGCGCCTGAGTTCCTTCGTTCGTTTGGGGGGGGGGGAAGGGGTGGGGGGCCCTGGCTCTCGCATCACCGTCCGACCCGATTGCCTTTTCGGATCGTGGAATCGTGGGGCGCTCGAGCGATCCGAGATCAGAGATCCCGAGACCCCGATGCCGAGCGATAGGCGCGATCGCCGAGGGGCCACGCGATCTCAATTGCAGATCTCAGCGGTCGGTCCATCGGAGTCCATCGGAGTTGACGATTTTAGATTAGAATGGGTTGGGAGCTATAACGTTATAGAATTAGACGTTTTAGACGGCTCAGCTCAGGTGGCCCAGCCGTGCGCGATGTTCGTGTCCATGTTCGCCCGCACGATGAGGTGCGGCCCCGACGTCTTCATGGTCGCGAAGCAGGAGGAGCTGATCTCTGAGCTGAAGTGGGCGCGTTCCCGCCGGCTGAGCAGGAGCAAGGCGCTTGCAAAGCTCCACGTCGTGGCCGCCGACGTTGCCGCGGGGAGCCTGGCGTTCGACGCGGCCCTCACTGAGTGGGAGGCCAACAACCTCGCGGAGTATCGCCGCCTGTACGGGACAGGGCTGTGCTACAACCTTCACCAGTCAGCTGTAGCAGGCCGCGGGATGGCGTCGACGTACAACGTCCTCCAGACGATCATCGCTAACAACGGCGTGTGCTGGTTCGACCCTTTGCAGCGTTGGATGACGCCGATGGAGCTGCTCGTGGCCCAGGGCTTCCCCGTTCTGCCGGAGCTCACGCGCCCTTTGGCGATGCGGGGCCGCCCTTGCTGCAGCTTCGCTGCAGCCCCAGCGGCCGCCCGCAATCGCTCGGAGGTGATCCGGCAGGCCGGCAACTCCATGAACGTCCACGTTTGCGGCGTCCATTGGCTGTGGGTCCTCATGGCGGTGACGCGCCTTGACCAGCTCTGAGTGCTCTGAGCTGGCATGCTTGGCTGACGGGAGGAGGGGGATGGGGCGATGAGGCGATGATGGGAATAATGTGATGATATGATGATATGATGATATGATGATGAGGATCATGAAGAGGGGGGTGGGATAGGGATAGGGGGGTAGGAGGATAGGAGGATAAGAGGATTAGAGGATAGGAGGATAGGACATAGGATGACGAGGAGGTGGATAATGAGGGGGAGGGGGATAATCAGGATAAGGATAAGGTAAGAAGGTGGATGGACAAAGCAGGGTGGATGGGGGGTCGGGTGCACGCGAGGCCGAGACGCGTGCTGCATGCATGTAAGATATGCGTTACACGTAGGGTGCTGAAGCGGAGAGGCGCGGCTCCAAGACTCCAACGCGTGAGTCGCATAGGACTCACCTGACGCATTCACGCACGCGCCGTCAGTATTTCTGTATTCTGGATTGGGGGTCTGACCAGGATGTGTACAGCTTTCAGTTTGTATGGCGGCATCGGTGCTTGAGTGCTTGAGTGCTTGATTGTGTAGTTTTGTTTCTTTGTTTCTAGAGCCCGCGCCGCGCCTCGCAGTCTCTCGCCTCGCAGGGCCTGCTTCTCGAAGAGTTGGGGGTCGGCGCAGATGCAGCTGAGCTCTCTCTCTACTGCTCGAATCAGGGGGTCGTCTACTGCTCTCTCTCTACTGCTCGAATCAGGCAGACGCGGCAGACGCGCAGGAAAGGGCGGGGGTGGGGTCGGGGCGAGGGGGGGGGGGGCGCGGAGGCGCGGAGGCGCGGAGGGGGAGCAGGGGGGTGATGGGGGGGGGCGGGGCAGGAGGAGAGGAGGAGGAGCGGAGGAGAGAAGAGAGGGGCGGGGGGGATGGACGGGGGCGGGGGTCGTCGAGGGCGAGGGCATCCCTGATGGGCGGTGGGGGCTCGGATTGCCTTCTCCTCGCCCCCTCTCCTCCTCCTCCTCTCCATCGTTCTCCACTTCCTCTCCCATCCTACTCATCGTCTCATCGTCCTCCTCTCCTCCTCTTTTCCTCTTCTCCTCCTTTGCCGCGCTCCCCCCCTGTTCATCGCCCTCCCCGCCCCCTCCCGCCGCCCGGCATCCCCCCCCCCGTCTCGTCCTTCTCCTCTCCCCTTTCTTCCCTTCTCTCATCTTTTTCCATGCTCTCATCCACCTCGCCGCCCCCTGGCCACAGGCGCGCAGTGGCGCGCCGGGGCTGCTGGGGCCCGGCGCTGCGTGGCAGCCCGGCAGCTCGGGGCGCTCGGGGCTGGTCCTGGCGGCGCTCGGAAGGGAGGGGTTGCCAGGGGAGGCGCGCGGCGCTGCGGCGCCCCCGCGCTCCCCGCTCGCTCTTGCCATGTCACAATGTCACATGTCACGTCTTGCCCGCATCGGGCGCCCCAGGGGGGGGAGTGAAGGGGGGGGGATTGGGGGGGATTGGGGGGCGAGGGGGGCGAGGGGGTGAGAGGGAGGGTGAGAGGGTGAGGTTGTTGATGTTTTTCCGTATTTCCCCAATCAGAGCTTGCCTCTGCAGGAGTCCTAGCGGCGGAGCCCTAGCGGAGTCATGGTTAGATGAGGTGCGGCGCCGATTTCGGCAGCGCGCCCAAGTGCCAGGGCATCAGGGCACCCAGGTGCCCGGGTGCCCGTGTGCCCAGGGGGGGGGGCCCAGGTGCCCGCGCGCCCAAGTGTCAGGGCGCCCGGGCGGCCCGGGGGCCTGGGCGCCCTGGCGCCCGCTGCCGGTGTTCGAGTGCTGTATAGCCTCTTAGCACTATAGCCGCTATAACGCTATGCTTTCTACTCATAGCAGGGCCGATAGCCCCATGAGCCCCATGAGACATCTAGCCCTATGGACCTACGGACAGCCTGTAGCACTGATTACCTTATAGCCCTAGCGCCCTAGCCCTATATCCCAATAGCCTTGTAGCCTGTAGCCTTATAGCTAGCCCTATAGCGCTATAGCCTTATAGCCCTATAGCTTATATCCCTCTAACCCCATAGCCCCATAGCCCTGTAGCCCCACAGCCCTATAGCCCTGCAGCCCTCTCTAGCCCTGTAGCCATAGCCCTGTCTATGTACCCATGGGCCTACTGCCCGATAGCCTGATAGCCCTAATCGCCCAATCGCCGTTTACAGTATAGCCTACGCGCCTACGCATAACACTATATCTCTAAAGCACTATAGCGCTATAGCGCTATAGCCACTGTAGCCATATAGTCATATAGTCCGACATCATTAGAGCCTGATAGCACCATGACCCTAGAGCTCTACAGCCCTATAGCCCCACAGTCCCATAGTTGTTTTAGCTCTACATGCTCTACATGCCCATGGCCCTACAGCCCTAAAGCCCTATGGCCCCATAGCCTATGGCGGCCCGCGGCCCCACATCCCTGCGGCCCTACAGCCCCAGCCGCGACCATACTACGATACTACGATTGGATTATTCACGCTTGCTTGGGCGAGTTGGCGGCCGTAGAGCCGTAGAGTCATATGTTCATTGCGTTCATAAGGTTTTGGCGGCGGCGCCGCCGTTGCTCCACTCGTCAAGTCATCGACTGTCGCACTGTCGCGCCAACACAGATGCCGCGGCCACACTTGCCCATCCAGGCTCGAGCTTGCTTCAAGCTTTCAACGTTTCTCAGCGCTTGCAGCGCGAGACCAGGCATCTACCTCTACTGCCTGGTGCTAGTGACCAACGGCGCATCAGCGGGCTCGCGCCATGCCGAATCACCCGCTGAAGCACCAGCCCAGCGGCAAGATGGGCGACGACAACGACGCCGCGGACCACGACGGGAAAGGGGCTCCGGCGTTTGCAGCCCAGGCAGAGCTGCAGCTTGCACAGGCCGTCCTGAACGAGCAGCTGTACGTGCCGATGAAGAGCATCCATCACCGCCTGCCAAACCTGAAAGGCTTGATCCTCCAGGAGAAGGTCTTCGAGCTCTCCGGGGTGAAGGGCATGGCGAACATCGTGGTCCCCTTCTTCAAAGACGGCAAGAAGACCATGGAGCCGCATCCTTTGAATCTGCGCCGCCAGGACGTGATCGTGAACCAGTACACCAACCTGGTTCTGGAGAACGGAAACGTTCCTGGCGTGAGGGGCGAGCCGTGGGCAGTGGCGTCGCCGACGACCGATTCATTCCCGCTCCTGATGATCAGCTACGGCACCTTGACGAGGGCGGTGTACAATGCCCACGAACGCGCCCCAGGTAACCCTTTCGTCAAGCGCTCCATCGAGCGCGGGCTCCAGAACGTGACGGTCTTCGACGCGAGGCTGCCCGATGACGTGCTGACGTGGCTGCGTGATTGGCACAACGAGTGGCACGGCGGAAGCAGGTTCACGTTGATCCAGTGTTGGCAACTCATTTCTCAAATGGATTCTGATTTCGATGCTTTGAGCACATCAGAGCACAGGTACGAGAAGATCTGGGATTACATCACTGATACGTACAAGTCGGTGTCAGATAGAAAGATCAGAAGCGAGAATGAATTCATCAGGGGGCGGACCATGATCAATCTTTTGAAGCAGTTGAAGATTATGACAGTCACAGAGGAGTTCCTTGGCACGCACTGCAAGTTCACCGAGTGCAACAACTCCGTGGCGAACATCAACCTGCACGCGCCCAGCCAGTGCATCTTCAGCGCCGAGTCGAGGTCGGTGGTCGACATCGACGTTCTCGTCCAAGTATGGAAGGACGCCTTGCCATTTTGCTTGCCAATGGAGGCCATGCCCGGCCGCAAGACGGTGTACCTCTTCGACAAAGTCATGATTGAGAGAATCAAGTGGATCCTCTCGCCGATGGCGGGGTCGGCTGCCATGAAAAAGTGCAGGAAGGAGATCGAGGAGCGGAAGAAACTTGAAGCCCAGGCACTCGCGGAGATGGCGAAGGAATCCGCTGAGTCTCTCGACCCTGGTGATCGCGATGGTGGCGATGCTGCCGCCCCTATCGAAGGCGTCGTCCCGGCAGCTCCGGCGGCCAAGGGCAGGGCAAAGGCAAAGTCAAAGGCAAAAGCAAAGGCTAGGCAGAGGGGCGCAAGGGCAGCACCTGTCAAGAAGAGGAAGGTTGACGAGACACCAGTGGTTGTTGATTTCGATGATGAGGCTAACCACGCGTTCTGGTTGACCGACATGCTCACGGGCATTTGCGCGGCCATCGACAATTACCCAGAGTTGCCCAAGAGCGAGAGGGTGCAGATCGTGGCGATGCTTAGCCCGTTGGCTCTCGAGTTCCTCTGGTGCGGCAAGGTCACGATTGGCACCGTAGTCTACTCGAAATGGTTGGACCTCCGTACCAAGCTCGCGTCTCTGGCCGTCAACGCTGCAGAGACGCGCTCTACGACGGCAATTGCCTCTGGGAGAACGGGGGCGGACGTGACGACTTTGTCTGATGTTCTGCTTGCCGCCCTCTCCGACGGCGGTGACCCATCTGCGGCCTTGGAGGATGAGTCGTGCGAGGCCAAGCTCAAGAGTGACCTCCAGTCTAAGATGAACGAGTTGACCGGCCCGCGCCTCAAGGACTTGAGCAACTTCTTCGCTGATAACAAGATCAAGCTGCCCGCCCGGGTCCACGCCGCCTACGCGCGCATCTTGCGGGACGCCACGAATGTGGACACCTGGGCCCATCGCGATGCGACCGAGATCACGCACATGAGGCGGGTGGCGACGGCGCTGACGGGCTACGTGAAGTCCGCTGTGATGGCCACATTCCCAAACGCGTGGTTCGAGCTCGGCATGTCCATCGTGGAGATGACGCGGGCGACGTCGCAAATCCCGCAGTGCGTGGAGGAGAAGCTGGCTAAGGAGCTCGCGAGGCCAGAGGACATCATTCGCTTCAGTGAGCTGCGATGGATCTACTGCGACCAGGCCGTGAGGGACACCGCCGCCGCCATGGGGATCTCGAACCTGGCCGAGACCACGGAGTCGCTTTCATCGGCCTTCAACGCCATCCCGAAGTTCGACAAGGTCAAGGCGGCCACGTGGAGCCAGTGGCAGGAGCTCTGGGTGGAGAGCATCGCGGATGCAATGGAGGGGAGCGCGGGCCCGCAGGAGGTTGCGATGGACCACGCGAAACGCCGGGGGCTCGTCAGGGCCGCGGCCAAGCAGCAGGTTGCCTCGGGGCCCCGCGGGCAGTCGTCGCAGGGCCCAGGGGAAGAGGGCGCGCCGCCCCCCGTGGTGCCCGTGGTGCAGAAGGTGCATCCCAAGGAAGAGCAGGAGCTGATGAGCGTCGAGTCGCTCTTCGGGTCCTACTCCTAGCGGCTTTTCTAAATCACGTCAATCCCCCCCTGGCCCCTCACCTCCCCTCGCCGCGACCCCCGCCCCTCCCCCCTTTCACCCTCGCCTCTCATCTCCTCCTCCTCCCCTCCTCCCCTCCTCCCCCCTTTCTCCCTCCACTCCTCGTCTCTTCCTCTCATCCCCGGCTTTCCCGGCCTTCGCGCATTCCCTCCTGCTGTCCTGCTGTCCTGCTGTGCTTGCCCCCCGTTCCTCGCCCCTCCCCTCCCCCCTCCCCCCCATCCCCCGGGCCTCCCCCCCTCGTCCCCGCCCCCCCCTCCTCCCTCCGCCCTCCCCACGCGCCCAGGTACGTCGACGCGAAGGCGTTCGCGCTGGCAGCGGGCTCGCAGTTAAACCTGGTCGGCGCCGTCGATGTTCCAGAGGCTGTCATCGTGGAGTTCGAGCACGAGAAGTTCCCGAGTAGCTACTTCATCAAGATGTTCTTCCAGTTCGTGGAGGCGAGGTTGTACGAGCACGCGTTCCATCGCACGCAGTGCTTTGAGGACGTCTCCATCAGCTGGGCGAACATGAGGTTCGATAAAGAGAAGAAGAATCAGATCGTGAAGCCCGCGCTGGCGGTGAATCGCAGCGAGTTGCAGGAGGACTTCAAGCTTGGTTTCGCGGGGCCAGTGTCGTTCACCAAGGGTGCCAGTGGACTTCTAGTTGCAGCCTTGAGGATGAGAGCTCGCAGGCGCGACGACGACGTGGTCCTTGGAGTCTACGTGACCAGCGACGGGGCGGACAGTCTCAATTCGGATTGCACAGTGCCCGCGTGGCTGGCGCCGACGGCGAAGACGGAGCAGCAGAAGGTGACCATGGAGGTGGGGGCGGAGATCAAGGAATACACTGTGCCAGAGCATCTGAAGTTCAGCGGCGGCGGCTACCCTGGTTTGGTTAACGCCGAGAAGGTGAGCCTGCAGCTGTGGGACCTGATTCCCGTCGCGACCGAAGGGGATGATGAGAAGAAGATCTGGCCGCAGAAGGGCGATGAGTTGGTGCGCGGGGCTAAGGGCACCAAGGGCAAAGGCGTCAAGGGCGCCAAGGGGGGGGGCCGGGGCAGGGCGAACCAGCTGCCGACAAACGTGAGCGCGCTGTTCGGCCCGTCGGCGGCGGCCGACTACATCATTCAGCACGCCAAGCCGGATGACGCGGCCGCGCCCAAGGCCCCTCAGGACGGCGGCGGTGGCAGCCTGTCCAAGGAGCAGACGCATCTGCTGTTGTGAGCAGATTGATCAGAGCGAGCAGAGCAGCAGAGCCGCAGAGCTGCGCGGGAGAGCTCAGGTTGCCGGCGCGCCAGCGCTGGCCGCCAGCGCTCGAGTCTCCTGGCGAACGGCGGGGCGGCGGGGCATGGGGACGGCGGGAAACAGGCCACTGGGGGGCTAGCTAGTGGGCCTGGGAGGGTAGGAAGGGGGGAGGGGTGGATCCGACCATATTGGCTTATTGGATTATGGAGTGATTGGAGGATTGGAGGGGGGAGCTGAGGAGGGGAGGGGAGGGCGGGGGCGCAGGGGGCGACGAGGAGAGAGAGAGAGAGAGAGAGAGAGAGAGAGAGAGAGAGAGAGAGAGAGAGAGAGAGAGAGAGAGAGAGAGAGAGAGGAGAAGAGAGAGAGAGAGAGAGAGAGAGAGAGAGAGAGAGAGAGAGAGAGAGAGAAAGGATAGGAGGGTAGGAGGGTAGGGGGGTAGGAGTTAGGAGTTAGGAGGGTAGGAGGGTGGAGGGAGGAGATGCCGCGACGCCCTGCGTGGCAATATTGCCATCTTGCCCCTGGTGGGCCGTCGGCGCTACTGCGCTTTTTTTTTTTTTTCTTTTGCTCTGTGCTCCGTGCTCTCTACGAGCCTCTCTCCTCATCTCCTCCTCTCCTCTCTCCTCTCTCCCTCCTCTCTGAGAGCTCTCTCTGAGTCTTCTCCACCTCTCTCTCTCTCCTCCTCTCCTCCTCTCCTTCTCTGAGACTCTTCTCGCTTCTCGTTCTCATTCTGGAATGCTCAGCCTGCTCGGCCTTAAGTGAACGTGCAGCACGTGCTCCGTGCTGCTGCAGGGAGGAATCAGCGGCGTCGTCGCCGCGTCGTCGCAAAGAGACGGGGCGGAGAGACTGGTTCCACCGCTCCCCCCGCCGCCTCCGCCGCCTCCGTTCGACTCGCCAATCGCTCGATCGGCAGATCCGATCGTCGTCATCGGCGTCGACCGTTTGCCCTCTAGCCATTCGGGGGTCGGTTTCGAAATCGGCTTGGATTTCGCTCTAGCGCCATAATCCTAGGTCTCGACGTCCTCGGCGTCCTTCGTCCTTCGTCTCCTCATGATCTTAACCTCCCAACCTCCCTTTCTCTCCTTCTCTCCGCCCCCGTCCGCCCTGCCCCCCCGCCCCGATCGCCTTCGGGTCCTTCGGCCCCCCGGGCTCCTCCGGTCCAGCCCCCCCTCGAGCCCTTGCAGCCGCTCTGGGGCCCTGGGCCCTGGGTCGCGTCTGGGCCCCTGGGCTGGGCCCCACTTCCGAGGCGGATGCGGCCGCGGCGACGAGGCCGATGAGCCGATGAGTCCTGAACTTGGGAAACCTTGGCCCTTGAAGGGCCTTTGAGCCTTAGAGCCTTCATTCGAGCCTGTTTGAGCATCGAAACCTTCGAGCCAGGCTCGAAGGTTTCGAGTCGAGTCTCGAACGGGCTCGGATGCCCTCGAACCCGACTCGAACCCTCGATAAGCCATTTTGGCCAGGGCAGCGGGCCCCGCGAGGGCCGCGGCCCGCCGGCCGCCGCCGGCCGCGCTGCGGCGCTGTCCGAATGCTTCGGCGGCGGCGGCCCCGCCAGCGGCACCAGCTCCGCGTTCGCTGCCGCTGCCGCCTCGTGCTGCACGCCGACTTCCTGGCGAAGACGCGCCGGGCCAGGGAGGTGTGGGCCCACGCCACGCGCCCCTCTCACACGGCTGGCCTTTTGGGCCAGGCCCCTCGCGACGTCGTGGGCTGGCTTGGCAGGTGCCCCCCCCATCCCTCCCCCTCCCCATCCCCCCTCCTCCTCCCCCACCCCCCCCCCCTTCCTCCTCTCCTCCTCCTCTCCTCCTCCGCCCGCTCCTCCCTCCTCTCCTCCCCCCCATCCTCCCCATCCTCCCCCTCTCTCCTCGGTCCACCCTTCCTTCCCTTCCTTGGCATTCCTTGGCCCTTCCTGCCCCTTTCCCCCTCCCTCGCTGGCCCCTCGCCCTCCCACCTCCCCCTTCTCCTCCCATCCCCCCCCTGCCCCAGCAGGCACTGCGACCTCGTGCGCAAGCTCGTCGAGACGTCGGCGATCGAGCCTGCGACGGTCCAGTCTCGTCGTCGTCTCGTCGTCGTCGTCGTCGCGTCGTCGTCGCCGTCGCCGTCGCAGTAGCCGTCGCCGTCGCCGTCGCCGTCGCCGTCGCCTCCGCCGTCGCCCGTTGCCGCCCGTTGCCGTCGCCGTCGCCGTCGCCGCCGTCGCTGTTGCCGTCGCCATCGCCGTCGCTGTCGCCGTCGCCGTCGTTGTCGTCGTCGTTACCGTCGTCGTCCTCGTCGTTGTTGTCGTCGTCGTTGTCGCAGCCCAGGTCAGACTCTTCTGGCTGAGGGTGTGCACGGTGGTCTGCGCCGCGGTCGCGGAGGCGTGCAATACGCGCTTGGCCGAGGGCCAGGGCCGGAACCGCGGCGCCGCCGGCGCCGTCCCCGCGCCGCTGTACGGCCCCTGGCCCTGGAGCTCGCGGCACGGCCCTGAGCCCCGCGACGTCTTCTGGCTGCAGGTGAACGCGTCCACCCTCATGCTCGAGGACCCCCCCTATCCCCTATCCCCTCAGCCCCTCGCCCCCCCCCCCCTCCTCGAGTTCCCCATTCCTTTTCATCCTCTTCCTCTCTTCCTCGCCTCCTCTCCTCATCACTCTCCTCGTTTTCGTCCTCTCATCCTCTCATCCTTTTTATCATCCTCCTCTCCTCCTCATCCCACTCCCGTTCCTCTCCGCTCTCCTCCTCGGCTCCTCACCTCATCCTCACCTTCCTTCTCCTTCTCCCCTCCCCCTTCTCCCTCCTCCTCCTCTCCTCCTCCTCCTCCTCCTAGCCCTCCTGTCCTCTCCTCCTCCTCATCTTGCTGCAATGCTGCAAAGCTGTTGAACTACATTGCGCGATCTTGGAGAACCTTGAGGCCATGGCGGCCATGTGGCTGCCATGGCTCGCTCTCTGAGGCCTCGGGGCCACCTTGGGCCCTGGGCCCCGGGCCGTTTGCAGAATCGGGGAGGGGGGGGGGGGCGGGGGTAGTGGGTAGTTCGTTCAACTGCTTGCGCTCACTGGCCCACTGCTGCTGCTCCTTTCCTCCTCCTCCTCCTCCTCCTCCTCCTCCCCCCCTCCTCCCCTCCTCCTCCCCTCCCCCTCCTCCTCTCCTCCTCCTCCTCCTCCTCGCTTCCTCGCTCCTCCGCTCCTCCTCCTCCTGATTTCGCCCTGCCCCGAGAATCCCGACGCCTGGTGGGAGTGCGTCGAGCGGGGGAGGAGAGCTGCGAGGCGGCGGGCGAAGGGCCAAAGCGGCGGCGGCAGCTCCAGCAGCTCCAGCTGGACCACGGAGCCCGCCTCGCTGGCCAAGCACCTGGTCGCGGCGCGGTTCATGATGCACCGGCCCGCCAGGTCGCCGTCGCCGCCGCGGCCAGGTCGCCCCTCTTCTCCCCTCCTCCGTCCTCCGTTTCATCTTCCTTATCTTTCTCAATCTTCCTACTCCTCCTCCTCCTCCTCCTCCTCCTCCTCCTCTTCTCCTCCTCCTCCTCCTCCTCCTCCTCTCCTCCGCCTCCTCCTCCTCCTCCTCCTCCTTCTCCTCCTCCTCCCTCCTCCTCCTCCTCCTCTCCTCCTCCTCCTCCTCCTCCTCCTCCTCCTCCTCCTCCCCCCCCTTCTCCGCCTCCTCTTCCTCCTCCTAGTTCTCCTGCTTCTCCTCTTCCTCCTGCCCTCCGGGGCCCTCCTCTCCTGCCCCCCTCATCTCCTCATCTTCCTCCTCCTGTTTCCCTTCCTCCTCGCCCTCGTCCTTCTCTCCTGTTCCTGCTCCTTCGACGGTGCTGCAGCGGCCGCGAGCGGCGCTGGTGCAGGGCGGCCGGCGCCGGTGCAGGGCGCCCCCGCGGGTCCCCACGTCCTAACGTATATAATGTGTGTACATATATAATGCACATATAGGAAAATATAATACATAATGTACATATATGTATACATGTATTTATATATACATGTATACACATATGTATATATGTATGTGTATGTATGTATGTATCTATGTATGTATGTATGTATGTATGTATGTCGAGCGCGGCGCGGTGGGGCGGCACGGGGGGAGTTGGGCACCCCCAGCGATCCTGCTGGGTATCTGATGAGGGTGGCCAATCGACGATTGGAGTTCCACGAGTATGGATTCTCTATCCAATGGTTCCGCATCCACGTCCCCCAATGCCCCCCCCCCGCCGCCCCGCCGCGCGCCGCCGCGAGGGGTGGGCGGACTTGCGGCGCCTGCTCGGCAGGTGAGGCGCCCCAGGCGGCCCAGGCGCAGCCGCCCGAGGCGGCCGAGGCGCCGCCGGCGGCTGCCGCAGGCGTTCGTCCTCCTCGTCTCCTCGTCCTCTCGCCCTCTCGTCCTCTCCTCCGTCTCCTCCGTTCCGCCGTTCCATCCTCCTCTCCTCCTCAGTTCCATCCTCCTCCTCCTCCTGCTCCTCCTCCCCCCCCTCCTCCTCCTCCTCCTCCTCCTCCTCCTCCTCCTCCTCCTCTCCTCCTCCTCCTCCTCCTCCTCCTCCTCCTCTCTCCCTCTCTCCTCCTCATCCGTCCCCTGCTCCTCCTGATCCGCCTCCTGCCCCTCTGTTCTTTCTTTCCTCCCCTGGTCCTCCACTCGCTCCTCCCCCTCCCCCTCCTGCTCATCATTCTTCTCATCTGTCCCCCCTCATCCTTCTCCCCGCCCCTCCCCCCTTTGGCTCTGCAGGCCTGGGCTGCCTGCCATCGAGTTCGACGGGTTCGACGAGTTCGACGAGTTCGACGAGTTCGAGCTCTTCGAGCTCTGGCTCTGGGACCTCGAGCGGGTCGAGCGGCCGCGTGCTGATCGGCTTGTGAGGTCCTCTTCATCCTCCCCCTCTCTCCTCCCTCCCCTCCTCCCTCCTCCTCCTCCTCCTGCCCCTCCTCCTCTCCTCCTCCTCCTCCTCCTCTCCTCCTCCTCCTCCTCCTCCTGCTCGTCCCATCCTCTGGGCTCCTCCTCCTCTTCCTCGTCATTATCCTCCTCCTCCTCTCCTCCTCCTTCTCCTCCTCCTCAGTCCTCCTCTCCTCCTCCTCTCCTCCTCCTCTCCTCTTCCTCTCCTCCTACTCCTTATCCTACTTATTCTTCCTCCCTTTCCTCCTCGTCTTCCCCCTCCCCGCCGCCTCTCCGAAAAGATGGCCGATGCGACGGCCAAAGCGAGTGAGGCGACGAAGCGACGGCGACTGGCACCTGACGACCGAGGCGACCGAACCGAGCGAAGCTGCGACGACGTCCGAGACGACGACGACGACCAGACCGACCGAAACGACGACGCGTCTACCGAACGACCTCCGAAACGACTGATGCGACCGAGGCGACGACGACGACTGCGGCAACGGCGACCCGCCCCCAGGTCGCGCCGGGCCCGCGCGGCCACCCTGGCCGCCCTGGAGGGAGGGAGAGAGAGAGAGAGAGAGAGAGAGAGAGAGAGAGAGAGAGAGAGAGAGAGAGAGAGAGAGAGAGAGAGAGTGAGAGAGAGATAGAGAGAGAGAGAGAGAGAGAGAGAGAGAGAGAGAGAGAGAGAGAGAGAGAGAGAGAGAGAGAGAGAGAGAGAGAAAAAGAGAGAGAGAGAGAGAGAAGAGAGAGAAAGAAAAAAAGAGAGAGAGAAAGAGAGAGGATAGAGAGAGAGAAGAGAGAGGAGAAGAGAGAGAGAGAGAGATAGAGAGAGAGAGAAGAGAAGAAGAGAGAGAGAGAGAGAAGAGAGAGAGATAGAGAGAGAGAGAGAGAGAGAGAGAGGGGGGGAGGGAAAGGGGGGGGCATTGCATGAGTGCATGAGGGCAGTTTGGCAGTGGTGCAGCGGGGCATGAGGTGCCTCGGGCTGCCTGCACGTGTTTTTTTTTGGGGGGGCCCCAGGAGCCCAGGAGCCCAGGGGCCCAGGGGCCCAGCCCAGCCCAAGGCCCACCGGGCCATCCGTAGGGTAGCAATTTCGGAATCGGAAACCCACCCGGCCCGCACCAGTCGGGCCCTGAATCGCCTGCACAATGCAGGCCGCTTGGTGTTCGCACGCGCCATCGCGCTGCGAATTGTGATCATCGTCATCATCATCATCATCATCATCATCATCATAATCATCGTTGCCGTCATGCCGTCATCATCGTCATTATCGTCATCATCGCCATGCTGATCATCATCATCGTCGTCGCATCGATCTTGTCATCGCGTCATCGCCGCCGTCGCCGTCCATCGGGGGTCGCCACGCTTCCATTTTCCATTGCTGTTGGCGCGTGTCGCGCGCTTCCTTCCCCGCCCCCCCCTTCCCCCCCCCTTGATCTCGCATTATCACAGCCCTTCCCGCCGCCCCTTCCTCCCTTCCTCAGCCTGCCTCCCTTCCCCCCTTGCGCCCCTCCCTTCCCGCCGCCCCCTCCACCCCTTTTCCTCAGTTCCTCTCTTCCCCCCCCCCTCTCCTCTCCTCCTCTCTTAGACTTCCAGTGGCTCCCCCCCCTCCAATCCCCGAGCCCGAGGGCGAGGCGGGGGTGGGCAGGGGTGGCGGGTGGGGGGAGGGGAGGGCCGGCGGGCCAGGGGAGGCCCCGCGCCTGGCGGCCCGGCGGCCGCGCCACTGCCCCGCGGGCGCGCCCCGCGCAAGCGCAGCGCGGCCGCCCCGCCGCATCGCGGCGGGCGGACAGCCGCCGCGCGCGAGCGCGGCACAGCCGCGCGCGAGCAGCGCGAGCCGCCACGGCGGCGGCGGCAGCGACGGCAGCGACGGCGTCGTCGTCGTCGCCGTCGTCGTCGTCTCCTCGTCGCCAGCCTGGAACAGACCCCATACCCCCATGCCCCTATGATTGGCGTCTTTATGTTTCGGCGCCAATTTTAGGGATCCCAGGGATCCCACATGTGTTTGTAAATTTGTAAAGGCACATCCCTAAGATTGTCATCGCCTCATCGCCTTATCGTCGCCTTGGGCTTGCCGATCTTCGGGGTAGGGGGGTAGGGAACAGTTCGAGGCTGGTTAGTCGTCGCCGCCGTCATCGTCGTCGTCGCGTCCTCGTCGTTGCGTCGTCGTCGTCGTCGCCTCGTCGCCGTCGCCGTCGGCGGCGTCGTCGTCGTCGCTCAGTCGTTGTAGTCGTGTCGTCGCCGTCGTCGCCGTCGCATCGTAGTCGTCGTCGTCGTCGCTTCGTCGTCGTCGCCTCGTTGCCGTCGCCGTCGTCGTCGTTGTCGTCGTCGTGTCGTTGTCGCGTCGTCGTCGTCGCCGGCGTTGTCGTCGTCGTCGTCGCCGTCGTTGTCGATGTGGTTGTCGTCGTCGCTGTCGTTGCCGACGTCGTGGCGTCGGCGGCGTGGGCGTCGTCGTCGAGGAGTCGAGGAGCGATGCTCGACGGTTCGATCGGGGGTAGGTTGCATTTTTTGTGTTTTGTGTGGTGTATTTTCTGGTCTTTCGGCTTGTTCCAAATCGCCACGGCTGGGTCAGCATCGAAATCACCATCAGAACGCAGGGGGGGGGGATATGGAGATGAGGAAGAGGGGGGTGAGGGCGGCGAGGGCGAGAAGGAGTGGTGGGAGGAGTGGTGGGAGGATGGGGCGAGGAGGAGGAGGAGGGAGGGATAGGAGGAGGACGAATAGGAGGAGGAGAAGGAGGGGTGAGGGAGGGAGGGGGGAGGGGGGGCTGAGGTCGCCCCGGGGAGAAGAATTAGCTTACGGAGGGGTGTTGGTCTGAAGTGATCCGCCGTCGCTTCAAGTAATTAGCGCCGCTAACAACAACAGCTTTGAACATACTCAAGGAGGGACCACACTGGCGCCTCGCGCTGTGGTGGTGGGTGGTGTGGTGGTGGTGGTGGTGGTGGTGGGTGGTGGTGGTGGTGGTGGTGCCGCCTGTCCTTCCTCCGGTTATGCATACCGCCGATCCCTCTCCTCCTTGGCCTCTCGGTGCCGCCCCGCCTTGGGCTCTCTCGCGGTAACCAGCCCAGCCGAGCGGTCGGCGCCTGCGCGCGGACAGGGCCAGCCCCCCGGGGACGGCCGTTGGGCCCGCGGCGGTGCTGGCGAGGCCCCAGGGGCCCCCTCAGTGCCAGGCGCCGCCTCGCCGCCCTCAGGCGATCGAGGATATCGGGGCGTTTCGTTCCCCACCCCACAGGCTGGGGTCGTTAGATTTCAAGAACAGACCTCCCGACGCGTCCACCCTGCACACCGCGGTCGCCAGCTCGTCAGGTTCCCCAAGCGTCCCCGAGGGTCCCGCCTCGCGCCACTGTGCACACCGCGGCTGCCAGATCCCCGGGGCTCCCGAGTGTTCCCGAGACGCCCGCCTCCCGCCGCTCTGCACACCGCGGCCGCCATATCCCCAGGTCCCCCGAGTGTCCTGCCTCGCGCCGACAAATCGTAACATGACAGAGCGGCATTTTTAATTGCAGAACACAGTGCAGCACAACACCATACGTTGTGACAGAAGAGAGCACAACACCATACAACCTAAAAAACAGTTCCGAGCATAACCTTCAGACCATGACATACCAGATCGTAACATAACGCCAACGCATACCAAAGCACAGCATCACAGCACATAACATTCCGCAACACGGCAAAGCAAGGTCATCACAACAATGAATCACATAATTGGCTATACCACAACTTAACATGTCATTGTCTCACACAACATGGCATTGCACATCATATCACAGCACGGCACAACAGCGCATGCTATGAAATATCTGTGCTTACATCACAGAACATATCATAGCATAGCATACCATAACATGACATGCCATACCATATCATAACATAGCATACCATGACAGAACACACCACGCAATAACACAGCATCCCAGCACAGATGTCATGACATATACGTCACAGCACCTATGACACATCATAATATGACAAAGTGCGGCAGACGATACTGCACCATAGCAGAGAGTAACACAGCGTAACACCATAAGCTGTGACGTACTGGATTATACAGAACGGGGCATTACACCGCACCTCGTGACATAGAAGAATAGAGCATGCCATAACACACCACACCATCACATACCTTAACACCACATACACAGATCTCACCGTAGCACAGCATCACAACACATAGCATTACATACATTAAACAGGCATTCCATGATAGAGCGAGGTATAACACACTATAGCATAGCATATCACGCCATATCTTAACACCCTAACGGAGCAACGCATAACATTACTTAGCATACCAGAACAGGGCATACTCGAACACAGCATGACAACCCATGCAATGACACCATAGAGCACACAGAACATAACATAGCACCACACACCGTGACACAAAAAAAAGAGAGTACCCCAGAACATAGCGTAACAGAACCGAGCATAACAGTTCACATCTTGACACAACACATCACAGCATACACAGAATCGCAGCTTTCCATAACATGACAACACGTACCATGACGGATCTCGGCATAACATAGTATATCATAGCAGGGATTGGGAGATACTCAACCACTATGCCTGGAAATATCAGAGAATTACAGCACGCAGCATCGAGCATACCAGCACACAGCAACGCACACCATACCATACCGGAACATCGTGTGGTATATCAGCACAGATCATAGCAGAGCGTATTGAACTTGTTTTACCCTTGCTACCACGACGGCAACGAATGTATTCAAACACCGTAGACATTACCATGTTGAAGAGTACCAGAGAACATTGCGTAATGCAATGAACAGAGAACAGGGCGCACCAGAACTTGCATAGTATAGCATATTTCTTTTACTACTGATGCTCATGCGGTAACGAGCTTGACGTACCACCCGAAGCTGTACCCACATTGAAGAAGTATGCCCTCACAGAGCAGGGCACCATGTACTGTAATGACCTCATCATAACGTGAACACCAGCACTGAGCAACTCATAACAGAGCACATGCTAAGATACTAAATCCAGATATAAGATGGTGCCACGGAGCAGAAGAGCATACGGTATAACAGCAACAAGCATAAGAAGAGGACTTCCATCACATAACGCACCGCACTTGGAATATTATGACGCGACGTGCGCGCCGAGGCCAGGCTGGCCAATAGACCAAGAAGGCAAAGCAACGATCGTTTGGACGACGCCTCACTCGTGACAGGCGTCACGACGTCACGCCAGATTGCCACCATTTCTCGTCTACTACTACTACTACTACTACTACAACGACGACGACGACGACGACGACGACTATTATAGCTACGACTCGTATTATTACTACTACTACTAATACTACCACTACTACTACTACTACTACTACTACTACTACTACTACTACTACTACTACTACTACTATTACTACTACTTCTACTACTACTACTACTACTACTACTACTTCTACTATTACTACGACTACTACTACAACAACAACTACTACTACTACTGTTATTGTTACTACTACGACTACTACTACTACTACTACGAATGCGGCTACTAGTGTTACTACTTCTGCTACTACCTGTAGTTGTAGTAGTAGAAGTAGTAGTAGTAGTAGTAGTAGTAGTAGTAGTAGTACTAGTAGTAGTAGTAGTACTAGTAGTAGTAGTAGTAGTAGTAGTAGTAGTAGTTGTCGCAGTAGTAGTGGTAGTCGTACTAATACCACTATTGATACTGCTACGGCTATTACGACTACGGCTACTACGGTGGCTTCGACGAATACGACTACGACTACTAGTACTACTGCTAGTACTACTACGGCTACTCCTGCTTCACCGGCTACGACGATGACGACGGGGACGACGACAT